>JAHWFO010094185.1:140249-151584 GCA_023313115.1 Rhysida immarginata
GGACGGACAGCTGGACAAACCGATCACATAAGCACATTTCTATATATAGAAAATGTGCTAAAAATAGATGAACTCAGGGCTTCCTACCTTCCTCGGGAGGCTTAATTTCTTGTTTAGTATAATTTTGTACTAGCTGATATATGCGGCATTGCTCGGGTTCTTTTTTGATGAAAGTTTGCAATTTCAGAATGGAAATATACAGTAAAAATTAACCTATCAAAAATTTTAGAATTAAAACAGTAAAAATTCATTTAGAAAAACCAAAAACATCTCTTAACATGCTCCTAATGGATGGCCCTCTAACAGTTCTACCCAGTTCGCGTTGAAATGTTGTATAGTGCCGGAGAAAAAGTGTATAGAATAATGTGTATGGCTTTGAAAGTGGGAGTAAATAGAATGAAAATGAAATAATAGCCTGATCTGATGTTTTTTCAGCCCTGGCTATGGCTATAGCTCTTCTGACCTTTACAAATTCATTTGTTTATCTAAAAATTCAACAATTCGAAAATTCTCTTTTTAGCTGGCGATGGATGTACATGATCGTTTTTGTCTGTCTACTCTGCAATTCCAACAATTGGTAAACTGTTAGGAAATAAATTAAACTGCAGCAAACTTCAAACATCAGTTAAATGATATTATTTAGAAAAATGGATGGAAAAATTCTGCGACCTGGATTCATTCCAGGAACCTCTACCAATTGAGCTATCGCAGACACTTGAACAGCCATGCTGTCACTAAGTGTCTTAAAGGCAACCAAGTAATCTTTTCCTTTTTTTGGAGTTTGCTCCAGTTTAATTTTTTTATTTCTTATTGTGTGTTCATCAAACTTTCTGATGGTTTGGATTGGAGAAATTCACGATCTGTGAACCAGGTGTCCGCCTCCCATTGGGCTTTCCATCTTGACAACTTGGTTGTCTTTAAGACACTTAGTGACAGGATGGCTGTTCTAGTGTCTGCATTAGCCCAATTGGTAGAGGCGTCGACCATGGCAGTCGAGGTCCCTGGTTCGAATGCAGGTCGTTGGAATTCTTCCATCCTTTTTTATAATTGGTAAACTGTTGTTGCAATTCACACTCTGCTCTCGAGTTGTTGAAGCAAAACTGGTGTATTCATCACTTTGTGTGGTCTAGCAGTCGCCATTTCTTCTGTTGACACATTTGCATCGTCGACGGGCACTGAGTCACTCAGCACTTATTCAGTTGCAGCTAGTGATGGGACGATAGTACTTTTTCACTATCGATAGTGCTATCGATTGTTGATTTTAATAACGATTGATTAATTGATAGTTAGAACTGGTACTATATATCATGCTAAATTTATACACAGTTTAAATGAAAGATGAAAGATTGGTTATATAAAGAAATTTCGTGGTCCAGAATTATTTATTACAACTCCTTTATTCGAGACATCACTCATTTTTACAAATTGTTACAAATGCATCTATTAATCCGTAATTAGTATAAATACGAGTTTAAAAATTTGTCAGGAAGAAAGTTGTAAAAAATTAATTTGTTCACGTTTTTAGGATCAATTCTGCTACGTTTTTTATTTATCAACTTTCTCGCCTTTGAAAATACTCTTTCGGATGGTACCGAAGTCCCACAAACAGTGAAATATTTAGGTGCGATTTTTCCCAGTATTAGAAATGCTGCCACATGCTCTTTCCAAAAGTGTATAGGATTGGATTTTCGGCTGATTGGCTTTGTGCTGAAAAGAAACGATGGGATTAACACAAGCTGAAGCTTCGTCGCGTAAAACACTTGCAAGTTCTTCATGAGGTTCCCAGAAAGAATCATAAGTGTTTTCTCTTGCTTCAGCCACGCTTGTACACACTTCTATATCATCGCTTTTGGAAAGGGAATAAATTTCATTACTAACAAAAGAAATAGCTGCAGCGCATGCTACAGATTACTAAAGTGGATTTTTTCAAAGCGCGGGTCCAGCAGCATCCCTACTGCTGGAAGTGTTCTATTTGGCCAAATCTTTTTTGTGTATAAAGCACCAGTGGGAGATCAGCACTAAATCTCGAACCCGTATTGGCTACTACTAAAAGGGAAGGAAAACAGGGTCCAGGAAAAAATCCCCGCCGGACAGAAACCCCGCCACCATCGGAGAAAATTCTATTCTAAAATTCTCCTTATGATTTGTTTATAATTTTTTTATAATTTGCAGCTCATTTAAAAATTAAAATCCATTTGTAAAAATTTCTAATTATCGGTTATCCATACTATCGATAGTCGTCCAATCGATAGCAGATGTCTATCGATAGTATCGACAGAATTTTTGTATTTTATAAATAAATATCGCAATTTTTAAACCAAAATAAAAGTCTTTTAACGAGCCACGTTTACTCTTAAGTTTTGGAGTTCTTTCTTTTAAAGTAGCACCCATTAAATTCTATTTATTTTGCTTCCCCCTAAGAATGATAAAACGAACGTTCCATGAAAGATACGAAGAACTCAGGCAACGGAGACGGCAGTTCAGCGTTTGCTGACCACCTCGTAAGAGAGAGGCACACCAATTTTGCCCACTCGACAAGATATGACAATATTGAAGCATGAGATCGAACCAAAGAATCTTCACACTATCATCCCATCACTAGTTGCAGCAATGCACTGGAAAAATCGATACAGCACCGAGCGAAGGGGCTGCTTTCTCTGCCGCCTTTCCACTGTTACTCAATAGTCTGCTGACTCTCCATTATTTGCAGTTACTGCTCATTTTTAAAGCTTTTCAAGAAAATGATAAATTCTAATAACTATCAATTTTAAGAAAAACACGAAGGTCAGGAATTCTCTGTATTGTTAAAATTTCCGACGCCTTCTCACTGATTCTCAGAGGAGGAAGACCCTTCCAGCTGTATGCTAACGACCATTACGCGAAACTTTAAATTTTGATCAGGAAATTAGAAAGCCCAAAGAATATTACATTTTTTAAAAAGGTGGTCCTTGATTTAAGCATGTAATTCGTGTGTCATCAAAATTTTTTTGTTTATGAAATTTAAAAAATGTTCAATCTTGAGATTCATTTTAATATCTTTATCATACATAACTATTTGATTGGCTGTAGATTTATAGATTTATATAACTAACCTAACTATAGATTTATAAAGAAACACACAGACAACTTTCATCCTTATCTTTATATATAAGATATTGGAAATTGACGGAATTGAATGGGGAAAGAAAAAAAACAGCAATTTTATGCAATATGGTGATATCAATTTGTATTAAAATGATGGTAACAAAGTTATTTTTTAATATTTTTTAATAACTTGAAATGTTTTTCTCTAAAGAGTTTCATGCAATTTGGTGATATCAGTTTGAAAAGGCAGTACTAAAATTTTAATTAAAAATTTTAATTTGTATTAAAAGGATTGTAAAAAAGATTCTTTATGTCATTATTAATCCGTATTAAAACTTCAAATTGTATTTTTTTTTGTTCAAATTAAAAATTTGCTTATAAACCCGGCGTTGCTCGGGCTGTTTTTTGATGAAAATTTCAATATCTGATTGTGAAATAACAGTAAAAAAGTTCACATGAAAAAGGCTTGCGTACTAAAGCCACAGCCTCAGCGTCAGATCAGACTATTGTTTCATTTACATTCTATTTCCTTCTACGGCACTGCGTCAAACCATGGATGAAGAAAAGAAAAGTCACTCAGCTTAACTCAACATCCCAACATGAGCGAAGTCGGGTAGAACTGCTGCAGAAGGCCCGTTGTTGCAGAGGCCATACATTGGGAGCATTTAAGAAATCTTTCCGTTTTCTCAATGACAATTTCTTCAGTATTAATTCTAAGATTTTTTCATGTGTTCATTTCGTCTGGTTATTCACATTTTCAGAATGCAAATTTTCAACTGATAAAGTGCTTCAGCCAAGCCGGTTTTTTTGCGCTGGACTCCAAAAACAAGACGGTCTCGTTTAGAGTTCTGTATAAAGACTAGCAGCTAATTCTCGAATCCTCCGACCAATCAGTAACAAACGTACGTGTTGCGCCCTCTTTTGTCGGTCTTTGCAGAGGCTTAATATCTCAAAGGCCATGATGTAAGATGAGCAGCGATTCAAAGCGTATTTTCTGATGACCTGAGTGAAATGTTTAAACTATAAGGATATAGGGATGCAACATCGAATCAAAACATCGATGTTTTTCTGTAGTAGTATTTTCAGTAGATTATTCAATTGCAAAAACAACGTTAAATGAATATAGTTTCAATTGCAACACAAAACAAAATAGTTTCAATTGCAAGAACGATAATTTCAATTGCTACTGGCGGACTCAGTGAAGTTATTTCAGAAACATCGGAATAAAATCTTCGATAACATCGGAAGGAAAACATAGATACATCGTAACAATTACATCGATGTTTAAAGCAATGTAATCTCTTGCATCTCTAGTATAAACCACTGCTAATGCTAGAGGACATGAGTTTTGCCATTTAATATTACTAGTATTAATCAGTTTCTGCCATACCTAACCACGAAAATTATAACAGTTATTGTTCTTATTGATTGAGTAGTAAATTCGTTAAAACATTTTAATAAAATACAATTTTTAATGTAACCCATAAAAAAAAAATACATGGGGTTAAGTCAGATGACTCTGCAATCTAACATTTAGAAAGCTTGGTTTTTTGATTGAAACTTTCAAAAACAAGAATAAAGTGAAAAAAGAAATCATTCAATGACGAATTTACAACATTACGTAATTTAATAAAATAATTTTACTAAAATGAATTTCTTTCAGTTTCATTTGTCTAATTTTTAGTATTTCATTTTTATCTTGTTTAGTGCAACTTTGCACTTTGTGTAATTTTTTTTGTGTAGTGGAAATTTGTTTTCGATTTGTTAACACTTGTTTTCTTGCACTACGTAAATGAAAAGAAGCATTTTATTTTTATTTTTTTTCAAGATAAAAATCATCAAAGACAATTCCTAATTATAGTTTAGATTTCATTCATTATCGGTTAGGTGACAAAAAAATCGATTCTAATATCTTAAAATGGTAGATAAAATTTTTATCATCTTTTTTGCATATCCCTATACAAGTGATATAAAAATTATTTATTTTGATATTTAAAATTATACAGATGTTCAGTAGTAATATAAAGTTATTATTACAGGAGAAGAAATACATAAATTTAGAATTATACTCAGGTAAACCAAAACATGATGACAGATTGGTTGGTTTGGTTTGGTTTGTTTGGTATTAACGTCCTTTTCAACTGCCATGGTCATTTCAGGACGGCGTTATAGGGGCCGCAAATTTTGCCTCGCAAGGGTTCTTTAACGTGCAGCCGGCAAACGACTACACGGGATCAACGGCTTTACTTCCCTTCCGAAGGAAGTGCGTGATCTCAGGATTTATCCCCCTGAAAAAATCCTCGTCGTCCTCGGCCGGGATCGAACCCGCGTCCTCGAGACATGATGATAGAGGTGATGAATAATGAGTTTCAGGGTATGGTCAAAAATGGTGAGCTGTCTATGAGAAAATTATAAGTGACTGAATTAAACGAACTTCTTCAATGATTATATAAATGACTTAATCAATATATTCTTTAAATCTACAAAGCCACGTTAAAAAAACGTACTGAATCAATCGAAAGTTTCCAGCTACTAATATATTCTTTTAAACATTGTCACCGAATATGACTGCTCACTGCTGCCAAATAAATGTCTTATTTACAATTGCTTAAAAATCTCGGTTTTTGGAAATTAAATTCAAATGAAAGCATTTTATATATATATATATATATATATATATATATAAAATGAAAGTCATTTACTTAACTAAATAAGAAAATGATATTGTTTATACATGATTAGATAAATGTTCTATAATGTAGTCAACGGTATCATTTATATTAATTATAATTATATCTAACATTACCTAAATTGTCTAATTTTATGGATATGAATTTATGGAACAACTAATTATGCAAAAATTATTAAATCTGACAGGTCAAAATATGAAAAATTAAGTAATAAAAATTTCTTTTTTCCCCCCCTCCTATTTAAAATAACGGAAAGCTCAACTTGCTTAAAAATCGTCGAATTTCAAGTAAAATCGTTATTAAAAAATAAACCGAACTTTTAATTACTTAGCGTTTCATTTAGACGTTTATTCAAAATGAAAACTAACACAGGCTATAAATTAAGTATGTATTACTATAAATGCTATATAAAATTTCAAAATTTATAAAATTTATGCAATATTTGTAATAATTTAAACTTCATTGGATTTTCTTATGAATTTACACGACTTTATAGCTAATATTTTCCTCATATATTGGCTTTATACTTCATTATTATTATAAACATTGATTATGTTTATTTATTATTAATATTTTGTTCAAAGCCATTATTATTACAGCAGTTTTATTATTTGTGATAAATTGTAATTTTCCCAAGTTTGTAGCACTAATTGTAAAATCTGCGATATGATTACATGAAATAAACTAAAAAAGAGCGACGCGAGCAGTACAGAATGAGTAAAATTGCTTGGGGAGAAGGGAAGGATGGAGGCATCGAAACGCATCATGTGATCTTTTATAGTCAGATATATTTAAAGGAATGAAATGTGGGGTTTCTTGATTTGCAAATTGTCGGCGTCATTCGTAATATTCATCCTATCTCATATTAGCTGCTCGAGCGAAGATAAAAATGCTTAACGTGTAGCATTTCTATACGATGCAAAGCGAGTTAGCCATGTTGGCTCCTCGACGTTTCTCTCAAATTGGAATGGAAATCTGAAACTGAAACCTGTTTTTCCTTTTGACGCTTCTGATTGGTCGGAGGAATTCAAGAAATAGCCGCTGGTGTATAAAGGGCGCGTTCGACATGTGCACACTAAACGCACCTAATGACATCACTCAGTGCGAGCGGTGAAAAGTGTAGTGCATTTTCTGTGTGTCATGAAAAACAGGAAAGAGCACGAAAGTGGGATGTTCACCTCACCCGTGCTATCATGAATAATAAACATACTGCTCAAAATAAAACTCATCATAACATCTGCATTCATATAACACGCCGAAATCGATCATTACACAGGTAGATTTCAATGTCAGTTTAAACGATATGCAGAATTCAATTATTTTTATACCTGTTGGCTCTTTAACGGTAACTAAAATTCCGAACTATCTATCGCTACATTTCAAGCTCTAGGGCAGCGCCATCTTGCAACGCACTAAACGACTCTACTCCTAACCTAGGGTCATTTAGTGCGCGCACGAAACGCCCGGTAGTGCGCGCACTGGCGATGACGAACACGACCGGGTTCCATGACGAACACGTTAGTGCGTTTAGTGGACGCACAAAGACGTTTAGTGCGCGATGTCGAACGCGCCCAAAGAGTCTTTATACAGGAGGCGCATTCGGCGGCACTCAGATCTGAGAGAACTTTCACGTGGTATCTGACCGCTTTTCTGAGCGTCTGAGTGACTGTTGCCGAACGCTCTTTTATCTCAGAAAGAAATGGCTTTATCGACTTTACAAATATTGAGAAGAAACGGCGGTTTTACTAATATTAGTGTACATGAAATAAAAATTTGTATCAAATGAACAACTAAGCATGATTAATATTCGATCGCGAGAAGAGTATACCATAAGGCCAGGGAGGAAAGGGTACACTGGGCATCGCCATGATGTGGCTCTCGTAGTTTTTTTGATAGCTTCGCATCGCAGTGGACGCCGCCATATTCAATCTGAGCACTCAGAAAAAGAAAAGCTTGCTGAGCGTCTGAGCTCAGAATCTGACAGATTCGTTTCGTACCGAACACGTTTTCTTCTCAGGCGGAAGTAACAAAGTGCTCGCCGAACGCTGTTCTCTCAGATCTGAGTCAGATCTGAGTGCCGCCGAATGCGCCTAGGGACTCTAGTCTCGTTTTGAATGGGTCGCCATCTGTTATCGTAAAAAAACATTTCCATTTTTTAAGAATGAGTTTTAAAGGCAATGGGCGAATTTTTTCGTTTCCGTTACGTACTGTGTAATATCATTGCAGACAGTTTCCAGATACCCGTAAAAACGTACTCTTGCGTTGAAAAGCAATCATAAATCAAAAAGACGAAACGGAAAGATGTTCGACATGAAATTGAAAGTGAGACCATGTTCGAAGAAATGCGAATTAGAAAAAAAATAAAAAGCAAAGTACGCGAAAAAAAACCCTGTCAATCCATCGCCGGCGTGTGAAAGAACAAAAATACAGTTTTCCGAATGTTTGGACATTTGTCTTGCATCACCAACACTCACTACCGGCCATGTCGGCACTTGAAGGCGAGGCTTCCCAATTTGCTTCAAGGATGGCGGCAGGAGTCAAGGACTATCATGAGCACTGCCACCAGAAATTCGAATTTTGTCGAAAAAAAAGGAAATTTTTTTTTTTAGTTATTTCAGGTAAACAGCGACCTTCCTTTTGCTTTGAAGACCTAGTGTGCAAAGTTTCAACGCAATCGGATGAATGGAATGGTATAGGGACGCATACGGTACAAACAAACAAACAAACAAACATTCATTTTTATATATAAAGACTATTATTTTTTAAGTTATTTATCTCATTAAATTATATGAAGTAATTTATTTAATCTGATTTTCTTTTCTGTATTTTACTAGATTATCATCATAAAATGATCACTTTATGATCATAATACAGCGTGTTGCTTAAGCCCCTCCAGGATCTAAACACTGGACATACAGTAGTAAAGCCATGTATAAAAGATAATAGCATACCAACAGCTAGGGGAAACTTACGAGTTTTGCTTTGTGATAGATACTGTGACGTAATCACTCGTTTTTTTTTTTAGCTACCTTAGTATTGGATTGGCCATAACGTGTCTAACGAGTATTCGGACCTTCTTGCCGACCTTGCCTACCTTCTAGGTCATTTAACCTTACTCCATGTCACTCTTTCTATGACATTTACGCGCTTCCTTTATCAAGAGGATTACCAGATATTCGTCAGAGAATCACAGATGCAGTTGCTACCATTGAGGCTGATATCTTGGAACGAGTGTGGCATGAGCTACTTTTCAGGTTTGACATTTTTTGAGACAGCATGGGAGGTGATATGTCGAGTATTCGTAAGTTAGTAAAAACGTAGACACTCTTTTCACTGACATACTCCATCTTCCGTTTAAGTGACTCGACCTATGAGTTATTGAGATTCGAATCCTGAGGGAGGAATACGACTTACGGCTATTTAAAAGTTAAACCAGCTACATGTCCTAAATTATTATTCAATTTAATAACTGTAAAATGAGTCTAGGAGGAATTTTTCTACGCCAATCCTCTGGATATTATAATATACTTGTAGAAAATAGAAATGAAAATTCCATGGCCAGCAACGAGGAAGCAATCCGAAAGTTCGAGTCCAGGCCATGGAATTTTCTTCGCTATTTTTTATATTCCATTATTCAAATTACTAATTTTGCGAGTGCCTCAGCAGGTAAAATGCAAAAAACTGTGGATCAATAATTACAACCAATTACAAAGAAATGGAAATCACAGTTCCACAAAAATGATATTTAATAATACAAATGATATTTAATAATATACATTTCCGAGGTTTCAGCAGAAGCAAAAATACCCTGGAACTGCCTTCAGATATGATTTTTACTTCTGCCTTAAGACATAATACTTATTTCTGTCTTCTCAATTTTACTGTACTGCATAGGGCTATAGCGTTATTTCGTCAATACGTAGATAGAAGATAACTGACACATTTCAAGATGACTGAAACAGAATGATGGAGTAAGTAAGAATGGTTCCGAATATCTGTAAAGGAGAAAGGAAAATTGTTAATGTGGTAACCAAAGACCATGGAAATGTACATCAAATTGTAATGAGCACTTATCGTAATATCTCTGCTACAAAGCTTTATAAAATTCTTGCAATATATGAGGGGCGTTCAAATTTGACCTGGACTTTATTTTTTGTAAATGTCATTGTTGTAAAAATCTAAACTTTTATTGTTGGGATGGCAACTAACGCCTGTCATGCATATACAGTACAACTCATCCGGTTGTCATGACAACCGATTGTTTGTTTAGACAAAATGGCGGACAGCGATGTGCCGACCAAAGTAGAACAAGGAATAATCATCAAGTTCCTCCACAATGAAGATGTGAAAGCATTTGAAATTCATCAGAGACTTCAAAGACAGTTCAGCGAGTCATGTTTGTCTCGATCATGAGTCTTTGATTGCTGCCAAAATTTTGAAGGAGGGCGAGAATCCACCGGCAATGAACCTCATAAGGCAAGGCCAGCAATTGCTATCAACGATGGCATCATGACACGAACAAATAAGCTGATAAGGGACAAACAGGCGGATTATGTTCGAGAATTGGCTTCAATATTGAACATCACCACTGGCAGTGTGGAGACCGTCATCGACGATAAGATGAAATTCAACAAGATCAGTGCCTGACGGTCACTAAGCAACTCTCCGAGGATCACAAATCCACCCGGGTGGAAATCTGTTCCGTGTTGCTGCAGTGATAGGACAGGGAAGGTGACAGCTTCCTAAGGCAAGTTGTGACCAGCGTGCGAGCATGGACTGGCGACACATTGACTCACCACGATCCAAAAAATTCAAGATGACACCGTCGGCAACGAAAGTGATGGCGACTGTATTTTGGGACATTAAGGGTATCATTCACGTCGATTTTCTGGAAGAACGTCGAACCATAAAAGCACCCTACTACTGTGACATTTTGAGGATGTCCCTGTAGCCGGCACTACGGAAAAAGTGACCAGGACTCCTTATCAGTGGTGTTTGTTTTCTGCAAGACAACGCCGGGCCACACACACAGACAAACTGACTATGGGCACACTGACGGAACTCAAATGAAACATCTTAGCACATCCTCCACACAGCCCGGATCTCTTTCCTTACGACTATCACCTTTTTGGACTATTAAAAGAGATATTGGGAGGGCAGACGTTCGACATCAGACTGAAGATTTCTACAGTACCGGTATCCAGATGCTCCCAGAACGCTGGAAAAAATGTGTAGAGAAGCAAGGAGAGTTTTTTGAGAAATAAATGGCGTGTGTGTGTGTGTGTGTGTGTGTGTGTGTGTGTGTGTGTGTGTGTGTATGTGTGTGTGTGTGTTTGTAATTTCCTGATTTTATAAAAAATATAGTCCAGGTCAAGTTTGAACGCCCCTCGTAGTAACAACTAGTGGAAATGCTTCGCTATTGGTAATTGGTAAAATCTTCTATAAATAAAATTCATCATCACCGAGCCGAAAACACTGAAGCTATTAATATGAAAATTGATCTGTAGTTTTACTTTATTATTATTATTATTATTATTATTATTATTATTATTATTATTATT
>JAHWFO010094185.1:151594-222426 GCA_023313115.1 Rhysida immarginata
TTATTATTATTATTATTATTATTATTATTATTATTATTATTATTATTATTATTTTTAATTTAAAATTTTATTTATTTAAAATTCTTTCAAAATACAAAGAATACAACCAATTACATCAGCAATTCATATAATAATAATAATAATAATAATAATAATAATAATAATAATACAAAACAACAAAAATTACAAAATTTAAATTTACTTTTTTACCAAGATTTTTACAACGATATGGTAATCAAATCTTTCTTATAATATTTCTAGAGGCCAATTTCGAAACCCAAATCCGAAGCCCTTTCGGATTAATATATAAGATGTTAGTATGTATAGGTACTGCTCATTCCCTAAAGCAATGAGCGTGATGATTAATAGCTTATATGTTGACCCACCCTAACCACATAAAACTGCAAAATTTCAACCACAGACAGATGGTCAACTCGGCAATAATCACGTGATTAAATGTCCTGCAGCGCACCAGTGAGGCATACAAGAAGTACAAATGTCAATAGCAATTGTGATTGGAAGAATTTTCGCTATTGTTTAAAATGCTACCATTGTTAGAGTTATAAAATCTGTGATTCTACCATGAAGAAGAATTTGAAAATTACCCTAACGCTACAAGTATTAAGTAAAAATAATCTAACAAAGCGGTTTCAAAACAAAAAAACGTTTGGGAACGGACAAGCAAGTAAAACGTAGCATAAACCAACTCAAGGGAAGATTTGTGAAGAACTATAAATATAAGCTAAATAGAAAACTCTACAAAGAACTTAACAAATTGTTGTAAAATCATATTGAGTTTTTATTTGTAAGTTATGAATTCCATTTTTAAATAAAATTAACGAATTTAATTTTATACTGTGTTTAAAGTTGTCATTTCTTATGTTAGCATTACTCAGTTCACAATCGAAAATAATTTGTTTTATAAAATTCCAGAATTTTTTTATAAATTTTTAAAAATTAATTAAAAATACGATTCTAGTAAACTGAACTCTTGAGTCTACGTTATGTATTGCTCAAAGAAATTTACGTCATATATTTCATAAACGGCGTGATTAGTGGAATATATGACGTCATTAGTTCTTATCCGAGGCTAACGAGAAAGACAGGCTCCGGCACTGAAAAGTCACCTGACCAAGATAGGTCTATTAACAGTCCAACCTTCATTGTTTCCAACAAAAGAAGAAACACTGATTGTTAAAATGCAAGATGGAAACAATGAAAGTTACATTGTTAATAGACCTATCTTGGTCAGGTGACTTTTCAGTGCCGGAGCCTGTATTTCTCGTTAGCCTCGTTCTTATCTCAGCCACTGGGTATCAATGCCGAACGCTGATTGGCTAATCAACCAAATTGTTTTAACATTGTAAGTATAGGAAGTTGACCATCTGTATTAATCTATGATTTCAACTAAACCCTTTCAGTAGTTTTGGCGCCAACCTCTAACATAAACAAACAGAGATATAGACAGACAAAATTCTAAAAACTGTTGTTTAGGATTCAGTATTGTTTATAGGGGAAAATATCTTCGCATTGAATGATGGGTACAGCTGCCATTTTTTGAGGGCAAGAGGAAGGCTACTGCTACTCATCGAAGTGCGCCTTTTTGCCCGACTTGTTATTGTATAACGATGGTAAAGAGTTGTTGCGTGTTTGGTTTGGTTTGGTTTGGTTTGGTTTATTTGGTATTAACGTCCTTTTCAACTGCTATGGCCATTTCAGGACGGCGTTATAGGGGCCGCAAAATTTGCCTCGCAAGGGTTCTTTAACGTGCAGCCGGCAAACGACTACCAACAGCTTTATTTCCCTTCCGAAGAAAGTGCGTGATCTCAGGATTTCCCCTGAAAAATCCTCGTCGTCCTAGGCCGGGATCGAACCCGCGAACTCGGGCATCAGAGGCGATCACGCAACCGCTGAGCCACCGAGACCGATGTTGTTGCGTGTTTGGATGTATTGTATAACAATGGGATAAGTTCAGAGCCATGGCAGCCATGGGTCTCGCTGCCCTCAAAAGATGGCGGATATTCAGTGTTTATGTTAAGATATTTCTCCCTATAATACACGTAGCAATCAGTTTTTCTCAAAAAAATTTAATGTTCACTTTTCGCCTCGCTACAATCTTATTATATGTATAGATTACACCAGGGGTGACCAACTTTTTTTTGTCTCGGGCCAAAATAAATTTCTGAAGGTTTTCAGGGGGCCAACCATTTGTAATTCAAATCATATTCAAATATTTTATGAAAGATTAACCACGTACAATCGTACTTGTTAATAAATTTAACAATAAATGGTTCGTTTCGCGGGCCGCATAAACTCCCTTGGTGGGCCGCAGGTTGGTCACCCTTGGATTACACTGTCTTCTTAGGTAATGTAAAACAATGCTAAATGGGGACTTCATGTTCGCAAATCACGCAAATCACGGAAACACATCCCTCAAAACGTTCGAAGATGAAATTAACGTTCTTTTGTTGCCGTATGATGAGACACACCACATTTTGTCACAACAGTTCACGACTGCTTAAGTCAGTTTTCCTGGATTGGTCGTGGCTCGCCCAGTCACAAGACTTTCGGCCACCCAGTCACTAGACCTGACTATCTTTAAAGATATTATGAGTGCTCATAAGCTTTCTGATGGTTTCGAAAAGAGGAATTCCCGATCTGGGTGCCTGTCCTATTCACTACCTTGACTAGCTTATTCCATCTTGACAACATTGTAGTCTTTAGGTCACTTGGAGACAGCCTTTCGGTATTCAGAGATAGATATAAAAGAAGAGGAAACTCTATTCATAAAAGCGTACCTCTGAAAAACATTTTCCAGCGAGGGCGATGGGAAATTGACTGGTCATGATTAGCAAACGCGACATGTTTAATTCAAATATCTTTTCTGCCTCGATGTTTAACTCAAGTACTTAAGTTGTCTAAAGCTAGATATAAATAATACATACCTGCCTCTTCCTTCCGCTACTTTGAAAAGCTCCTGACATTATGAAAATCTCATGCTTTGATTGATCAAGCCGCCAATTTGAAAGATATAAAAAGCTTGTATTTTCACGTCTCTGTGAAGAACCTTCCTTCACCTGAGGATTACATCGCGCTGCCTAACGAGTCGTTGACCAAGAGCAGCGCGAGGCGGCTTCTTTTATGCGCCTCTTGTTCGCATTCCTCATTTGCGTATGGCGATTCCACTGATTTATATTTCGTTTTGATTTTCCCGCCTCGAAGCCACTATGAGTCTCCTCAGCAGGGAAAATTTTCGCTTTCGTCACAAATCCACGTGACACCTAACGAGTTATTCATACAGTCCGTCTTTAACGACCGTTCACTATATCAAAATATCATTATCCATTTTAACGGTCAAATTATTTTATTTTTCACAAAATTTCTTTCCATTTATTTTCGTTATCGTTTTCTATCGGTGTTTTTATTTTCAACGGTCTTTGAGTCTTTCCATTAAAATTAAACTCGCTAAATTACCGACCTTCTTAGCATTTCTTTCTACGAATAAATCCCAAAATTTCCAAATAAACTAGTATATAAACTAACTAATAAATAAAAAAAAATTCAATTATTCATCTAACAAGCAATGGAGATCTGTGTGTCTGTGTCAAGATTTCATAAAATTCATACATAGATGAGTGAAGTTTACTTTGAAGATTAGGAACGAGTATCATATGCAAGAGGCGTTCATAATGTTTTGAGTGTCTTATAATATTAAGTAAGAGTGCTATGACTAACCGTCAGGAGGAAGTTGGTGTTGATGATGGCAAAGTTTCCAACAGAAATGCCGATGTTGCTCTGAATTAACCTTTGGGAGAACATCAGCAAATGGAAACTGGTGGTCGACTTGTAATTGGCCTGCAAGAAAAAGACTTCAATGAAGTTTCTTGGCACTTTTTATAGACTTGAATAAGCCGTCATAACAAAGTTCTGCTTACCTCCGAGATATAGTCCATGATATACTCCGAAGACTTGCGTGCCTGTTAAAAAATAGATGGAATAAATTTTTATTGATTACCTTCAATAATTATATTGAGTTTGTAGAGTATTATAAAGGATGTCCCAACATGAACTGACATTTTGAATTTGCCGCCTTTTTTTTCGTGGTCCAACCAGCGTAGAGATTTTTACAACCCCTGGCAAAAAGTGTGAACTCAGGCACATATCACCACATGTCCAGTAAAAGAAAAGCCAATAGCAGTGAAACAAACAAGTTTAATATATCAACCCTCAGTGTACATGAACATGTGCTTATTGTCAATGTACTTACGAAAAAACATTCCGTTTTGACGAATTGTTTCAGAAATTATTAAAGAATGTAAGTACCCCTCCTTGGAAAAAAATGAGAACTCACCCAGCTCTAGGGGAAAAAAATGAGAACTCGGTGATGCTATCCACTACTAAAAATGGACTATTCCTGGACTATGCATATTAATTGAGCAGAAAGAGATTCCTTAGTTGCTACTGACAGCAGCAGAGGTGATCACGTTAGGTTACAAGTGTTTAAAATGGCTTTAAGAACAGAAATGAGCACAGACATCAAAAAGCAAATTGTTCACCTTGCAGAGACAGGAATGAGTACACGAATGATAGCAAAATACATTGGCCGATCCCAGACTGTTGTGTCAAAAGTGTGTAGAAAGTTTCAAAACAATGGAACAGTTGACAACAAACCACGACCTGGAAGACCACGTAAAACCTCTAAGTGACAAGACCGCTTTATCAAAGCAGTATGCATGGAAGATCGTAAAGCTACATCAAAACAAATGAATGCTAAAGTACGGCAAGCAGCATTCAAATATGTGACCGAACATTGCAGAATCGCTTGCAGGAGGCTGGATTCCAATACCGCAAAGCAAAGAAAAAACCAAACCTAAGCAAGAAGCAGAGATCAAACCGCTTGGAAATTTCGTTGGGCGAAATGGACTGTCGATCAATGGAAGAACGTTATCTTCAGCGACGAATCCAGAGTTTGCATTGGTCAAGGAGACAGCCAGGATATTTTCATCTGGCGACATTCAGAAGAAAAGTTTCACCAAGATTGTGTACAAGGAACAAGAAAATTTCCTACTTCCTGTATGATATGGGGCTGTATCTCATCAAAAGGTCCAGGCCACATGTGTGTTGTGCTACGGACTGTTAATACGGATGTTTAAAAAGATATTCTTGAAGCTTTCTTGCTTCCAACTATCGAAGACCGCTGATGAACCTGTAAAGTTCCAACACGACAATGCATCATGTCACACTGCCAAACCGATTCGTTCATATTAACAGTCAGTAGCCCAGACATAAATCCAATTGAAAATGTAATGTGGTGCAAACTGAAGAAGCTGGTACACCAAACGGGCCCATCAACCAGCGACGAACTGTCAGCCATCCAGGAAAGTTGGAAAGAAATTCCAACTGGGTATTGGTCTAGCCTTATAGAATCCATGACAGACAGAATTGTAGCAGTTATTAAAGCCCGAGGAGGGGTTACCAAGTATTTTGAACAATTGAGTTCTCATTTTTTTCTCCTAGTGCTGGGTGGGTTCTTATGTTTTTCCAAGGAGGGGGTACTTAAATTATTTCTAAAACAATTTGTCAAAATGGAATGCTTTTTCGCAAGTACTTTAACAATAAGCACATGTTCATATACACTGAGTGTCAGTATAATAAACTTATTTGTTTCACTGATACTGGCTCCTCTTTTACTGGGCGTGTGGTAATATAAGCCTGAGTTCACACTTTTTGCCATGGGTTGTCTATGCTATCATTATTAAACATTGAGGTTAAATTATGCAAAACTACCAATCGAACAACGCGTAAAAATTGTAAAAATTCACTTCAAAAATGGTGAAAATTTTACGAAATGTTGAAATTTTTCATTCATCGCACTTTGTTTGGTCACGGTAATGCACCTTATCGTAGCACTGTGGTGAATTTGATCAATAAATTTGAATCTACCGGTTCATTTGCAATAAAAAAAATGTAATGGCAGTCCTCGTTTATTTCGTTCAAATGAAAACATAGTCGAAAGTGAAAGAGTTGAAAAAAATCCTATAAAATGTGAATTTGTACTACCAAGGTAGGGATGGTCATTTCTCATTTCTTTTGTATCACTTACAATCTCCATATTTTTATTTTCTAATAAAGCAAAAATATTATAAATTTTCCAAATAAAAACGTGTTTTTATTAAACAATTAAAATGACAGCTCGTAAAAGGTGGATTGAAAAGTTTCGCCGTAAAAGTGACAGCTTTCTCCCCAAATATTTCTTTATCAGGGAACGTTATCACATGAATCCTCTGTAAATGTTAAATCAGTTCTTCAAGCTGTGTGCGTTTTCAATTGGGAAGAAAATTTATTTTATTTGGAGGGTGAAACCACAATGAAGATCAAATTCATGGAGATGGACGCTGTTTCTGGGGATTCATCATCTTAGTTTTTCACCGTACATTTCTACACATACTAGCCGATGAATTAGAAACATCTGTAAAACATTTTTCTGAAGTCGTCTTAAAAACTCATGATTCGAAAGGATATGTTGAAATTTTGAAAAAAAAATTACCGTCTGTACGTATGGACCAATTTTGTGCAGCTAACTCCTCCAATACGGCAAATAGCAGAACCGAATGAAAATTACACATACATTGAGGGTACCTTAAATCATGTCTTAGCGTATTTTTTGTGTCAATCGGGTTAGCCTATTTAGAGATATTAATTTTTTTCTAAAAATTAAAAAATGGCTGTAGCATTCAAACCAGCCAACCAAACTTAATAAATTCGACGTGTACAGACTACTCTCATTAAGCGAATTTTGTTAAATGACTTATTTATCGGCCTCGGTGGCTCAGTGGTTGCGTGATCGCCTCTGATGCCCGAGGACGCAGGTTCGACCCCGGTCGAGGACGACGAGGATTTTTCCAGGGGAAAAATCCTGAGATCACGCACTTCCTTCGGAAGAGAAGTAAAACCGTTGATCCCGTGTAGTCGTTTGGTGGCTGCACGTTAAAGAACCCTTGCGAGGCAAAATTTGCGGCCCGTATAACGCCGTCCTGAAATGACTATAGCAGTTGAAAAGGACGTTAATACCAAACAAAACAAACCAAACTTAAATGACTTATTTGGCTCTGATGAGTCGTTTTAGAGTTATTAACGATCCCTCCCTGACAGAATTTTTTATATAAAAAATAATAATTCGTACTTAAAAGGATCCTTAAACTATGCATTGGCGTATTTTTCATGGAAATGGGCTAAGCCTTTTTACAGAAATTATTTTTTTTTCTAAAAATAAAGAAATGGCAGAAGCATTCATTTTATCGACCCAAACACAATGAAAACGACATGAACGGGCTCTGCTCATTGAGACGAACCTCTTTTGAAAAGAAACTGTTTTGGCTGATTAGAACCATTTTGGAGTAGTTAAGGTTTTAAGGACCCCCCCCCCCACCAACAGAAATTGTTTTCTTTTTTGAAACCATTTCATGACCAGATATTATGCCGCCATTACAATTTATTTATAATGATTTGGGTGAGTCTAATCATAGAACTTGATCTTGGAGGGAGGATGAGCTTTTAAGACTTAATGGCCTTCGTGATCACGCAGTTGCTGTGCCTGAATATCCAAGGCGATGGGCAATGTTCTATGCGTTGTCCGATGGGCAATGGACGCAATGATCCAATGGAAACAGACATCACTGTTGCAGCCTCAAACTGCTATCTGCCTTGTCTATTTTTTGACAATTTCTTGTTTCAGGGTTCAGCGGTCTCTGTTGGTCAGAATTTTCGGTTTGCTCGGAAAGTGCCGCATTCCTGCAATGTCCGTCCACCTACTTACGCAAGACGAAAGACACAGTTGATTTCGGCCTGTTTAACTTACTAGTAATTTGTCTATTGTACGGTCCATTAAGGCAGCATCCCACAATTACAGCCTTATCGAATTCTGACAGATTTGCACCATGCGCCTAATCTTTTACAGCTGCGTTATTTTGCAAAACTGCAGTTGATTTAAGTCACATGACCGCCGCACAAGTCTTTTAATCTATTGACTGGGGTTGCCCAAATAATTTTTGATAAATAGCGTATCATGATCGCATTCTGGAAATTTTTTTTTTTCAATCTTGTAAATTGTCCATGGAATTGGGAAAAAACTTGATCGAGTATTTTTGGTAAAAGCGAGGTCACCTTGTGGGAAATTTATAGGTTCTCAATGGTAATTAATTTGGTCTATGCAATACCAAAATATTAATCCTGTAACATAGTTTTTAGTCTTGTAATTATTCTGTCCACATTATTTTGTAGTTTTTTAGACTTTTGTAATTGTGATATTGTTTCATTCTGTTGTCATTATAATTGTATTTTAATTCTACTTATTGTAAATATTTTACAGGGTGTCCATAATTAAATGACCCTATTGCAAAGCTACCTAAAGCGAAACCAGTCATCAGAAAAGTGTGAAATTTTGTGGAAGAAGTAATGAAAGGATGGAAATTTGTTTCAGCGAAAAAAAAATTGCTAAGAATTTCACCACCAGCTGGCGTTTTACGTTGAATATCTGTAGAGTGCCTTTATAACCAATCTAAATACTTGTAGTAAAAATGTAAATTTATGTGCCGTCACGCAGCAATACTGTACAAAATGGAGGAACATTCGCGGAGATCTTGTGTTCCCTGTGTATGCCGCTCACTGTGACGTTATGCTTACGAGATCGCGCGCTCAGTGAAATTGTTTTACCAAAACAGTAATTCCGCAGTAGTTGTTCTACGGAAATTTCCGACTTTGAAGAGGATGCTAAAAGGTCCCATGAATTTGAAAAACCTTCGGAAAATGATAACGAAATCTGAAGAAAACTTAATGTGCTTCAGTTCATTCTAGCAGAGGAAGAAAGAAAACCCGTGGTGCAGACGCATTAGAGGAGGTTTCGCTTCAGATGGAAGAGGACAGAGCTCCAGATTCCCATGGTAGCACCAGTGTCCGGCGTGTAACACAAGCATTGGATAGGCCACATTCAACTGTCCATAAGATCATGCAATCTCCGATATTATCCGTGCAAACTTTCACTTGTGCTGCAGGTGCTTCCACATGATTGTGACGATCGGCTCTAGCTCTCATTTCAGTTTCTTGCTCGCGTTGCAGTCGATGGAGAATGGCCGTGAAATATCCTCTGGACAAACGAAACGCAGTTTCACTTGGAGAGCGCAGTGAATACACACAGCTGCAGCATTTGGGAACCCGAAAATCCGACGCTTTCTTAGAAGTTCCGTTGCATTCCCCAAAAGTAACGGTATGGGGTAGATTTACGGCATCATTTATTCTCGGCCCGTACTTCTTCGAGGAGTTATGCTCTAGATATCCAGTGAAATGCTCGATCACCGGGAAGCGATATGCTTCCCTGTTAGAGAACAAAATTATTCCGGCTCTGCAAGCCCGTCAGGCCTTGCACGCACAATCTTTATGCAAGAAGGAGCTCCTCCACACATTGCACTGTGTGTTAAGGATGTTCTTAGACGGCATTTTACAGAAGAACGTGTCACCAAGCTTCACTTCCATGTGTGGCCTGCCCGATCCCCAGACCTCACTCCATACGACTTTTGGCTTTGGGAACATTTGAAACACCTGTAAGTCGTGACAATCCAAGAACTTTATCTGATCTTAAAGACAACATTTCATGCCACGTGCGCAACATTTCGCCGCAAACACTTTGATCAGCTGTGGAACATGCCATCTTGCGTTTACAGATGGTATCTGAAAATGATGGCCATCATGTGGAACATGTTATGTTGTAACTTGTGTTTTTACACATGTTGTACTTGTTAAACTATTGTATACGTGTGTCTAAATGTGTAACTAGTTATTAAAACACCCTCTGATGGCGAAATTCGTAACTAATTTTTTGTCCCGCTGAAGCAAATTTCCATCCCTTCATTACGTCCTTCACAAAATTTCACACTTTTCTGATGAACGGTTTGCCTGTAGGCAGCTTTGCAATAGGATCCTTTAATGGGATAAGCGCTACCAGAGAAACAATATCACGTATAAATTTTTAAATTTTCGCAGTGGAAGAAAAGACGAAGATTTGGTGAGTAATGATGTGGTTTACTAATTGTTCGTTACAAATTAATAATTGAAATCTCTTTTTATAATGGAATTAGGAATTAAGGTGGGTGTCCCTGATATGGCCATGCTAAGGTTTGAAAATATTTCTAGCCGCCGTTTTCAAAAAAATCAAAATCATTTTTTTATTGTATCATTCTCAGGCTAATGGACTGTCGTAAAATAAATTTTAAATTCAGAATGAAAATAGTTTTACTAGTCAAAACGTGAAAATCCGAAGGTATACCTAGTGGCCATATCAGGAGCACATGCACATGATATGGCCACCCTTTTACCATGTTCTATAAACGTGATTTTTCCCAGTTGCATAGTGCAGTTTTGCTAAAATCAAATACTTTTGGTGTTAAATGAAAATACGTGATACTAAATAATCCTTTTCGTTATTCGTAAGTGGATCAAAACAGGATATTCTTTTTAAAAATGAAGTTGGTTATTAATTGACATTAACTTATAATTTATCTCTAAAACAAAAACGTGAAATCATTCAAGAGAAGAATACAAAGCAGCAATTAGTTATGAAACCAGATTATTTATCGCAATGGGGAAAATAGAAATGTCTTTTTCAGCAGCAGTGAGGCCAACACATTCTTCGTAGTAGAAATTCCTGCAGACAACGCAGAGTTGCATGTCCTTGACTTCGTCTTCCTGGCAAAGACTGGAGTACCAACTTTCAGCTTCTGTGGTTTTCTGAGTCTTGTTCTTGCAGGGTAACTGCTGTTTGTTCTTCGGCTTGTTGGCCAACGACTGTTTGTGCTTCGAAAGGGCTTCTTCAGTCCAAAATCCCTTCACGTTGTCGGACAATTTTATATCTGAAAAAAGGTTTTTATTGAGTAATTTTTTTCAGGGATAAAAGTAAAAATGAAGTGAGCTTGATTTGGCCATGATGCACCTGATATCGTCCATATCAGGTGCCAGTCAGCTTTTACGAATATCGTTCGATTAGGAAAACTCGTAGAAGATACACCATCAACCACAACACTAATCGAATGAGCATTAAAAACGGAATAGAGTACGATGGTTTCCATGAAAAAGTCTTTGAAAAACATGCATAAAATACGAGACTTACCTGAGAATAGCAAGAAGAGCTTACACGAATAACGCAAAACGGGCAACTGACGCCATATTGCTCAACCTGGGTAGATAGGAAATGAACGAGTTACACGCTAGGAGGCCCTCTCACTAAAGTTCTAGATAGAGAAAGTATGGACACTCCCTTGGCGGTAGCCATTTTTGTGCAAAAACAGTATGCAGCATAAGATTGCAACTTGTAAGACCTTTCGTTTTTTCAAGCATTTTTTGTTATTTTATTTTTATTGCAATTTGGGTTCATTATTAGGTTACGGTGTCTATTCCAAATATTAATAATGCTGGCTATATCTTACTTTTAATTATTTCATATTTGCAAGGCATATTTATAAATAAATAATAAAATTACATTTAAAACATACATTTGGTTCTCAACTTTAGTATAAACTTTTAAAATAAGGAAATTAATTTATAATGAAAGTGGAATTTGGATGAACAATTTTTTAATAATAATTTTTTCTTTTGAAAATAATGACTGATAGAAAAAATTTTGATAACAACTGGATTAAGTAAAATTCTTCAAGAAATCAAACTGTTAATATTTTGTTTGTAATCAGCTCTATGTTGAAAACACCGATAGTTTATTGTTCATGGGTTAATAGGACAATATTTTTAGGAGACTACTTGTGTGAAATTAACAGTTCATGGCTTACCCCCTCGGTGAATGGATGTATCATTTATGCTGTACGTGTATATGATTTACTAGCAGAGCCCGGGATAATTATACATGTAGGTAAGCAGAACAATCTCAAGAAGTTAAATTATAACTCCAAATATTTATAAATAATAACCCAATCAATACAACACAGAGCGAAAGGGCTATCCGTTCCAAGAAAAACCCGAAAGACAGGAATTCTAGGTGATTTGCCTCTTGTTGACTTACCTCAGATTAAAATGATATCCATCTTCATCACCGGGGAACATCTATGGATACTTTAGACCCAAGTTTTTCTTGCCTTTGACGTAGAAGCTCTTATACCCTCTTGCTCTGTTCGAAACTCCCGTTGTTCAGATGTTTCAAATGCCCGTACTTGCTTACAATTTGCTCAATACAGCACAGAGCTAAAGGAGTGCTTCCTCTGTCGTCTTTCCACTCTTTCTCAGTAGTCTGCTAACTCTCAATTATCTCCAGTTACTGATCATTTTTAAGATTTTCAAAAAATTGTTAACTACTAAGAACTCTCTTTTATAAGAAAAGTCTGAATAACAGGAATTCTATGCATTGTTACAAATTGAAACTTATCTACATTGCACAAATTTTGCCTTGCATTGTTGATCATGAGATATTTCTCATTAATATGCCTTGCCATAACAATGTATATCTTTTTTTAATCAATAATTATTACTTTTTTGAAATCTAAAGAAAGAAGCAGGACAGTCGGTGGAAGGTTCTCCAGGAGAAAGGAAGAAAGCGATGGTCGCTGGAAAAGGGTTTCAAGGTGGAAACGCTTTGCTAGCCGAAGAGAGGCGGTGAATCGCATGAGCATGCTCGACGCCTTGGCATCGTTAAAATCAGTGGGGAGCGAAAATCTCTCGGCAGAAACTGGTGGCACAGCTAATAGTGATGTATTAAGTTTTGCAGTTGAACGAGATGGTGGAGAATTGACGCCGGAAAATTTGTCAGGCCAACAAGGACTGAAGAGGGGCGACATTTGCCACAGTGAACTCGCCAGTTGGATTTCATGGCGGTACTCCAGAACGGAAGGTAATGTTAGAGCTTTGCATTGAACATTAGGCATACATTTAACGGCTCAAATTCTCCTGAGCTTCCTATACCGGCTATCGGTTCTGTGGTGCTGGAAAATAGCACCAGTCTTCGCATGTTATTTTATGAGGCAGAGGTCATACTCGATAATGAAGCGCTGCTAGGAATTTTTCCCTGGAGTTTGCCTGTTTACATACAAGCCGGCGTGGGAGTGATATTGCTGCTGGCAGAGCGAAGACTGTGAACTTAGTTAAATATTTTAATGTCCTTAGTGTTGAGTATGACTTGAGTGACCAGCGGACACTTCCCTTTATGTAATTTAAAGTGTTTGCTCTTTTTGGGAAGTGCCAAGATTGCATTATTGGGCGTTTCTCTCAATTTTGTTTCTCCGTTCCTCCAAGGCGGAGCGTATACCTTATCAAGTTGATTTTGGGAGTAAATTGCTTATTGTATATTCCCCGCAACGTGAATTGGTTGGATTACTTACCTTGCTTTATTTAAATGCTAATGCTAAGTTGGCTAATTTCGACTAAGATAATTAGTTCTAAAATCGCCTATTGCTAATTTGAGGTTTTAATTTGCTTCTGATTCCCCTGTATTGTAGCGAAGTATTTTCGCCTCTGTGGGAGTTTCCCGGCTGATAGCGGGTCGGTGGTGAAGCCAACCCTCAGTGTGGACGTTGGAGATGTCGTCGTCGTGGAATTTTGACTCGTGCCTCGGAGCAAGCAAGCAATATCCGGTTACAGACGTTTAGCAGGACCGACATCTCTTTTGCGACCGAAGGGGACCTGCATGTTTTCCACTGCGCTTACTTTGATATTTTATGCAGGCATATGATTGTTTATTTATAAACTTATTTCTAAGGACAGCAGATAAGACTGACAAGTGATCAGTTCTGTATTTTATTCGTTTTATTCAAATTTGAATAAACGTTTATTTTTTCTTATCCGGTGTTTTTGCATTCCCACCTAATTCACACGTGATTGGTGGGGTGCGCTTGGCAGCAGACAACCTTTCCGACATTTGGACCTTTGGTTTCGCCCGCCTAACCCGCCCGCAACGATTCAAACCGAAGGATACAGTGACGAAGCAGCTGTATGGTGGTATGCGCTAGTGAAGTGAGAGTTCGTATGGTAATTGGTGAGAGAAGACATCTCAGTAAGTTGACTTTGCTTATCTGGATATTAATTATAGTGCACAATATGGGTAGTGAGAAAAATAAACAGATATAAGCTCGAAAAGCAAATAATGCAGAGACTAAATAAGACAAAATTTAAAGATGATATTAAGTACTTCAACCAGTGCTATCAGGCACTAAGTTCACAATTGTCGAGTTGTCCGGAGGGGAGAAAGATGGAATTGTATAGTGTGGCGTTTGAAGAGCATTGGGGTATAGAAGCAATTAAACGGAAAGAAAAGTGTTTATCGAATTTAATGAAAGCCACTGAACAAATAATTGACGGGGCGGAATTGCCGGGTAGGACGTAGTAGGTGAAATGAAAATTGAGGGCTTTGCCAGCAATGGTGTGCCACCGCCTTTCCAAAAGCATGTAGTCGGAGAGGAGCAGGATGTTGTGGCATCCCTGATGGGGGCTTTATTGCAATGGAAATTGGATGATGCTATTATCAAAGATATTATAGCAGCCTATGAGAAGGATACTTGGATTCAAAAAATAAAGAATAGGTCACCCTATGTAGTGGAAGATGGATTGATATTTCGATTGGGTAAGAGCGGAAGAAAATTAGTACTACCCAAGTTAGAAAATATAAACGAGATAGTGATTGGGACCTGTCATGATAGTGTAATGTCGGGGCATCTTGGAGTGAATAAAACAAGGAGGGAAAATACAGGATTCATACGACTGGTTAAAGATGGATCAAGACATCAGGGATTACGTTAATTCCTGCATGTTATGTCAACAAAATAAGGACTTGAGAGCTTTACCTTTCGGAGATTTGCAGCCGTAAGAAATGCCTCCAAGCAGATGGCATATGATTTGTATCGATTATATCCTTGCTTTACCAGAAACAATAAGAGGTCATTCCGCGCTTTTAACCATAACCGACAAGCTTACTAAGCGTGTTAGATTGTTTTCTTGTACGGTTAATGTTTCGGCGGAGGAAACCGCGAGGATTTTTTGTTGAGCAGGTGTTTAAGGTGCACGGTTTCCCCCGATCAATAATCTCGGATAGGGACGTGCGGTTTACATCAGCCCTATGGAAAGCAATCTTTAAACTATTCAATAATTCTTTAAAGTTTACTAGTGTCTACCATCCAGAATCAGACGGTCAGTGTGAACGATCATATCAAACTGCTATATAGATGCTACGTAATTATATCAACTTGGACAAAAATGATTGGGACGAGTTTTTAGTGGTAGCGGAGATCTCAATTAATTCGGCTGTCTCGGAGGCAAAGAACCTAAAGGAATAAGTGACAGCGAGTATTTTCGAAATTTAAAAAACATATTGCGGGAGGCAAAAGCTAAAATAATGAAAGCTAATCGTACGTACAGAACACATTACAACAGGAGGCATATGGTGTTTAAAATGAAAGTTGGAGATCTGGTGCTCATCAAGGCATCCAGAATGAAGATACAAAGAGGTGCTGTAGGAAAGAAACTGTACAGCCCATTTGTGGGACCTTTTCAGATAAAGAAAAATCATCAGGAAAGTGTCAGCATTATTGGATATCCCAAAAAAATGGGGATATAGGAACAAAGTATTACACTGCTCGTTCCTGAGGTGGTTCATCGAAGGAAGAGGAAAAAGGCAAATAAGGGTCCAGGCCCGATTCCGGACCCAAATTTTTCGGACGTCTACAGGGTGGATAAAATTTTGGACGTCAGGGGCAAGCAACCGCATAGACAATTCTTAGTTAAGTGGACAGGATACCCTCAGGCTTCGTGGGAGCCTGAGGTTAATCTACACAGATGTAAAGGACTAATTAAGAATTTTTTTGATGAGCAAAGAAAGGGAAGCCAGGAAAGAGACGGCAGTAATAACCACGGCGATTCGATTAATGTTGTTAATTCTCAAAGTATAAAGGGATCTCAATCAAAGTTGAGAACGGCGCCAGTGAGTGTGTCATGTGATTTCTCGGGAAGGAGCGCATCGGACGATGAAGGAAGAGGGGAGGCGCGGACTCAAGGCTTCAGAACAAGAGTCTTATGGAGCAAAAATTACGCCTCGAGTTCGTGCTCACCCCCTTCCGAGAAATAATGATCAAGGCGTGAGCGATGAAGAAGGACTAGTCCATGGAAAGAAGAGAAAGGGGAGAGGAAAAGTGAAGGAGAAAAAAGAAAGAAGCGGGACAGTCGGTGGAAGGTTCTCAAGGAGAAAGGAAGACATCGACGGTCGCTAGAAAAGGGTTTCGAGGTGGAAGTGCTTTGGTAGCCGAAGAGAGGCGGTGAATCGAATGAGCAGTTCGGAGGATGATAGTTTTACCGTGCTTGACGCCTTGGCATCGTTTGAATCAGTGGGGAGCGAAAATCCCTCGGCAGAAACTGGTGGCACAGCTAATAGTGATGGTAAAACATTTTGTAGCTGAATGAGATGGTGGAGAATTGACGCCGGAAAATTTGTCAGGCCAACAAGGACTGAAGAGGGGCGACATTTGCCACGGTGAGCTCGACAGCTGGATTTCGTGGCGGTACTCCTGAACGGAAGGTAATGTTAGAGCTTTGCATCGAACATTAAGCATAAATTAAACGGCTCAGATTCCTCCGAGCTTCCAATACCGACTATCGGTTCTAGTGCTGGAGAATAGCACCAGTCTTCACATGTTATTTTATGAGGCAGAGGTCATACTCGACAATGAAGCGCTTCTAGGAATTTTTCCCTGGAGTTTGCCTGTTTACGTACAAGCCGGCGTGGGAGTGATATTGCTGCTGGCGGAGCGAAGACGGTGAACTTAGTTAAATAATTTAATGTCCTTAGTGTTGAGTATGACTTGAGTGCCAGCGGACACTTCCCTTTATCTAATTTATACTGTTTGCTCTTTTTGAGAAGTGGCAAGATTGCGTTATTGGGCGTTTCTCTCAATTTTGTTTCTCCGTTCCTCCAAGGTGGAGGTATACCTTATCAAGTTGATTGTGGGAGTAAATTGCTTATTGTATATTCCCCGCAACGTAAATTGGTTGGATTTATATACCTTGCTTTATCTAAATACTAATGTTCGAGATATTTGCTTAATTATTCTAAGTTGGCTAATTTCGACCAAGATAATTAGTTCTAAAAATGCCTATTGCTAATTTGAGGTTTTATTTTGCTTCTGATTCCCCTGTATTGTAGCGAAGTAGTTTCGCCTCCGTGGGAATTTCCCGGCTGATACCGGCACGTTGGTGGTGAAGCTAATCCCCAGTGTGGACGTCGGAGACGTCGTCGTCGTGGAATTTCCACTCGTGTCTCGGAGCAAGCAAGTAAAATCCGGTTACAGACGTTTAGCGGGACCGACTTCTCTTTTACGGGCGAAGGGGATCCTGTATGTTTTCCACTGCGCTTACTTTGATAATTTATGCAGGCATACGAATGTTTATTTATATACTTATTTCTATGGACAGCAGATAACACTGACAAGTGATCAGTTCTGTATTTTATTCGTTTTATTCAAGTTCGAATAAACAAAACGTTTACCTAATTCACACGTGATAAGTATGCGAAATTTCATCTTATCTGGTGTTTTTGCATTCCCACCTAATTCACACGTGATAAGTATGCGAAATTTCATCAAGATCGGAATAAAACTGTAGATTTGCATAAAAAACAAAAACACAAACAAACTCACAGACATCGTTCTTTTTATATATAGAAGACTAGCAGAGGATCCGGCGTTAATCGGGATAAAAATTAAACAGAACAATCTCAAAAATTAAATTATAACTCCCAATTGGTTAAATAATAACTAAATCAATACAACAAAGAGCGAAGAGACCATCCAATCTACCCAAAAATACGATAAACAGGAATTCCCACTCTTCTTGACTTGACTCGCCACGGAGCATCATCGGATACTGTAGACTCAAGTTGTTCTTGCTCTTGACGTAGAAGCTCTTATACCCTCTTGCTGTATTCGAAACTCCCGTTCTTCAGATGTTTCCAATGCCCGTATAGCTTTTTCTGTTTTAGCAGCAGAGTTTCTCTGACCAATAATCGTTCTTTCTCTTTTCTTTCCAGACACATAAATTTTTGCCAGTCGTCTGGACGTTTGATAGGGAGCTCAAGGGAGACACGCGTGACTCCTTTGCCTCATCAATAGACGCTGCCTTATTAATGTTCTGTCACTGCATCATCATCAGCATCTCAGTTTCCAAAATATTCACATCCCCACAGAATGCATTTTTAGGAAATGTTTGGATGTCAGGGCAAAATTCCGATCGCGGGAGAGGAAAGCCCGATAGAATGACGTCATCGCCAGCAGCGTCATCCTCATCGTTTCGTTCTCTGGAGGAGAAGCGAACGCGTAAGATTGAGAGATCGTCAGCGGAGTCGGCGTCATCCGCATCAGCTGCATAATCAGCGAATAGAGAGAGAAAGAGAGATGACGATAAAGATGTCAGTAAAAAAATTTTCAAACGGAAAAGGGAGAGCGGTTAGAGAGGAAGAAAAAAAGGTTTATGACTGGAGCAAGAAAGAGAGAAAAGGAGGGACTGGAAAATTTGTGAGAGAAAGAGGAGCACACTTACAGTGGTTAATAAAAGACTATTGCCAGAGGATTTTCGAAGGGAAGGTGAGCAGAGGATATGAACGACAAATTTTGGAGTCGCCATTGCAGAGGTATGTGAGCGATTCGCCATTATGTGTGATCGAGGAAATACGACTCCGTGAGCGTGTTTTCTGTAACTCAAATGATAATTGGATGCTCCTTTGTGTAGCTATTTTTCCGTGGACACTGAAGGCCTACCTGTCGGAAGACCTCAGCGGGTTTGCAAGTTTAAGGAAAGAAGAGTCGACTAGTTTCATTTTTAGCGGCTCCAAAATTGCTTTATTGGGATCACGCTAGTTCAGGCTATTTCTCAACGTACCTCTGCTAAACGCATAAGGTGCTAAGACCTTCTTATTTCCTTTTCTCTCAGGATGGATGTTTTTCACATGTATATGGCAAATATCAGGAAGTAGCAGTAAATGCGTTCTCGTTTATGTTAATTCATGAAGGTGGGTTATTGCACCCGGGAGTTGGAATTATTGAATTGTATATTGGATTTGGATGCAAGTATTTATTTTGTCTTAAAAAGCCAGCTGGGGTGCCACTGCTATTATTAACTTTAAACTGTACCGGAATTTTGCGTAGCAGGCAGTCATTTCTCCATAAGGCCCGTTGCTCCTAATCGTGACGTTTTACTGTTAATGCTATTGCGCATTATTGGATTGGAACTTTATTATCCAGTTATAATCGTATCTAGGCCATATCGGGACTATACCGTATAATGCTACGTTCATGTTAGTTAGACTAGAACTATCTATGAAAGACACAGGCATTGTTGTTATTTAATCGCATAAAGGGTTTATGCATTGCCTTTATGAAGGACAATTGAGTCCATTGTTTATCCTTTCAATTTGTCAACCTTTATGGTTTTTTTGCAAGGAGTGCGGCCAGGAGCCTCTCTTTGTTGCTGTTAATTCTAAGCGAGAATTAAAATTCATTTTTATTTCCCCTTATTACTTGTGTGCATGCATGTTACTTACTTTCACTGCTTCGGCACATGACACAAGTGAGGAGGAAAGTTTGGTAGCAGCGCACGGACGAATCGGCCTCTATTTGCGCCCTGTGTTGTGTCAGCATGTTTATGCTGCAATTTTATTATTTCATTTTCACTCTTTGTGCTTCAGCTTTTGAAACTGTTTATTGTGTGGTCCAAGTGCGGACGAAAGTTAGAAGTCGTGAGCTATGGGGAAAGATAATAAATTAGAGCAACAAAAACTTAAGATGCAGATTTGTAAAGAGTCGGCCAGATTTTCAAAAAAAATTGCGTATGAACTGGGGAATATGTTATATTTCAGAGAACTATAACGGCTGTTTATAAACTGGTAAATCAGCGTTCAGTTTTTAAGTATTTCTTGCTTACGCTGCCTCGTCGCGTCAGAATACATCTGAGTGACTATGAAAATGCTTCTACGGAGAAGTTATTTCTAGAAGCTGTTCGCTGTTTGCAGACTAAAGATAATATTAATCATACCCAGTCCAGTAAAAATACTGTTCAAACGTATCAGACATTAATAAAATTAGCCAAGCAAGCGGACAATGTAAAGAATACGCAGACATGGGAGAAGGGGTAACCTACCATAAAATTATCTCAGGCGCGTACGAAGGGCCAACGGCTACATTCTGTATCAAGTGATAGAAATTGTGTGTTAGAAACTACTTGTGTAATGGAAAAGAAAGAAGATAATCGTAAAGAAAATAATTATATAGAAAAGATAGTAATGAATAAAAGTGAGAATACGGAGCAAAAATTCGAGAAGCAAGTGTTTAAAGGATTATCCCGAACAAGATTCAAAGGCGATATTGTACGATTTAATGAATATTTTTTTAAAACTGGCGAATCAATTAGAATCATATAGTGAAAAAGAAAAAGTGAATAAATGAATAGTATTACAGCAGATACTCTAAATGAGGTAACTCAAAAAATGCAAGCGTATATACAGAGGAAATCGTCGGAAAATCATGAAGGTATTAAAATGATCAATGTGGTGGAAAGTTCCTGGGTGTGCAATGATAGGTTGAAACAAGAAATAATGGATGCCTATAAAAAATGTGTGTTTACAAAAAGGCTATTAGAGAAAATAAGAGACCCTTATGAAGTTCGAGAAGACTTTATTGTAAAAAAGGGTAAACAGGGAGCTCAAATAGTAATACCAAGAAAGCAAAACATTATTTGGAAAATCATTGCGTCGTGTCATGATGAGCCCACATCGGGTCACCTAGGAATTAATAAAACATTTAAGAAACTTAATGTAAGTTATATTTGGCCCCAAATGAAGAGGGATGTGATGCAATATATTAATATCTTCGAAAAATGTCAAAAAGCTAAAATGCCTCGAGAATTGCCGTATGGTCGACTGCAACCGTTGGAAGTTCCACCGTACCCTTGGCATATGATTGCGATTGATTTTATCTTACCCTTACCTACGACGGCTCAGAATCATGATGCATTGTTAACAGTCACAGACAAGTTGTCAAAAAGCGTCCGGCTAAGCACGTGTCAGTCAGGTATAACAGCGGAAGACACTGCTAAAATTTTATTAGATAATGTGTTCAAAGTATACGGATTCCCAAGAGTTATTGTGTCAGACTGGGACGTAAGATTTACGTCGAAAATGTGGTCAACAATATTTAAGCTGCTGAATACAACTTTATAATTTAGTAGTGCCTTTCATCCTCAAACTGATGGACAATCAGAAAGAACTAATCAAACCATGTTTCAAATTCTTCAGAACTATTTAAATAAGAATAAAACTGACTGGGAAAAAAGACTAACTGCTACAGAAATAGCTATAAATTCAGCATGGACCGAAAGTATTGTCAGACCCCATATTGCGCTGATTTAGGAAGGGAAGTAACAATTCCGCCTCGTTTAATCAATATTAAAGAGAATTCAGAAGATTCGCAAGCATTGGTACAGCGCACGGCACGGCAATTGCGTAAAATTAGAGCTAATATAAAGAAAGCTAATAAAGCATATTCCAAATTCTACAATAGAAGGTACAAACCACTTCAGTTAAAGGAAGGAGATTGGGTCTTAGTAAAGACATCAAGGCTACAGAATTATAAAGGAGTTGTGGGTAAAAAACTATGGGATAAGTACATAGGTCCGTTTAAAATTAGTGAGGTAGTTAACAAATTGCCATTTTCTTAACCCTGCTACCTCCATTTCCAGCAGTGCTTCCTCCTTTACTTTCAAAATTAACCAGAACCTGACCTGCACTTCTCACAATCTAATTTACCTGTTACATTGCAAGGTATGCCAGAAACAGTATGTCGGTGAGACAGGCAATACCATACGTGCCAGATATGCCGGACATAAATTCGACATCCTTAGCAATGCTGACACCCCTGTCGCTAAACACTTTAATTCCCCTGGCCACTCTTTACAGGCCATCAGCCTTTATATTCTTCGTAGTAACTTCCATAACAAAAAAGAAAGAAAGCAATTCGAGTCTTTTCTTATTTGGAAATTCAATTCCCTCACCCCTAATGGTATTAACCTTAGCAAAGGCACCATTCCCTCATTACCTTTCCCATGTCCCTTTCCAACTTCAGCTATTCCTTAATTTGTCGCAAGCCCTATGGGCCCTTTTCTTCTTTCTTTATCTGATCTTTTATTTCTTCTTTTCAATGTTCTTCAATGTCCTTTCATATTTTTCTACCTTTGACCCGATGCTCTTACATGTGGGACTATCTTACAGGGTGACTAGCGACCAGGAATGGTCAGGGAATTTTTTATTTTTATTTTTAAACCGAGAACAGTCAGGGAATCATAAAATCGAAAATTTTGAACAATGTCAATAATATTCTTTCACAACAGCCCCCTTTTTTGTCTGCTGATAATCAGGAATAATTATACGAAATCTTTTTGCTAGGCACCCTATCATTCCTAAACGTGTTTATAATTTCACTTTCATATGTTTCATCCTATTACATTTTTCTCGCCGCCCCCTTATTATTTCCTATTTGTCCTCCGTCCTGTCCTATCCCAACAGTTCGTCTAATTAATCTCATTTGTTCTCTTCTTTTTTCAGCCAATACCGTCTTACTATTCCCCATGCAAACTATATATAAACCCGTCCGTTTGTACAACTTTCATAACTTCAGGATAATTCTCTAATATTCTATTTGCTTTTAGAGAATTATCCTCTTTTGCTTTGATAAAGGATAGGCTCTATCCAAAACGTCAGCTTTTTATTTTTATTTTGATTTAGATTAATTATTTTTGTTTATTATACCTTATTTTTTATCTAATTTGTATTTTTAATTAATATTTATTATTTATCTCAAAAGATACAAGAAAAGAAAAGTGTGGAAAAAAAAGAAACGGCACCAGGGCCTATACAGGACCCGCAATTCACTGACGTGTATAAAGTTCAGGAAATTCTAGATGTTCGAGGTAAAATACCTATACGCCAGTTTTTATGCTCAACCAACTTGGGAGCCGGAAACTAATCTACATCGGTGCCAAGGACTTATTCATCTATTTTTTAAGCAGCGAAAGGAAAAATGGAAACAAAAGAGAAGTACGGAAAACGTAGGGAACTATTTCAGTGTGAATTGTGTAATGCAGGCGAAGCTGTTTTCATGGCGGGGGAGAATGTCAGGGCAAAATTCCGATCGTGGGAGAGGAAAGCCCGATAGAATGACGTCATCGCCGGCAGCGTCATCCTCATCGTTTCGTTCTCTGGAGGAGAAGCGAACGCATAAGATTGAGCAATCGTCAGCGGAATCGGCGTCATCCGCATCATCAGAGAAAAGAGCAAAAAAAGAGAGAGAGAAAGAGATGACGAAAAAGACGTCGGTGGAAAAAATTTCAAATGGAAAAGAGAAAGTGGTTAAAGAGGAAGAAAAAAAGGTTTACGACCGGAGCAAGAAAGAGAGAAAAGAGGCAGTGAATGGAAGGACTGGAAAGATGGGCAGAGGATATAAATGGCAAATTGTGGAGTCGCCATTGCAGAGGTTTGTAAGCGATTCGCCATTATGTGTGATAGACCTCTCCATCGAGGAAATACGACTCCGTGAGTGTGTTTTCTGTAACTCAAATGATAATTCGATGCTCCGTTGTGTGGCTATTCTTCCGTGGACACTGAAGGGCTACCTGTCGGAAGACCTCGGCGGGTTTGCAAGTTTAAGAAAAGAAGAGTCGACTAGTTTCATTTTTAGCGGCTCCAAGATTGCTTTATTGGGAGCACGCTAGTCCAGGGTATTTCTCAACGTACCTCTACTAAACTCATAAGGTGCTAAGACCTTCTTATTTCCTTTTCTCTCAGGATAGATGTTTTTCACATGGATATGGCAAATATCAGGAAGTAGCAGTAAGTGCTTTCTCGTGTATGTTAATTCATTAAGGTGGGTTATTGCACCGGGGGGGATGGAATAATTGAATTGCATATTGGATTTGGATGCAAGTATTTATTGTCTTAAAATGCCAGCTGGAGTGCCACTGCTATAATTAACTTTAAACTGTACTGGAATTTTGCGTAGCGGGCGGTCATTTCTCCGTAAGGCCCGTTGCTCCTAATTGTGACATTTTACTGTTAATACTACTGCGCATTATTGGATTGGAACTTTATAATCGTATCTAGGCCATACCGAGACTATACCGTATAATGCTACGTTCATGTTAGCTAGACTAGAACTATCTATGAAAGACACAGGCATTGTTGTGATGTAATCGCATAAAGGGTTTATGTGTTGCCTTTAAGAAGGATAATTGAGTCCATTGTTTTTCCTTTCAATTTGTCAACCTTTATGTTGTTTTTGCAAGGAGTGCGGCCAGGAGCCTCTCTTTGTTGCTGCTAATTCTAAGCGAGAATTAAAATCCATTTTTATTTCCCCTCGTTACTTGTGTGTATGCATGTTACTTACTTCCACTACTTCGGCTCATGACATTGGATCTGATGTGCTACCAAATAAGCTAGGTGATAACCTTGGCGTGACTCGGACTTTTTTTTTGGATTAAATTTTGCAATATCTTAAAAATAAACACATGAAAACGCTTAGAATTAATAAAGCAAAAATTCTTAATGAAAATTCGAAAAAATTTTTTTTAAAGGCTCAGAATGGACGGACCTCTCCAAGGATGCCCCTGCTAGTCTAAATAATTTCTTACTCACATAATCTTACTTTAGATATACACTTGATGTTGTTGCAATTCCCACTCTTCTCTCGATGTCTTTAAGCAAAACTTGGCCATTCATCACTGTGTAGTCTAGCGGTCGCCGATTCTTCTATTCACTTGCTTACCATTTCCTCAATACAGCATACAGCTAAAGGAGTGCTTCCTCTCTCGTCTTTCCACTCTTTCTCAATAGTCTGCTAACTCTCCATTATCTCCAGTTACTGATCATTTTTTAAAGATTTTCAAGAAATTGTTAAGTACTAAGAACTCTATTTTCTAAGAAAAGCCTGAATAACAGGAATTCTATGCATTGTTACAAATTGAAACTTATCTATATTGTACAAACTTTGCCTTGCATTGTTGGTCATGAGATATTTCTCATTAATATGCCTTGCCATAATCATGAATATCGATTTTTATCAATAATTATTATTTTTTCTAAATCTGAGGTAGACAGTGACCTTCCTCATGCTTTGAAGGTCAAGTATGCAAAATTTCGTCAAGATCTGAATAAAATGTAGATTTGTATAAGAAACAAACAAACAAACTCACCCGCAAACATCCTTCTGTAACCAATGTCGCTGATTCCACTGCCTTACATGTTAGGTGCCATTGTAACCAATGTCACCCCTAAGCCCAATAACAATCATCAACAAAGATTGGGTTCTTTAAAAAAGGTGGCAGGTTGTGTCTTTATCTATTCAAATAATTTAGGCGAATTTGAGAACTAAATAAATATATTTTATTCAAAGTCAAATAGATATACCAATGATACAAAGAATATTATCAACCCTAAATCTAAGAAACAAGTGATAGCTCTTAACACCAAAGAAGAAAGTTAATCCTAAAATCCCCAATTACTTATATCTAAGATAACATGCAATGTTCAATAAATGTATCAACAAAGTTCTAGCTCTTTCAACTACTGAGAATAAAAGAATCCTTTAAGGCTCATTTTAAAATAGCTCACTTAAATTGTTATTCCTTCTTGTTTATCACACACATGTCATGATTATTTATGAATCTTATTAATCACTCATTAATCAATGTGTTTCACTTTACTTACAGTTATGTTGTATCACAATGTCTGCAAATCTGTATTCACTTATTTTCCACTATTAGGCACTTAACGCATTTTATGTCAACGGGCCATTATAATTCACTAATCACACAGCACCATGAAGCACAAAAACACACTTTAGAATGATCTGGATCAATTAGTAAGTGAGTCCACTGGATGGCTCAGACTGTCCCCACTAAGTTGACAGAAGATTCAAAATGCGCTGTTGTCTTCTTTTCACAATGATTGGCACTTGGCCACGATGATCCCTCGCAATAGCTTTTTCCTTTGACTCACAAAGCCCTGAAGAATGTTGGGGTTCCGATCTCCAATGATGACTCCACTGTATGCAGATGGTGTTTTCCCGTGTAGTGAGTTGAGTGGGGTGCTCAGAATGCCGTGCTCTACCTGGCCTAGGTTGTCCAGGTCAAAAGCGACACCTGACCCCCCCCCCCCCCTCAATAAACCATCTACTCCAAATTCGACACTAATGTCGCTCTATTAGCATCTTATGATGAGCCTGAAATTAACAGACCATTTTAGCTAGCCGTGATGGCTTCACAGCAATCCTGAGCGTCTCGACTAGTCCCCCCCTCCAAATTCCACATCCAAGAGAGGAGCGCGCTCAGCCTCCCTCCTGCAATCACCTTGGCAGACTCATGAGCTTTTTTTGTTCATTTCTCTCTTAAATACTGAGAGCATTTCCGGTCTCCCTTCCCTCTCTCATTTTATTAAAATCCAACAAGAACAAATGAAGAAATCTCTATTATTTATAACATTTCATAGAATCCATAATACAAACTACTCTTCAATTAATTCAATGCTTCAATTCATCCAAGAATCCAAGACTAATTTCAACTGTATTTAAATACAACCCAAAAGACAGACTTATCCTGTCACAGCACCTCCCCTCCTGCTGTTTCACAATTGCATATCCTCGATTTATATCCAATTTTAGAATTAGTAATTCTATCAACGCTATGAATTCTCATTACAAAAATTCCTATACTTTCATATTCCCACTGTTAAATTGAATAATGTATGCAATTATTCCAATTACCAAGTCTCTCCCAAAAATGATTTTTCAACACAACACGTGATAACGTCACACTTCTTTATACAGGGTGTCTCAAAATTCCTGGTACAAACTTTTAGGGGAGGTAGTATGGGTGATTCTAAGCAAAAAAGTTCATGTGAACATGGGTCCGAATTTGAATGGTAACTGAAATATGATCAGAAATAAAAATGCTGCCACCAAGATCAACGTGTTAATAACCCAGGTTCCAGAACGCCTAGAATAATGAAATTTTGGGGAGTAATAGGGTACATGAAAATTCGAAAAAAATAAATTTTAAATGCTCACAATAGATGGAGCTCTCCAGATATGCCACTGCTAGTCTAAATAATTTCTTAGACACGTAATCTTACTTCAGATGTACACTTGATGCAATTCCCTTTCTTCTCTCGAGTAGATTACAATTAAAAAAATTACCATTGTAATCCATAAGTTTTTAATAAATAGCTTTATCGTTATCTGGTGGCACTTACTCCTTCGAGGGAATTTTGCATAAAACTGTGTATACCGTTAAAACTTGATCGTATTCCAACGAGTAGTTTCCGAGTTACGCATTCAAAATCGTCACAGTGCTCACATGCGAGTACTAATCAGCACGTGTTAAGATTTTGACTGTGTAACCCGGAAACTACTTGTTGGAATTCGTTCAAATTTTAACGGCATACACGGTTTTATGTATCCTATTATTCCCCGAAATTTCATTATTCTAGGTATTCCGGAACCTGAGTTATTAACATGTTCATCTTGGTGACGGCATTTTTATTTCTGTTCATATCTCAGTTATCGGGACCCATGTTCATATGAATATTTTTGCTTAGAATCACCCATACTATCTCCCCTAAAAGTTTCTACCAGGAATTTTGAGACACCCTGTATATATAGAAAGACTAGCAGAGGTACCCAGCGTTGACCGGGATAATTGCACTTGCAGGTAAACAGAACAATCTCAAAAAATTTAATTATAACTCCCAATTGGTTTTATAATAACTCAATCAATACAACACAGAGCAAAGGGACTATCCATCCTACGAAAAATACGAAAAAAAATATATATATTTTTGCCCATTTGGATATTATCAAAATTGTTTTCCATCAGTCATTATTTCCAAAAGAAAAAAATTTTCATAAAAAATCGTTCATCCAAATTCCACTTTCCTTATAAATTAATTTCCTTATTTTAAAAAGTTTACAAGCAAAATGTATGTTTAAATTTAATTATCATTTATACCTCAACTGTATGCTATATTAAACAATAATAATAAATAAATAAATAAAAATAAAAGCTACAAAAAAAATTAACCTACACCAAAGCAAAAAGATATGCTAATAATTTACAAGTTTTATTTTTTTTTGTTTTAAAATAATAGACTGATATATATGAGGGAATGACGAGACACAAAAACCCTGGAATACAATAAAAGTTATTAATTAAAAATATAATTAAAATTACAATTAAAATTAATACTCTAAAAATATTAGGAGTGGTTTTCGACAGTTCCAGGAGATCCTCCGAACTGCGAATCGTCTCACCTTCTTAGTTTATAAACTTCGCAGAACTTTATCAAGAAGGGAATTGCTTATCATCTTAAAAACTAAAGTTATCCCAAGAATTGCCTATGCCATATTAGTATGGAAGCCTTTGAATAAATATACTATGGTGAAATTGGAAGTAGCCTTTAATAAAATTATTCATGTGGCTTTAAACTTACCTCACTGCTGTTTGCAATGAAAGGAAAATTTTGAATTTTACTTCGTTACTTAATTTCATACAGCTTAAAGAACTTGTTTAGGCTTTTATTAATAAATCTCATCCAGCCCACTTTATATATTCCTGGCTTAACAAAACTGATTTAGCAAGGAGATCTACACGACTGCTTCTTATTCCTCCTAAAAGCATTCCTGGTTGGAAGGAACGTTATTTCTCTTATAATACGATCCAACTATAGAATAATTTGCCAGAAGATCATCGTCGAGATGTTATCAATTGTCGGACTCCAGATTGTCGAGATCATCATAGACACAGAATATTTTTTGGATGTAGATGTTTGACACACAGAGGAAGTTATGAACTTTGATCGAATTTTATCGTGACTTTGCCCCCCTTGGAGCGCATGTTAATAATAATAATAATAATAATAATAATAAATAAATAAATAAAAAGCAAATAAATAATAATTAATAAAAGATAAAAAAAATTTAAAATAATAAATAAAATCAAAATAACAAATATTTATGTGTTAATAATTTTATAGAACGATTCAGATGATAGTAAACATATATTGTTAAGAATATTGGTTATAAGCTCATGTTTAATAAGGAAATACACATTTTTAAATTAGTTGTAAACTGTTTTTAATTTTTTACCTTACATGTTTTATAGCATTTCTCATAATTGATGCGTTTCTAAATTAAATATATTAGTTCTCATAATTTCTATAGAGCCAATAAAATGAACAAACATTTTAATACTTGAAGTTTAAAAACTAGAATAAACAACATAAAATGCATACTAAAAATTATTGAAAATTTGAAATGCAACATTACAAAACCTCATGTAATGTTAATGCAATCCTAACAATAATAATTACCAATGTCCGTAACCATCATAGAAGAGAAATAAGATAGAGTGCGCATTCGCCGCTTGTGCAGTGAGCGATTTCAGATGCCAGTATAGAGGCGAAATAGCCAAATGCCAGTATAGAGAGCCTTTATAATCAGAGAGTGGCCATAGGGGGGACACAATTTGATTGGCTCCTTATATCACGTGGTACAAATCCACCATGTTTTGGCAAACATTTCAGAGTGGATAGTATAACGAACACACGAACTGCATTTTGATCCTGAATTGTAAACTACTCTTTGCTTGGAAAATTTTTAAATATGTCATTTATGATATAGCTGTTAATTTTACAGTTGACTTGTTTAATATAAATACATCAAAAAGAACTATACATAGCTGGTTTCAGCAATATTTTATTTCAGAAAAACAACATAAACATATTTACATCTTCATTAAATTTTTTTACATTTTACATTTTATTTTAAAAGAATTTTTTATTAACAAAACAAATTTTTACAGTTTTTACAAATTGGTTTCATACAATTTTAAATGAATTTCATACATTTTTAAATAGATTTAATATACTTTTAAATGAACTGAATACGCTTCTAAATGAATTTAATACGCTTTAAAATGAATTTAATACTCTTTCAAATAGATTTAATACTCTTTCAAATAGATTTAATACATTTTTAAATGAATTTAATACAATATTAAATGAATTTAATACGATTTTAAATAAATCTAATGTATTTTAATTCACTGTAAATGGAATTTCATTACTAAACTAAGTAAAAAACCATTTTTATTGAAACCTTGTTTTAGTAAATTAACATTAAATTTTTCTTATTATTTTAATTCAATTACAGAAAACAAAATTGTAGCATAAACAAATAACACAAACGTAAAAGGAGTTAACAGTTAATTAAACTAAAAAAAATACAGTAATACCCCTAACAGTAATACTACAGTTTTTACAAATACGTTTTATACAATTTTACATGAATTTCAAACATTTTTAAATAGATTAAAAACATTCTTAAATGAATTTAATACGATTTTAAATTCATTTACCGGTGAAATACCCTTTCAGTTACAGAAATATGGAAGAATAAATATTTCTAGTATTATTCGCATTTACTTTAGTTTAATTACACAATGGTTAACTGTTACTAAATCAATGTTTCGATAAAAATGTTTTTTTATATACTCAATTTAGTAATTAACTCCAAATACACTGAACTAAAACACGCATTATATTTATTTAAATCGTATTAAATTCATTTAAAAATGTATTAAATCTATTTGAAAACGTATTAAATTCATTTAAAATTATATTAAATCTATTTAAAAATGTATGAAATTCATGTAAAACTGTATGAAACCAATTTGCAAAAACTGTAAAAAATTTATTTTTAGAGTATTTAGTAATTAAACTTCATTTACAGATATTATATGTAATAAAATCGTATTAAATTCATTTAAAATTGTATTAAATTCATTTAAAAATGTATTAAACCAATTTGTAAAACTGTAATAAACATTTGAGGTATATTAATGACAAGTAAATTTTAATAAAAATAAATTTAATGAATGTTTAGCTTTTGGAAATTATTGATGGAAAACAACAAATTTAATAACTTCAAATTTTAAAATTCATCAAGATTTTAAAATTCCTCTATTAACCAACATACTATGAATTGACAGTATCTCAATTTATAAATATTGAATGTTTAAACCATTGATAATTTGAATGGTTTAAACAGGTCTGCGATGGTTTATTGCCAAGAAAATATTCAGTGATTTTTTCCTAATTTTAATATGTTAATTTCAAATTTTAAAACCGTTTTGTGCTATCACAAAAGGATTGTACGCTAAACGAGATCCTCACTTTAGTTTCATTATAATGGACAGCATTACACAGGCCTACGAGGGTTTATTGTCAAGAAAACTTTCAGTGATTTTACTAATTTCAACATGCTCATTTCAAATTTTATAACTGTTTTAAGATATCACGCAAGATTTATTCGCAAAACGGGACGCTCATTTTACTCGTTATTTTATGAAAACAGACAGTATTAAAGCTTAAAATTCCTTAGAGTCCAATTACTCTATTCTGCGCTTGGGCAATCAATAAAAATAGTTTTACAATTTATTTATTATTATTTAATTATTAAAAATCTAAATTAAAGTTTGACTCTGGCTTAAACTACGATTATGAAATAGGGTGCATGTAGAATTTGCATTACTTGCATTTTTTGAAAAATCCTGGCGTGATGGATGAAAGCTGAATTCTTTTTCAAAATTAGCAAACAAAAATTATATTTAATCACCGATTAAAATTAAAACAACTTTCCAAAAGCTAAAATATTATTATTTTTTTAAATTCAAATATATGAACTTTCATGATAAATTATTTTCTTTTCTTTTACATATGTTTATTCTAAAATTTAGAAGCAAATGTTTGTTTTAAATTTATTATTACATTATTATACCTCATATGTTAATTAAAAATTTCTTTTGTTAATAAAAAATTGTTTTTAAGATAAAATGAAACTAATATTTTTACTGAAATAAAATGTTATTGCTGAATCCAGTAATGTATAATTAGTTTTGATATACATGTATTTACATTAAACAAATCCAGTAAAAAATTAACAGTTACTGTAAATCATAAACGAATGTTTTAAAATTTTCCATGTAGAGAATAGTTTAAACAAAATATTAAATTTTATTTACTTCTCGAAAGTCTGATATTATATTTAGGTTCTTGTACAACAGTTAACAACATTTTTAGAACGATTGTTTCATCTGAAAATAAATATATATAGTACTGCCGTAGTCATCGCCACCTAAGTTGAACGAGAGGATGACGTCATTTCTAACGCCAGCGAGGCTAACGAGAAAGACAGGCTCCGGCACTTAAAAGTCATCTGACCAAGATATGTCTATTAACAATATAACTTTCATGACATCAAAATAGGTCTAGCAACAATCCAACCTTCATTGTTTCCATCTTGTATTTTAACAATCAGTGTTTTTTTCCTTTGTTGAAAACAATGAAGGTTGGATTGTTGCTAGACCTATTTTGATCAGGTGACTTTTCAGTGCCCGACTTTGTATTTGTCGTTAGCCTCGTAATGCCAGCTAATAGACGTTAACGGGAAGTAAATCGCATAGCTATTCCATGAAACATCCGCTTTCGGCTTCGAAATATTGTTTTCGTATTTATATTTAATTTCAATTTTCGTTTTTTTTTAAATAGATAAATGAAATTAATAGTTAAGAAATGACGCAGAATAATCGACTCGAAGGCAATATGTTTTATATTATGACTTTTTAATAGGCTTTCCACGTTTCAACGATATCTCCGCCTTTACTATAGTACAACAAGTGCATCATGGGTAAAATCCAGACAAAGCATATTGATGAGAAGACTTACTGCGCATGTCAAAAAGATCGCTCAACTTTCGTGGCGGTGAGTATAATACTCTTTAATGTAAAGTGTATAGACAATCTGATTTCTGTGCAAAAACTGGATTATTTTAAGTACATTTGTTAACTTGTTAGTGATATGAAGAGAGAACCATACCAATCAGTTGTAGCTGTAGTGTTCCTGTAGTTTGCGACTATGTCGGTGCACGTCACCGCGATATGCGGGAGAACTTTTGAGGGTAGCCATTAACAGTAATTGCTTTAATTCTTCTCGAAAAGTTTGCTGCTCGGACTTGCCTTCCAATTTCATAATAATACTCCGTGCTAATTGTGGTAGACTTCACAAGAGCTAATTATATAGCTTGTGAACTAATGTACGTATTCGTTGAATTATCTCCTTCGTTTTCTAAATAACGAAAGTTGCTTTCCCAAGCCTGATGAACTTACGCCGTCTCTTAAACCGAGTCTTGTTCCCGTTGACTCTTAAACTGCTCGATAAAAGATGCTGGCTGAAGTTTATTGATATGAGGCTTAACTGTTGCTGAGGAGCGAGTCTAGAATGCCTTCATAAATCTCCTGTTCCATCATATGACTTATCGTGAAGAGAATGTTCTTTCGAGTCCCCCCTCTCTCTTTTTGTTATTCTCGCGACGCTTCAACCATCTGACGCTCGGAAGTAAATTTGAACACACCGTGCGAGTAACCTGATAGTCGCTTACGTCATGTGATTCAAATTCGTGTAATTACAAATTCACGTAATATGTAACAAATGGGACCGCTGCCCAGAGAGTGCTCTCTATGTACCGTTGGCAATTTCACCATATCCGCCGTCATCACCGAAGCCTTCCGCATTACCAAGGGTGCAGGATGCCATTCTGCGCCTGTATATGCTCACCTGAAATCGCGATTGGCGGCCTATGAGTGCTATAGATGAAGATGTCAACCTCTTTATCGGGCCCATGCTGAGGATCTCGACGGAGGAGCATCTATCTTTATTTCCGCTGCGGCATTCATCTCAGCCTCCGAATGCGACTTGTCCATCGTCTTCGCAAACACATCTTCCAGCGGCACCAGCACCCGGCGTGATGAGTTCCCCTCAGGCTAATGAACAACGGGAAGGCCGATCGAAGGCCAGGAGTCCTCGCAAAAAAGCATCGACGTCGACATCACAGCCATGCCAACAAGATGACGTCCTCTGAATGTGAGAGCATCAGAGAACCCAGTAGCTCTTCTGACCGTTTCCGCGAGCCCTTTCTCAAGACTCTTGCGTCTTCCAAGCCTCCAGGCCAACCCCCACCGCTATCAAGTCATCAGCATTATAACCGTCTCTCTGAAAGTTTTAAGCAGACGGTGCTTTCAACGCTTATTGCCATGCATGCGCCGGACATTCTTCTCCAAGAAATGAAGCTTGCTCCGTCGCAGACGAGCTACGCCCTCTTCGGTTTTCGTAGTCGCTACCCCAATAATCAGTTCTTCATTAATCACCTTCCCCTCAAGGCCAAGGGGTAGCCACCATCGTCCTGAACCATCCATCCAGGCTACGAACTACCCATCCATCATGCGACTATGACTGCAGGATAATATTGTTGGACATTTCTGGCTTCAGCTTCTGTCTGCTTAACGTGTCATCATGTAAAGAAATGAACATTTCTCGTTGGATTGATAGTTTTGACATTCAATGAGAGCTACATGGGATCTTTCCTTCAGTTCGTGGAACGCCATTTTCATGGACTGCTGCCAATCCCAGATTCATGGGTGTTTCTACAAACCAAGGTCCATCAATTCTACTGGAAGATTGGGATACCCTCCTCATGCTGCAAGTGATCCTCAGACGCCTCCGAAACTCCACGCCACATGCGGCCAATATCTGCCAAATAAAGAGCAAGATCAACGTTCAGATGATCTACAAAGCAACGGGCGCAGCTCTCATGGCCAAACTTATCTTGATTACTGTCATCCGTCATATGTCGTCGGCAGCTTTTGCAGACGAGTGATGACGTGCGATCGCCAAACGATGTCGACGCCTGATTTTCGCTAGTGGGTTGTAGAATCTCGATATAGATATCATGTAAGACTTCAGGCCCACTTCACGTCGTTCTTTGCTCATTCAGTCTTCCCACAAAGAGTTGCGTGCAGGCACCCTCTCCTTTTGCTGAATTCATTACATGATCTTTCACCGAAAATAAAATCAAGAAGTTTCTATGCGCTAGCAGCCGTCAGCAGTACAGCTCAGGCATAGACGGCTACATCAAGACACTTTCTTGTGCAAATGTTTAATTCTATCTTGGCCGACTCTTCTTCATCACATCGTAATTCCCGGTGGAGAAGATTATTTTACTCCCGAAGACTCCCGCTCCAAAGCGTGCAACAAGTGGAGACCTATTACTCTTCTCAACACGGACTATATGGTCTTCACTAGGATGCTACTAAACAGAATCAAACTTTACGCCGCAGAGTTTCTTCGACCCCGGATATTCCTGAACCATTCCATCTCGCAGGATGTCCGACAATTTTATAACCATCCGATGTCTCTATCCAGCGACAACAGAATCTTGCCGTGCTAAGCCTTAACGATAAAGTGAACCACACGTATCTTTTGCAATGTGCCCAAATTGAAAAATAAATAATTATCTTTATCCTTTGATATAACCGTTTAGGTTTGTGGGTATGTCATTTTTGAAGGCAATTTCTTCAAATTTATAGTCTGCAGATCGGATCTTGAGCCCCTGTTTCAACTCGTTTCTGCGCACGACGTCATGACTGATCATCGATTATGGTGTGGTTGTTGTAGTAACCAAACTTCATCCCTCGCTTGGCATTCGCCCGTTCAAGGCTGAGGTCGAATCGCGAGTGGTAATCAACTATGGCGGACGCCGATGCAGAAGCTTCTCGGAAGAATTATTATCTTTCTATATACAGGGTGATTATAATTAAAGTTACGATTTCAAAAATCGATAATTTGAAAACTACTCGTGAGAATGACCTGATATTTTACCAGAACAATCGTGAGGCAATGGAATTTTGTTTGGCAAAGGAAAAAGAATAGTTCCAAAATCTGCCGATAGATGGCGCTGGCAGGGTAATGTCAGGGTAAAAACCAAAAAGAGATTTGTGAAAGACAGGAATGTTGATATTGGAATTTAGCAATCATTTTTTGCAGACCATTTGTGGTTATTGGACCCGATTTTATGGATTTTAATGTCCGAAACTTCCTAATTGCTGTTAGTGCACACTCATCGTTCTTATAAAAAAGCTTCAAGAGCAGAGTGCGATCCTTCATAGTAAGGCTGCGTACGAGTGTTAACTCGAGTCGAATAAGGGTGCAGACGAATTCATTTGAAAACCACAAATTCTGCTTCAAATGAAACAAATATAATTTTAAATGGATTCGGAAAAAGTTCAAAAACACTTGAATTGAAATCAAATCCATTCGATTAATTCGATTCAAGGAGGCTGATCACTCCTGTAAGCTCGAATTGGTTTTATCCGAACGATACCATTTGAAACCTTCGAATATATCCGAAAATATGCTTATAACTACTTACAAATAATAGCTCTTTTCGGTGTTTATGGCGGACTAATCCATTAGAAATCTTCGGGGACATTGTAAATGCAGTTTCAATTAGTTAAAATACCTAATTGAAATTCAAAGATTTCAGAACCACTCGTAGGCGTTAGAAATGGAACCAAATTCATCATCTAGGTCTTTCATGCGGAAACATTACAACAAATATGTTGAGAAAAATAAAGAAAACTAAGGTATGTTCAAAAGAAATATGTTCAAATGGTTTCGAAAGGAATATTCAAAGGCCATTCGAATAGGTTTCGAATAAAGTATTCAAAAGCTGTTGAATACAAATTAATTGAATGAATCACATAATTCGTTACAGCAGCCAAACTTCAATGCTATTTCAAATGAATTCGATAAAGGCTCGAATGACTCGAGAAACAGATCAATTCATTTCGAATTGTTTTAATGTAGATTTGATAGCATGTTCGAATGGTTCAAATCAAAGTTTTCTTGAAATTATTCGACTCGCACGCAGCCTTACTTCATAGTCAGAGTCATGATGAAGCAAAGAGCTGGTGTTCTGCATTTTTATGGCAGCTATGTCTGCGGTGCGCATGTCACGTATTAGTAATTTGCATCTCTCCAGACAATGTGTACCCTGCCAACGCCATCTATCGGCAGATTCTGGAACTATTTTTTTTCCTTCGCCAAACAGAATTCTATTGCCTCACGATTGTTCTGCTAAAATATCAGGTCATTCTGATGAGTAGTTTTCAAATTATCGATTTTTGAAATCGTAACTTTAATTATAATCACCCTGCATATAAAGAAGAATGTTTGTGAGTTTGTGGGTTTGTTTGTTTCTTATACAACTCTACAGTTTTACTCAGATCTTGATGAAATTTAGTACAATTGATATTCAATCTACCTCAGATTTCTAAAAAATAGTAATTAACGATAATAAATTGATATTCATAATGATGGCAGGGCATATTAATAAGAAGTATCTCATGACCAATAATACAAGGCAAAGTTTGTGCAACAATAGGTATCAACACGCAATGCACCAACTCAACAATATACAGGGGAAGACAACTGGATATCTCGGAAACTAAGCATTGTACGAAAAAAATGTCCAAAATCAAAAGTGAATTATCTCGCGGGGGAAATTCATTAGTTAAATATTACTTTGAAATCTTAAATAGGAACCCCTATATTTAATGGTATATTCAGGTTGTACACAATATTCGAAAAATGTTTTATTCTTGGTGTTTTTACTTTCTTATACATACTATAAGGAAGTAATGTAATCACGAAAAATTTCGATCTCGAGATTTTCACTGATCTTCACGTTTTCAGGCAACTACGAAGGGTGATTGATAAATAAGGTCTCCATGGCTGTAACTTTTTTATTTGTTAACCGATTTTCAAAATTCTTTTTGTATCTTATACTCACATTTGTCCTCTATATAATGCACTATTCACTTTTTGAATTAGTCCCCATCCCTTTCCACGCAGTGCGCCAACGCGTGACTAGTTGGGTGAACCCGTCGGAGAGGAATTCCGGAGTTGTTGTCGACACCAGGATTGAATGGCAGCTTTGGACCAAGAATCACCACACACCAGAGGCGTTGCAGCGCCTACAGTTCAAAGATGAAAAATTGCAGTTCAAAACTGAAAGAATTTGCACATTGCGACTTTCACCACCTCCCAAAGAAGAAAGAGCCCTTTAAGGGACATGAGTTGGTTCTGACGGCGAGGTAAACGCTGCCATTCAATCCTGGTGTCGACAACAACTCTGGAATTCCTCTCCGACGAGTTCACCCAACTAGTCACGCGTTGACGCAATGCGTGGAAAGGGATGGGGACTATGTCAAAAAGTGAATAGTGCATTATATAGAGGACAAATGTGAGTATAAGTTACAAAAAGAATTTTGAAAATCGGTTAACAAATAAAAAAGTTACAGCCCTGGAGATCTTATTTATCAATCGCCCCTCGTAGATTACGATAAAGTGGTTTTTGGAAAATGTTTGTGTGTCTGTGAGTGTGTGCGTGTGCGTCCACGATAGCGTCCAAACGGCTAAAGCTATCGAGACCAAACTTGAAACTTAAGATTATAATCTTCCTCGGGAGGTCTGATTAGTTTTCCAGTGGAATCGGTGAAACGGAAGTATCATTTACTCCAGCGCCAAAATATAAATTTTGAAATATCTCGTTAACCATTGCGTTTATGAAAATTTTGAAGGGACTGAAAATTGTTACAATTACAATTGTAAATAACTTTTGTTAAGAATATTTTTCACTCGGAAGTACCAGTTCTACTCTTGTCAAAATCCAGTTTTTTGCTAATATAGGCGAAATAAGAAGGAATAGGAAAAATTTGTAAAGTATACAAAAGTGTTTAGAAGCTAATTTTAAACAACCTTTGTTAACAAAATTTTTCAAAATTCCAACCGGATATACCAGTTTTAGTCTTATCAGAAGATGGTAATATAGGTGAAAGAAGATGGTATAGGAAAAGTTGGAATCTAAACCAAAGTTGGAATTTGAAGTAACTTTTATTCAGTCCCTGAAAGTGTGGAACTTTTAAAGTTTTGGTATTAAAAAATATTGGATTTTGAAATCCTCACTTCAGATTCTTAAAGACCATTAAAAAGTAGAATAGGAATATCTGAAAGACCCACTCTCTATCTCTTTGTCTTCATCCATAAAATTGGGTTCAAAACTTTAAAAGTTTCACACTTTCAGGGCCTCTATCTCCTGAACGGTTGGATCAATTGAAAAAACACCAAGGATAAAACATTTCTCGAATATTGTGTACAATCTGAATATACCATTAAAAATAGGGGTTCCTATTTAAGATTTCAAAGTTAACCCTTCCCCCCAGCCTCCCTCACAAGAAATATGCTTAGTTTTATCTAATGAATTTCCCCCGCGAAATAATTCACTTTTGATTTTGGATATTATTTCGTGCAATGCTTAGTTTTCGAGATATTCAGTTGTCTCAAGATAAATGCCTCACCCTGTATATCTCATTACCAACAATGCAAGGCAAAGTTTGTGCAATATAGGTTCAATTTGTAACAATGCATAGAATTCCTATTATTCAGGCTTTTCTTAGAATTGAGAGTTCTTAGTACTTAACAATTTCTTGAAAATATTTATAAGTGATCAATAACTGGAGATAATGGACAGTAAGCAGACTATTGAGAAAGAGTGGAAAGACGACACAGGAAGCATTCCTTTAGCTCCGTGCTGTATTGACCAAATGGTAAGCATGTCAATAGAAGAATCGACAACCGCTAGACTACACAAAGTGATGAATGGCCAAGTTTTGCTTTCAGATATCAAGTGTCATCTAAAGGTAAGATTACGTGACTAAGAAATTATTTAGGCTAGCTATGGCATACTTGGAGAAGGTCCATCCATTGTGAGCCTTTAAAAAAATTTTTTTCTAACTTTCATCATGAATTTTTACTGTATTAATTCTAGGGGTTTTCATGTGTTTATTTTAAAGATATTGCAAAATTTATTTTTAAAAAAAAAGGAGTCCGAGCCACGCCGGGTTATCACCTAGGTTATTTGGTAGCATAGCATATTCAAGCATTTCATAAAAATATATTTTGACTACATTCTGTGTGAATGTGAATATTTTGGAAAATGAGATGCTGATAATGCGTTGATTGAACGTTCGTTTCCAAGAATTATTAATAATGAGCATAAAGTGATGATGCAGTGACAGGACATAAATAAAGCAGCGTGTATTGAGGAGGCAAAGGAGTCACAAGTGTCTCCCTTGAGCACCTCATCAAACGTCCAGACGACTGCAAAAAAGTTGTCTGGAAAGGAAAGAAAAAAAACGAGTTTTGGTTAGAGAAACTCTGCAGCTAAAACATAAAAAGCTATACGGACATTGGAAACATCTAAACAACGGGAGTTTCGAATAGAGCAAGAGGGTACACGACCTTCTACGTCAAGGACAAAAAACGTTGGGCCCAGTGTTCCCCAGTGGTGACGATGGACATTTTTTTAATCTGAGGCAAGTCAAGAAGAGTTTAAATAAAGTTCCGGTATATCACCTGGAATCCTTGTTTTTCGGATTTTCGTCGAATGGATAGTCCCTTCGCTCTCTGTTGTATTAATTTAGTTATTATTTAACCAATTTGGATTGTTCTGTTCCCAGCTTTTTGAGAGTGTAATTATCCCAGGCAACGCCGGGTCTTCTGCTAGCTATTTTATAAAATAATATAATATAAAATATAAGACTACATATAAATAATATACAGGTTGTAATAAGTCAATACATGCGAAAATAAATGATTTGAGATTATTGAGATTATTTAGGCTCCAAAAATGGTTCCTGCGTATTTTATTTAAAGTTCGTAAACCCACCCCAGTTTCCCACCTTTTCAACTCATTAGGAATAATCCCAATATTTCATCTTTACTACATTAACCTTGCAACCTTCATACAAAGCCCTCAACAATAATATTACCGTTCCTCTACCCCAACCCCTATTCACACCCCTTAACATCCCCCCTTATAACACCCGTCATCGAAACCCCCTCCCGGCTCGATTTATTAAACGAAATTATCAGCTCAAAAATGTTCCATTGCCGGCAACAAATTCTGATCTACTTTACCCCCAGATCTCCGCTACTCCACAAATGTTTCCATTTTCAAATCCCGTCTAAAAAAATTTACTTCTTCTCACTCCTCCCATCTCATGCCTTCCTTCTCCCCTCTATCACTCCAATCTTACAAATGTTAATTATGTCTATCTGGTATCTAGGTATTTTGGTTATTTTCATTTATTGTCATTTTATTATTTTTAACATTTTTATTTATTTATTTATTTATTTATTTATTTATTTATTTATTTTTTATTTTATTTTTATAGTTTTATCCTGTATTAATTTATGCTGCGGCTAAAACGTTTTTATCATTATACAGGGTGATTCAGAAAGGTAGGTCAAGAATGAAATACCATGTACAATTTGTAGCGGGGAACAATATTTTTCCTATAAGCATGGGTCCGGAAATGCATCCTTACAGAGATAATGCAACTTGTACGAGGTAGGAATGGATGTGCGTTACCCGGACGGCAATGGTAGGGTCCATGTAAATTAGGATCTAAACATGTAATTGTTCGTGTTCTCTCCTCTACAAGAGAGGAAACGAAACATGTAACTCCATTGTCTTACAATGGGCCACATAAAGCAGTTGGTGTATGTCACACCAGGCGACAATCCCGATGACTTTGTAGCTTAAATTGTTATAGCGTTTGGAGAAGGCAGTGATTCTACGGACATCTACACCAGAGTTCGCGAGAATCTCGTCCGCAGACTAAACACCTGCATCAATGCTCAGGGTCGGCATTTTGAACTCCTACTGTAATGATTAACTTAAGAATAAAATAAAACTCTTTTTCCACAACGAAACAGGAATTGAACAAACATAAAAAGAAAAAGACAGAAAATAAAATGAAAAAATACAACCTGAGTTTGTAAGCGCTTTTCGAAAGCTTTGCTTTCATCATTCAACAGCCAAGAAGCACCTCGAGAGAACTTGAGAGAACTGACTTGGAATCGACAATCGAACAGTGCAGGTAAAACGAAACGAGTGGTCCGAAAGCAACGCTTTCACTGCCATACTCGTCCAGAAAGTAACCACGGGAAGTACACTGAACCAGGCGAGAAGCCAGATGAAACCTAGTTAAGTCATCCAGAGGATAAGATGGAGTCCTTTCCTATCAGGACGATAGTGTTGATTGTTGATTGACGAGGGACAAGGGACACGAGGAGCTAGGAGATCCAATATTCGGGAAATATCGCCTTTTGGATGTCGTCGAAATTGATGTCCAGGAGGTGACGCGGCCTGCGATGTCTAAGAAGGCCTCTGAAGGTAAGCGGGTGCTCAAGAATATCTGCAACCAGAGGTTCTTCATCTACGGAAGCAGCTTTTTCATCAATTCCTGGACGTGATTCCCAATGGGAGGTATCCTAAAATCGTCGGCAATAGAAGTATTTGTTGCAACTCTCCTGTCAAGTTGAGCAACGGTCCTCAAGGTAACGTTTTGGAAAGTTTGGAGATCCTTCCATCTGGACTTACATATTGTAGCCGATGCGGGCATACCATAAAGCAAGATGGTTCGGATTACCGTCCTATACAGCAACAGTTTGCAGTCCAATCCAAGCCCGCTGTTCCGCCCCAGAAAAGCTACCAGACTGAACTTTGCCTTCTTTGCCTTGTTGATGGCGTAGGAGACATGGTCGTCCCAATTTAGCTTGGCATCTATCACCACTCCGAGGTATTTGTAATGTTTTACCCATTCGAGCTCTCTACCAGAAAGGAAGAGAGGACTCGGGGGTTTCCGAAGTTTCTTTGTAATGAATATTGCCTTGCATTTGTCAACATTTAGATTCAGTCTCCCATTGATTGGGTAAGTGCGTCGCCCATTTGATCAATGGTGATTCGCTAATAGGGTCCCTATCTGTTTTTTGAATGGCTAAGCTTTCGAAGGCGTCCAGAAGGTGTTTCTTGTTTATTGACTCAATAAGTTTTACATTATTTAATAAGAATTCAAGCCGGGTATCTAGAGAGTGTTTGGCTATGGATGACCGATTCCCTCTACCATGTCTTGTGTGTCTCATGTATTCTTCGAATCTTGTTTCAATATTACGGAAAGTTTGTCCTTTGTACATCATGGGGCATTGGGAACATCTGGCTTCGTATATTCCTGATTTCTGTAGTGGTGGAATCTGGTCCTTTGGGTTAGGCTAATATATAGGGGCCCTATAAGCGAATCACCATTGATCAAATGGGCGACGCACTTACCCAATCAATATATTTCAGTTGGATCATTTTGCCTTGATTGGCTTCTGTCCGTTATAAATACTCAGCATGTTCTATTCCAAGTCAGTTCTCTCAAATTCTCTCGAGGTGCTCCTTGGCTGTTGAATGATGAAAGCAAAGCTTTCGAAAAGCGCTTACAGACTTAGGTTGTATTTTTTTCATTTTATTTTCTGTCTTTTTCTTTTTATGTTTGTTCAATTCCTGTTTCGTTGTGGAAAAAGAGTTATTTTATTCTTAAGTTAATCATTTGCATTATCCACATAAGAGTTTTAGACACAATCCTACTGTAATGTCATTCCTACAGTATCTCGTACAAATTACATTATCTCTGTAAGAATGCATTTCCGGACCCATGTTTATAGGAAAAATTTTGTTCCCCGCTATAAACTGTACAAGGTATTTCATTCTTGACCTACCATGGTAATTATACTCGTCGGCTCTGCCATACTGGCACTGGATGTCCGACTTGTATCTTCCTTGCGATCAGTTAGATTAGTTATTTTTGTAATTGCAAATAAAATAAAATGAAATGAAAACAAATGAAATGAAATTACAAAAATTTATAAAATGGCAGCAAAACACGAAAAAATAATACAACGAAGTCAAAATCCCACAAAAAAACCCACTGACCCTAACCATGACTGTCAAAGCCATCACTAAGGGTGCTTCTAAAAACTCTCTCCAGTCGCGATCGAGCGTAAACGTTCATGATCAACGTGAGCACTGCATCGATAAATGACAGAGCGCTTGTCACTGCCGCATCTGAAAACTCCCCGGTCTCATCGTCGTGTTGGGAACGCTCAGGATCAACGTGATCTTATTTCTATCCTGATTATTTCGCGTTCCCTCGCTCATTTTCACTACTTTCGCTTTGCAATAATGGCCGACAGTGAAAGCCTTGAAGTCTGTTCCCAATGCGATTTATAGTTTTGTAATGAATCTAAAGGCACAGAACACGTCAAGATACACGGTAGGGGCGAAGGTTGTTTTATATATTTTATTTTTTTACTTTTTCTCTTAGGTTTCGAATTTTCTTTAAAGTTTCATTTTATCGTACGTCTCTCTCGTACGTAGATTTTTTAACACTCTCGTATTTATTGTCATAGAAGAATAAATGCATTGAAATATAATAAATCCCCACCAAAATCTAATATTGGACAGTAAATAATAAATAATTACGCTTAAAACAGAAAATTTGAAAGCATAATGAATTTCTGTGGCAGTTACCTCTTATTTACTGATCAGGCTGTTATCTCGATGCCCTTGGGGCTGTCAAAAAACTTCGCGAGTGAATAGAGCGCGCACAACTAGGGGTAAATAGTCACGTGATTTTTCGTTAACCTCTTCAAGCAACACTCCTAAAGAGAAAGCCTCTGCACGGAAATCGTCATACATTGTTACATCATCATAGTAGTGTTACAGATTTTATGGCGGGCTTTTTCCACCAGCTCCTTTCAGCTTATTCTCAACCTGAGGGAACAATGCCAAATCATATGGAGCAAGATCAGAAATGCATGGGAAATGCTCAAGCATATTGATCCCAGTACTCAAATAATCGGTGTAAACCAAATTCAGGGCTTATTATTGGTAGAAATACGAATAACAATGCCCTACTTAGATGATGTAACAATAAATGACGTTTCCGTGGAGAGGCTTTCTTTTTGTCATGAATAATTAAATGCTAGCAGGAGCATGTACGCAGTGGAAATTAACACATTCATAGACATACGGCGTTTAAAGAAAAACAGAATAAATTTATTTGAAATAAACAACAATATGACCGAATTGGCATAAATAAATGAGTAGCATACAATACATTAAACCAAACGTAAAAGTAGGCTATCTGCTAAATAAAGCTTATGCTATACTTATGCATAAATGAACGCCTTTTAGGCTCAGCATACATGATACGCAAAACAATAAGTCACCTAATAAAACATACTCCGTAGTTTAAACCAATTTCAGCTCCAGCACAAAGCGGGAGAAAACACTATTTCCAAAAGAAACGTTCAAATGACAATAGGAGCAGTGAACTATATTTAACTACTATGAAGCTAACAGAAGTAAACTAAAATAAGGTGACCGGCTTGAAACCTTGCTACAATCAAAGAAACAGAACATAAGTGGTAATTAAAAGGAGGATAAAACTTAAATCCTTCTTTCAGAAACACCTTACTTCTAGCTTAGATTTTTTTAAACCTGCACAATGAAATAAACACTTTAGCACAGTATTTACACAAGTCTTGAAAATGAACTCACAGTTCTATACTCAGTAAATGTCAAGACACAAAGTTCACAGATCTAAATAAATAAAGTCATAATTCAGAAATGTAAAGCACTTAAAGTCACAGTCCGGGAAATAAACAAGGTAAGTCACAAATTGATAGTATTAACTGTTTGCAGTCCTAAATAATGTCCGTCACGGTCCAGGGAACAACTACAAAACAAAGTAGAAAGGATAATATTACAATATGACACTTTGCCGTGAGAAGAGTTTACATAGCTTCCTCCGTACAAAATTCGTTGCCATAAATGGTTAGGAAGTATTGAGCCGAAATAAATTTAGAGACTTAAACCGGGAAATCAGGCGTAAATCTTACTGCCTTTTCGAAACGAGCACGAAACCCGTAAAGTCGCGAACGTACGACGTCAGGCCACACGGCCATAACCCTTGCACAATGCTGGCGTAGCGAAGCTCGTAATAACGAAGCTCTGGAAAGGTTAAGCGCACTTGGTGGGCGTTCAACCACACATGAAAATTTGCACTCACCAGGTTCGAAATGCTTGAGGGAAATGTCCACCGTGGGAGCTTCGTGAAATGAGCGGCTTCAGCTGGCTGAGAATGCCCGGAGATTACGCTGACACGTTCGCACGACGCTGCCTTGGGTATAGCGGGGTCCGCTTCAACTGCCACGCCCGTCGACGCTCGATGCTCGCCGACGTCTTGAAGAGCCGTCGTTGCCGCTACCGTTGAGGAGCAACCTTGCTCGGCGCCTGTTGACATCAATCCCCCTTCAAGGCCGGTAATTAGGTTAATTGCTCGCCTTTGACACTCCGCTCGTGTCGTCCTCGCCTCGAGTCCCCATCGATACCTCCTTCCGCGAGCTCTTCCGTCGGCCTTTTTCAAAGCCTCTCCCGAGCTCCCATTCGTCTTCGCCTGATGACGATCTCGCTGACGTTCATCACGACGGGATTTACGTCGAATCTCTCTTCTCTCCGACGAAATGAAAACCCGAGAGGGAAAGCGCTTTATTCCGTCACTGGAATTCGTGCTGGCGACGGAATTCCGTGACACTTTTTAGGAGGTGTTGCTTCAAATCGATTGCACGTGCTAAAACAATGACCGTTAAGAATACCAAGATATAACCATGTCATAGAAAAATCGATTCGTTAAGAATGAATACACTGTTACTTTCTAGTTATCTTTTAAGCATTATTGACAAGGAAACGCGCACGTGACGATCGCTTTGTCGCAGCTAAAACTCCTTTTTATTATTACACACTTTTATTGAACTTCACTTGTTTGTGTGTTTGTGCGCAAATTTTGTAATCAATATTTAGCCCATTTCCTGACTACCTATAGCTCTGCAACTTTCTCCAGCGCGTAGCCAACGAGAAAGACAGGCCCCGGTGCGGAAAAGTCACCTGATCACAGGCCCCGCCACTGCATTGCGGAATTGGGACGAAGGAATCTGTCCTGAGCCCGAGCTCCTCTGCACAGTAGGCGAAAGAGAACTTTTCGATAAATCTATGCTGCAACAAGATTTCACAAAGTCATTAACACAATTATCTAAAATCGAGTATGCCCTTGAATCTAAACTAGCTTCTTCAGTGGCTCGCTCAGCAACATCAATTACATTAGAAATGGCTTTCCTTTTCACTTTCGAACGGAGACAAAAATTATTTGAAAGTGTTCGCTCGTTATTTGAGAAAGTTCGCATTAAAACTATTTGCCGAGATTGCGATCCACCAACCGACGCACTTGAGCTTTCATGCCGTCGATATCGATGTGGAACTTCCGTCAGCTTCGCTTTCCCCGTCATCCTGGGACCGCTCAAAGGTGAAGGCTTCTCGTGGCATCGTCCGTCCCTATCTCTGGGCTTTCTTCCATCTGCGTAGTAGAAGTTTGAAAACTTTACTCTTCTCGCATCGGTAGAATTTACGAACTTTCGCTGTTGGAGCTGGAGCAGATGGCCTTTGCTCTAGCGAACACCCCGAAATTGATCTTATAGCAGGGTTCTGAGCCGCACATGCGTAACCCGTTTTTTCGTGAAGCCTTTCACAGAATTCTACACTTTATAAGCCTCGAGGCTCGTTTTTCCACCATAAGGATGACATTCCTCTAGGCAGTGATAATAGAGCTGCTGGTGATGCACACGTCCTCTCCGGGAACGGATGAAAATTATTTACAATGCAATTACATGAATCACATTTTTTTTTTTTTAGGAGAGGACAGTCTTTCCTGACATGAGATGTCTTTTTGCAGTAACAGCAGTACTGCCTCTGTCCCTTGTAAGACATGGAGACGCGATCTCCGCGCATCACAAGGTTATCTGGAATGTCTATGCAAATCCATGTAGATTACGATGTTGTAATATGCCCACATTTACCTGTTGTATTTTATTTTCAAATACAACGGTATTCACTTGTGTATCAACTAATCTAACAGCACATAGCCCAGTGTGGAGACATATTATGGTCATCAGCATACATACGTGCATATGCACATTGATAAGACGAGTGAGATTGATGACTCAAGAAACAGATCCAGGGGTCAAATCCCCCATTCAATAACTTTGATCGTATAATGAAGGCTTTTGTTTTCTTTTGTATCGACAAATGTCGACCTCTTTATGAGAGATTCATTCCTCTTAACCATTGAATATCTCCAACCTCGGCTTATTCAAAGATAAGAGACAGTATATTTTAAAACTAAAATGGATCTCTTTATTAGGAAAAGATTTATATTTAAAAAAACAGGAACTAATATAAAACGGAAGCTATGATATCGCTTGCACCACTGTATATGAGCTTTCTTGTGAGCTAGAGTAAGCATCGGACACATGCTAGGTTACCGGCTCTAGATGTTCATTTTATGCAATTGCGTCCTTAAGGTTCTTTCACTAACTTGTCTATGTGGACCATTATTGATTTCCTGCAGCAGTTCTTGCCTGGTTTGAAACCGATATTAGTCTTTGGTCCCCTACAGTCAGAAGTGACTTCCGACCATAATTTCGATGATTCTTGCCACACGACGTGCCTGTGGAACAGTTCTTGAAATCACGAATGTCTGTGAACTTTGATATTCCGGCACAGGTAACTAATTCTTGCATGGGATGTCCTTTTTACCGCCCAAATGCTTTGATCAGTTTTTTTCCACTGAGATACGTCTTGGCTTACGACTCAGCCAAGTTCGACACGAAATAACACAAACTGCTGAAAACAATGCTCGTACGTTGCTTAGGTGCTATTATCTTGCAATGAAATGTGCTCATTCGTATTCATTTCTACGTATATTCAAACTATTTTACATAGAAATGACTAATTTTTTGTCCCATATGCTTACTTGATAGTGCTATTGAATCCTCTCACAGACAAAAATACTGTATATCAAAGGCCTCGTTGTTTACGCACCCACTTTGGATCTTGTATCTCCAATGCTACTGCCAGTAATGAAATATCTCTGCCGATACTAGAAGAAGAATCCGCCAAGAAAGTGTGGACACAACGATCAATCAAGCGATGAGGAAAAACCACAAATTCACAATAATCTCACACGATTATTTTGTTAATAATAATAACACACGATTATTGCGGATTTGTGGTTTCTTCTAATCGCTTGATTGATCTCTGACGAATTAACTGAATTAAACATGATAGCAGATTTCTAATGTACTCTAATTTTACTGCACTACTGTTTATAAAAATCGCAACACCCTGATGGAATGGTCTAATCCATATGCAATTTGCAATATTTGCATACAATGGGTCAGAGTATAAATGATTAGATTTTCAGAGTAATTGCTTGAAAGAACACCATGCCTCGACGACGACGAAGGGCACCATATCAACAGCTGACAGACTTTGAAAGAGGACGCATAATTGGTCTGCGTGAAGCGGGATGGTCGTATCGTGACATTGCTGCTCGTGTAGGACGTAATGCAACGACAATTATGCGTGCATGGAGGCAGTGGAGCGAAGAGAACAGGGCACACCGAAGACCAGGCTCAGGAAGACCCAGCACGACGACACCGCGAGATGACAGACACCTCTATCGCTTGTGTGTAGCAGATCGTACAGCCACTTCCACAGTGTTAGCACAACAGTGGGGTGCTACAGTAGGCAGAACAATGTCTGCTAGCACTGTATGACGCCGTTTGATTTCCAGAGGATTGATGGCACGAGTACCATTGTTGCGGATTCCTTTGACTCAAAACCACCGGCGCCTCAGGTTGCAATGGGCCCATCAACACCAACAGTGGCAAGCTGAATGGCAACAAGTTGTGTTTTCGGATGAGTCAAGGTTTAACTTGCAGCACCATGATGGCAGGATACGAGTCAGAAGACATCGTGGCGAGCGCGACCTTCCAGAATGCATCCTGCAGCGTCATTCAGGACAAACGCCAGGGGTGATGGTGTGGGGTGCAATCAGTTACCATGGCCGTTCCCGTCTGATCAGAATCCATGGCAATCTGAACAGTGACCGGTACATCAGGGAAGTTGTGCAACCCGAGGTCATCCCCTTCCAGAACCTTCCAGGCGCTGTATTCCAACAGGACAATGCCCGACCGCATGTGGCCAGAAATGTCTTCGCCTTTTTCCAAGCACATCAGACGCCCTTGTTCCCCTGGCCTGCTCGTTCACCAGACATGTTCCCCAATCGAACATGTGTGGGACAGGGTTGCTCATCGATTGGCTCGTCAGACTCCTGCAGCAGCAACTGTGGATGAACTGTATACCCGTGTAGACAGAGCATGGCAGGACATTCCCCAAGGCCCTTATTCAGAGCTTGTTTGACTCAATGCCACGACGTTTAGAGGCTGTAATTGCATCCCACGGTGGTTTCACCCGATACTAATGTGACAATAAAACGCATTGTATTGACCTGAAAATCTAATGGTTTCTTTTCTGACCCATGATATGCAAATGCTCCAAATTTAATGCAGATTGGGCTATTCCATCAGGGTGTTGCGATTTTTATAAACAGTAGTGTATATAACTTTGATCTACTTAGAGAATCCTTAAAATTATACAGGGTGATTCAAAATGATGTCCGGCATTTCAAAATTTTACTATGCATTTATTTTATAACATAAACTAACCAGACCGGGTTTAAAATGCTGGAAAACTCAAATATTTTTAACCTTCTCACAATTGGAGGCTGTGGTGGCGCTAGTGTCGCGATCAAAGTAAAGATGGCGGCAGAGAATGAAAAGGCATATTGCGTCTTGGAGTATCGAAAAACAAACTATAATTTTAGTCCAGCGGCCATTTCGTAGGCAATTTCATAAAGATTGCCCTACTGACAAAATCATCCGTAAGTGGTATGATAAATTTCTGGAAACTGGATGTCTTTGTAAACGCAAAAGCACTGGACTAGTAACAGCAGACATGCCGAAAGGAGTTTGGGATGAGCTTGACCATCGTCTTGACATTGTCCGGGTGGCTCGTGGGAGTCACATAGAATATTTGTAACACTAGAATCAAAAAATATTTGAGTTTTCCTGCATTTTAAACCCGATTTGGTTATAAAATAAATGCATAGTAAAATTTTGAAATGCCGGACATCATTTTGAATCACCCTGTATTTATAATTAATTTTTATGTAAAATAAACATGGGATTTATCTGAACTCGTATGTTTGTCCTCGCTCACAGCTACGTCCTCTATCTCCCCTAAAAGTTTGCACACAGTATTCGTAAACATCCTGTATAATGCGTGAATTCACTAGTGCTGCACTGATGGCGCTTCAACGACGAATCTTTAATTTGTATTGTGGGGGGCAGAAACTTGACAACACGCGTAACGTCGTGTGATAGAAAAACGTAATCAGCGAGATTCTTCTTAAAAATGAAACTGCCCCTTTGTGAAATAAAGGTTGAACACCACTGGTCTAGCAGATGGTACCAATCCTGTTTCCTTTTTCCTCGAATAATTAGCTATGTCCAAGGTTGCCAAATCGCCCGTTTCACTGCCACACCGTACATAAGTCCAAGCCAGCTCTGGAATCCTTCGTTTTGATTTGATATTTAAACTTTTCATTAACTACTGAATTGAAGCGGATCCAAATCGGCAGTCACATGCCTATAAGTAAACCCTTTATTTCTGCAAAGAACAGGAAAGTTCCTATACAGGGTGTCTGGAATGTCGTGACTGGACAAGTGAAGATTAAGAAGATTAAGGAGGAAGCATAATACACATTATGTTGTACCGATGGTAAGCAGAGCGAAGTAAACTCAAAGTAAACTCAAAGTTCTGGTGGTGATGTTATTGCATAGAGTTTCTTCTGATTGTATGGAACTGTTCCTCAATTTTCATTGACGACTATCTGGTGCGTTTTATGGACTTTCTGAACACTGCTGCCGACTAAGTCCATCCTGCAACGCTACATTTTAATCCTGCATGTGAAAGTTCTTCATGGACGACAATGGTACTGTTCATCGTGGACGATTGATTCAGCAGCGGTTTAGCGAGCACGGAAATGGATTCCGTCATTTACCCTGGCAGTCCCAGAGCACAGATCTCAATCTCAGAGATTGTTTGGGACATACTGAAACGACATATCCGACAGCAAAATCCACTTTCAATAAATCTGCGAGAATTAAGAGAATGTCTGGTCAATGCCTGGTAAAGAGAAGGTTACCAGGTCCACTAATTTGGAAGTTCTTCAATACCTTATTGACTCTACACCAATCCGTATACATGCTGTAACTCGGGTCAAAGGGAGTCTCAATAAAATATTAAACGCAATTGTCTAAATCAATGGTCTGTGTATGTATAGGTACCGTAATTTTCGGCAGTAACGCCGCGGCGGCTGATACGCCGCACACGCCAAAATTTTCACTTTTATTAACAGAAACGCAGCGGCGCTACTGCCGAAAATTACGGTAATTTCGATAGATACAGATGGGTCTACCAGGATTATTTTGGATTAAAATGCAAGAACACCCACTGCGTTTTGACCCGATTTGCATCGTTATAAACTTTAAAAAACACATACAAATCGTTCATCATCTTGAATTCGAGGCAGAGAAAACTGATCACTTCCGAGGACGATGGTATCCGCATTCAAGCTTCTCATACATTGACTGAGAACGAAATAACTTATCCACAGCAATAATAAGTTTGAAAATTTTTGTCCACTTGGTTAATACAGGAAGCAATCGCCGAAAGTAAATAATATTTCCTCCAAATCTTGAAGTGTTGGCTAAGATCTCGAATGTTTGGTTAGTGTGAAATTCAAAAGGATATCCACACCCACACGGATATTTAATATGTTATTCATTAAATATTCGTGTGGGGATGGATATCCATTTGTCTTCTTCCACTTATGTAAGTACCCACAGATTTTGTTGCCTCTATTTTAGTGTGGAATTATTTCAACTGCATCATTAGAATCAAAATGGCCAAAAAGAGAGCAAAGTGGCGTCGATAGAAGAAGCTCCATAGAATCTTCAAAATGGCCATTATGGTTCTTTATTTTATAAAAATGTATCAGTGAGTAAAGAAAGCTTAATCATATGTGGACCATTGAGACAAAATGTATGAGGCATATTCAAGAAGTTTCAGGTTGCTGGCTTGTACAGACAATTCGTGTTCAGGAGCTTAGGGATTTTATGGAGGACAGACATAAATATATCGTGAAGATGTTGTATATGCGCATATGACGCTAGAGGGTGCAGGTAACGCGCCTGACAGTGTGATGAGAAGCTACGCAAGGTAACACACAGTCCAAAGTCGCTGCAGAGGTTGATGTGAATGCCGGAACTGTTCACACAATTATCACGGATACATTACAGTACCGCAAAGTGTGTGCGAAATGGGTGCCCCATTATTTGGAACCAGCACATTGCCATGTCATTGGACTTTTTGGAATGGACTCGGAAATCATACGGACGGGGAGTGCAAGAGGCGGCTCGGAATTGGTTCAAATAATAACCCAAGACCTTCTTTGAGAAGGGTATTTCGTGCCTGGAATCACAGCGGGATAATTGCTTGAAGCATCACGGTCAATATTTTTGCAATATATTCATTTGTTTAGTTTCCATTGAGTTCGGGCTGTTACTTACTGAATGCAGCTCATAATATTGTCAACTACACAGCTCATTGATTCTAACACACCAACGTTGACCGAGTGCTGGATTAGCTTACTATATAGCAATCGATCGTTGTCTCCATCTTTTGTATTCGAATTAAGTATCACATCTGATATAATAAATTCGAACTTTTTTTTGATTAACAAAGCATGCCAAAGCGAGAGCAACGTTACTGTTGTTTGCAGTGGTATGTGGAACTTTGAGAGGAACTTTTGTAAGTCACTTTGATACAAAGGCGTTATAGGTTTGTTAAGATAAAAAGAATGAGACCAATCTGGAGGAATAATTCAACACCAAAAAAGGTACACAAAACCTTTTTCTTGGTAATGAAAACGTTTCCAAAAATATTTAAACCCAAAATAAAGAAAATCAATTGGCGAAGCTCGTTATTTCTATAGTGTAACGATTTTGTTCTCCAGCCTATCAACGCTAAGTGCTTTCAGTGTTTGCCTTAAGTGTTTACAATTCAATTCATTATAAATTGTTTGAATCTCCTTTCACACAATTTACTCATCTCCTAGCAATATCGATTAATATGTCCATTAATGCAAACTCAAATTTCACGAAATAATAAGGAAGATTAAAGAAGCTTCTACTCTCTACTCACTGCGCCTAGGGCAATAATATACAAAGGACAAAAATAATTAGAACAGACTCTCTATTGGTAGGCCTATATCGATTTTCCTCTGCATGCGCGTTCTGCCTTCCACTCTACCAGATATCAGGGTGCTGGCGGCGAAAGTTTCAGCGAGCTTGTCGACAATCTAGCAATTTAAGTCTGGAAAATATACAGCAATGTGAGATCAAAATCCACTATGAAATGGATAAATGTGGTTTTGGGCGGTAAACTATTCTTGTTCTCTCAAGGGGGAATAAAAATGGGGAATAAAGAAAGCGTAATAAGAGGCAAATGAGATATAAATTTTATCTGTTGTTCTTGCATGATTATTATTTTGAAAATGAAATGAAATATTAAACTTAAAATTTAAAACATATCGAAACATTTAATGTTACACTATTTCATTGATAACTTCCTCATTTTCATAAGACGTTTATAAGAAGGCCCAGTCCTTAGAGCGTATGACAAATTTTTAATTGGGAAATTTCTAGTACCTGGCATTGATTTTCTAATCCTCTGAGAGGTAATAAAGGAAGAACAATAGCTATATCTGCAAAGACCTAATCTAAGGTGTGTCCCAAAAATATAAAGGCATTAAGCTTAGATTTGTTATTAGTTGTTCAGTTATTATAACATTCTTTTAACCAAAATACAAAGAATTTTTGTACCATAGTCGGTACTTAAATAATTTTAACATACAGTTAGGCCAAAAGCTTAATGCCTTTATGATTTTGGGACACACCTTAAATAGCTTGAGGTGGTATCGAGATTACGGGCTGCTGCTGATTCGGTATTACCTGGGAAACGTTTTCACCGGAGATATTTTCAATGTTGCATGTCGAAAACTCTAAATGTTCCGAGTTGAGCCGTACATAGTAACGCCCATATTCACCAACAGCAGCTTAAATCGCTCTTTTGCAAGCCAGACTTGTAAAGTTCAACTTCGTTTTAACCTGACTGGTATACACCAATAATTCAAGGCGGCAGCTTGGCCATAACCTCCAATGATAACTCTTACGCCTGTATTCAGCACGTTTTAAAACGAGTTTAAACTCGGATTCAAACGTGTCATATTCACCATGCGGTAAAGTCAACTTAAATGTCACTGAGTTTAAGTTGCCGTCTACGGCCGCTTAAGTCGTTCTTCAGACAGACGCGCATGCGCAGTGTATCTCCAGCTACTCCAGCCAAAGAAAAACAACATGGAGGGCTATATGGAGTCTCTTCGTACTTTGGAAGATGTTTTATTTCTAAACAAATTCATTCGTTGCAAGCTGATGAATCCAAAAAGAAAAAAAGATTATCTACCTTGTACAACTTGACGAGGTTGATTTTCGAAAGCGCTACCGGTTATCGCACGAAACTTTCGTGAAGGAGATCAGTAGGCGCGTTGTTCTTCAGTCGCCATGGCCATGCTTGGAATAAAACGTAACCGTGAAAATTTGAACCAATGACAGTGGCTAAAGAGCGATGAAGAATGGTATCGTTGCATGCGATGCGTGAAGCAATTGCTTTCCAGATTTGACAACTCAGGCATCTATTTGCAGTCATTCTGGCATACTGTAAGTCCCCAGGAACCTAACGAATGTGGAATAGTTGTGCAGACGCGTTTCCAGAAGACCATCAGCATCAATTCAACTCAGAAGCAACCAATCTTCGAGTGCTGTATCTCACAGTAAGAGATTTGGACCAATATCTGACGAAAAATGAACGCTGACTCAAGGATTATCCACAGATGCCTCAATTGCATCAGTTCGCTGATTAAGAAGTTGAAGCGTTCCAGGATTCAAATCGACTGGTGTCGCTGGAGACTGCATACCTTCCGGCGAGATTCCAAGAGTTGGTGGATCAAATATCGCTCTTAAATGAATAACAGCCGATTGTGTACAATCACATATTAAATGCGATATGCAATGAGACGCCAGAAAGGGAGACTCTGTTATTAGACAATCTGTGCGAAACCAGTAAATCATTTTTGCTGGAAAAAGTGCTGGCGACAGTTCTATTGGAAGGCAGAATTTCCCTGGCAACGACAACGAGTGGAATTGTAGCACTTTCGTCGGCCAAACGGCACATTCAATCTTCAAGCTACGCCTGAATCTAAATGGAACTTCAACCTGTAATGCCCCCATTCAATCGCAACATGCAGAATTGCTATGAAAAAGCAGATCCTGGACATGTGAGTTACTAAATATATTTATTTTCTTATAATCGATAGTTGTTTAATGTTGTTTATTGCCTCTGCTCGGAAACGACGGGCACAACACCTTTGTAATGAAAAAAATTGCTTACATTTTTACAATGCTGCTTTAACGGGTTGGTTACATGGCGTGTTCGATAATCTGGATATTGTGGGTTTGAATCCTTCAGAATATACTTTTTCAACAGAAACAACATTGTTTCCCGTCTTCGTTTTGCCTTGACAAGCTCGGCAAAGACGGGAAGGTACGATTTTTATTATATAGACCTATGTCCGTCTTCGGCGAGCTTAAACATTTACAATGTGACAAATTTGAAGTTAGATAATCTTTTTTTTTTCTTGTTGGATTCATCTTTTGCGACGTCTGAATTTGTTACGAATCAAAACGACTTCGAAAGTAAGATGAGTGTCATATCGCCAGAGCGATAAAAAAACAAAAACGGGCGATATGACAGGAACAATTAGAAAAAGGTGAAGTCGGAGCACTCGAGCAATAAAAGCGGCGATAAAGCCCCGGCCTCCCCGGCAAAGTAGAATCTCCCTCAAAGCAGCGAAGCCACGAGCTAGCAAACGATTGGTGATAAATAATTTTATATATAATCAGGTAATTAACGACCCAGAAAAAAAGGAGAGGAAGAGAAGGAGGACCAGAGAGAGTTCACCAAGTCGACCAGGGCGGAACAAAAGGGGCTCCATGACAAGCGAACCGAAGACGTCAGAGCCGATCGTATCATCGGCGAACAAATTCCGTGCCCGAGGAAAAGGAGGGTCCAGACATGAGATTAACGAATTAAGATCTTACAATTTCTCTAATGCGGTCGAGAAAGCCCGACGCCCGTGCAGACATAACGTAGACGGCATTCCCAGTGAAGTGAGGACTGGGGACGAACGCCCACAAGTCATTCAGTCAACGGACCTCAGAAGGAGCGATTTGTCTAAGCCAAGCCGAACAGAGCGAGGCCCTTTAGGTTCACCAGGACCCCATAAGCGAATCAAGGCAACAGCAAAAACTTTTCATAATTTGAACTTTAAAATTTATGACGATTGAAATTGACGACTTGCTGGAGACAGTCACCCGACATTCGCCAAGCCACGCCAGCCTGATTCCGAGGAAGGAGCAGAGCATGACGCCGCGTGCTCGCCAGCCACAAGCGTAGCGGAACACTCAGCTCGAGAGGGGTCGATTGTGCAGCAGATTTTAGCAAGTGACGACGCTACCACAGCTTCGCCCCATTTAGCTAAATCCGAAGCAGAATATCGAGGCCAGAGGAAATCTTCCAAAAATTTGGGAAGCAAGCCCGAGGATCCTGCTAGCCCAAGCAGCGTTTTAATCTCAGTCCAGAAGCCGACGGGCACGACACCGTCTCGACTCATCCAAATTCCAGTTCTGCGGGGGGTGCCCGACCGGGCCATCGAGAGGGTCGTCGACCTCGCAAGCATGCCCCAGCAAAGTGAGATCTCACGCAGCGGGCCGCGCTTGGCTTCCGACCTATTCCCGTTGGGTACCGCCTTTTTTGTCTTTCTAGATTTAGAACGTAGTGTTTAGTAGAATTGGACATTAGACTATAATAATTAAGAGTCTTGGCATAATTGGAAATAATTAGAGCTCTCATTTCATGACTCTCTTGGCTCTGATTGATAATTTCGTTTACGCAGCTCCGGTATCCACGTCGATTAACCGTCTTCGGTCACTGTTCTCCTGTTCAGCGGTTGCCGTTTCACCAAGCCCGATGCCCTTCACCGACGAAGAAGGACCACTCGATTGAACTCTGCAATTTCCATTATCTCAACTTACCTTAAATTTCATTGAAAGTGATTTGTATAATCTCTTTTAAATAATAATTCTCATTGAATCTTATACAATTCATAAGTTCTGGAATTAAAATTGCTCGTTTAATTTAAGCAATTCGTTACTCTCTCCATTCTCCTGTCAAGGCCACCGACCTCTGGGTCTAAGTAAATTTGGTTAATTAAGTTTAATTTTTAATTAAAGTCTTGGCACGTGACAATATGACTGAATATCGTCCTCCATTTTGTTTTTCTTTGGATGGAGTTGCTGGAGATACACTGCGCATGCGCGTCGATCTAAGCTCGACTTAAGCGGCCTAAGGGGGGCAAATACGAGTTACGCTTAAACTCGTTTTAAAACGTAGTGAATACGGCCGTAAGAGTAGTGCACATTGATTCAGACGTAGCCTTCACTGCAGGATACGATAATGCTAGATGACTAGTTATTTATCCGAGCGTATAATTTCCATGGCCTGCATAGCCTCCAGAACTTAATCCTTACGTGCATTCGCAAAACCATAATATTGATCGCTGTTGGATGCAAAAAGAAGCGAACCAATTTGCGACCATTGCTGGACTCTACCTTGAGGAATAAATAGCTTATCCTGTACAACACCAATAAATAGCTTATCCAAAACCTGTGGATTCCTTCCCAATTCGCACACCATCTCTTTCAAAAGATATAATAAAGTGATCATTCAATGTGTAAATTGATTCATCTTAATGTATCTTTGCTACAACCCCTGTTATAGCAATTATGGCTCTTGTTTGGCCAGCTGGTGTTTTAATGTGAACGATAAGAAAAAGTACACGGCTGAATTCTCGTTATCAATTTTGATACTTACTTAATACAGTATAAGCAATTGTTTATATTGTTATCTGTAAAGAAAGGAGAAACGTCCAATGTAATGTATTAGTCAAAGTTCTCGAAACATTGTCCGAAGGTGTAAATAGCATTTTGCTCTGAGAGGGGTTGGTCTGAGAGACTGAGTGTCTCCAACAACGTTTTAGAAACAGGTCACAGTTTAAATTTAGATAATTTTACTTACGTTTGCCATTTCACGAAATCAGTTAAATAGCTTTGAGGTCACTGGAAACTATAACAAGAATGATTTCACCGCGAAAGCGGATAAAAGGAGCACATTTTCGTGTTATAGCATCATGCATGGATACATAGAATTAATCTACATTTTAAAACACTTTAGAGAAAATATATGAATATGAGAACCAAAACTGTAAATTACTGTTTAAGTAAACTAATGCAAAGAGAAAATTTAAAGGAATAAACTTGAAGAACTGAAAAGTTAAATGGAAAGTGAAATTATTCTTTATACAGGGTGTTTTTGAATTGAGTACAGAATTTTTGGGAGATGATAGAAGAGGTCCTTAGAAATATTTTTTGTCATATGAACATGGGGTCCCCGCAGCTCCGTTTACTTACAATACTGCATTGAACAATCAAATGAAACCGGGACGCAGTGTGCGTTGGTAGGCCTAGATTATTTTATTTTTAACAATTAACACAAGCAATCTACTGTAATAATTTTAAAGTAATTGTTTGCAAACAAATTTCAAGGTGCACGTGCTTGTTTATTGAAAAGTCTTAGGACAAACTTCGTCAAGGAGATTCCATGGTATCCAACCCCTTTATAAAATACGATTAGTCCATATGTAAATGAACTAATCGCATTCTGGGAAAGCAGTAGGTAAAGATTTGTTTTAAAAAGTTCACTTGATGTGTTAATTGTTAAAAAAAAAAATAATCTAGGCCTACCAACGCACACTGCGTCCCGGTGTCATTTGATTGTTCAATGCAGTATTGTAAGTAAACGGAGCTGCGGGGACCCCATGTTCATATGACAAAAAATACTTCTAAGGACCATAGAATTCATTATTTTAAGCGTTGCAGAACCTGAGTTATTAACTTGTTAATCTTGGTGGCGGCATTTTTATTTCTGTTCATATCTCAGCGTTCAAATTCGGACCCACATTGTATTAAAAGAAAATGTTCATTCTGGTCACCTCTGTCATTGCTTACACTTTTTCAAATCACTTTTTCAAATCACCCTGTATATATTTTGCTTGATCCATCCGTCATGAAGCGACAATGCATGAGCAACAATATGCGCAGACCAACAATATGCGCAGACCAACAATATGCGCGGACCAACAATGTATATCTCATGCAAAGCAAAGTTTCTGCAACAATAGGCCATAACTAGGGCGGACTGCGACTCGCGAATCGCTATCTTGACCAATAATTTAGAGCGAACCGTTATTGATTGTTAAGAAAATGACTAACTAAATTCTTTAAATTGATATTAATTTTTATTGTTGAAACAATTTCATTTTAAACTGCGTAATTTGGCAAGTTCTTCACGCCTAACCTTCCACGATGCATGGTTGTTGATATTAATCAACCGCGGCTTTGCAAATGCCGGTTCGATCAATAAACCGTTGATGGTCTTCACTCGTGAAAATGCCACGTACGACAAGCCAAGTCCAAATTCTGAATCACCAATGTCTATGACTGCTTTATCAACAGTGATTCCTTGTGCTTTGTGTCTGGTGATTGCATAGGCTAACTTAAGCGGAAATTGCTTACGCGTACAAGATACTCCTCCTTATTTGAAGCCAACGGCGATCGATAAATGGGAACTGCTACATTGATTAATGTTGGTCCAGTATAGGTTGCGAATTTGACGAGAATGCACATCGGCAGTTCATTCAAGTGGTTGCGAGTTTCAGTTGGCGAGTAGACAATGTCGACAACCACACCAAAAAGATATTGTGATTACGCTGTGAACTTCGAAATTTGGCCTTAAAAATCGAATGTGCAGAGCAAAATTTGCGAAGGGCTTCGCCGTATTTTGTATGTCAAAAATTCTATTTGCACGCGCAATGTTTGTTTAAGTTTTTCTCAATGCATTCCTATGGGAACAATTGAAGGGTGATTATTCCTCGATGGTAGGTCGGATTTGAAAAAATTTTTTTTTCTTGACCACCACCATGGTCATGCGCATGCACGTGCAAATTTTCATTGTTGTGACTATTACGTGTCAAAAGTTTTATGCGGTCATCGAATTACACTTGTCGACTGTTAACAGAGCTTCGCTTACGCTTCGCTCTAAAAAAACAGGTGATAAAAGTTCTAAGAACTCGATAAAATGGTCTCAAAAATCGATGGTGCAGAAAAAAATTTGCGAAGGGCTTCGTCATATTTTCTATGTTGAAAAATCTATTAGCGCGTGCAATTGTTTGTTTACATTTTTTTCAATGCATTTCAATGGGAACAGCTAAATGGTGATTATTCCTCGATGGCTGAACCGATTTTTAAAATTTTTATTTAGTGACCATCAGGATGGTCATGTCCAGCTGTGTGCAAAATTTCATTTGTCTATGTTCTCTGGTTCAAAAGTTTTATGCGCACAAAGAATTTTGATTTTCGCCTGATAACAGAGCTTCGCTAACGCTTCGCTCTAATAAAAAAAATTACTTGCGTTAAATTAAAATCAAATTTACAGATTCGACTGTTGTGGTACCCGTCGTACGACAACACCTTCTAGACACAAGGCCTCGACACGGAAGACTAATGAGGTCATATAGTAGGCAGCAAGGCCAACTATAAATACATGCCGGGGCAGTCGAAAATCACATTTTATGTACATTGTTTTCGACTACCCTGGTCTGTATTTATAGTTGGCCTTACTGCTTGCTATTTGATGTTAAGAGTCTTCCGTGCCGAGGCCTTGTGTCTACAAGGTGTTGCGTACGACGGGCTTTACTCTAACAAAAGTAAATGACGCGACAAAATGAAACAATTAAAAATTCCTTTCTTTTTTAACAATTTAATATCAATTATCTACTTCAATTCTACGTGTGGAAGATTCGAAAAATAGCTCGATAATTGTTTGATGCGTGTAATACAATTAGTAACCAGTGTGATTAACGCTTCCTAATGAATAGATTAATAGCGCCGAAGAAGCGAAAATTTCAGACAATCTCGGAAGTGGAAGAAGCCTATGCGAATCCAACGGAGTTTGCTATGTTTGTGGTCCAAAGTCATTTGAAGATCTTCGAAGAGTTATTGGTGTATTGCAAAATACTTTCCAGGACGCTTCAGAAGCTCTAAGGCTGCTAAAGAGCGATGAAGAATGGTATCGTTGCATGCGATGCGTGAAGCAATTGCTTTCCAGATTTGACAACTCAGGAATCTATTTACAGTCATTCTGGCATACTGTAAGTCCCCAGGAACCTAAGCGAATGTGGAATAGTTGTGCAGACGCGTTTCCAAAAGAGCATCAGCATCAATTCAACTCAGAAGCAACCAATCTTCGAGTGCTGTATCTCACAGTAAGAGATTTGGACCAATATCTGACGAAAAATGAACGCTGACTCAAGGATTATCCAGGGATGCCTCAATTGCATCAGTTCGCTGATTAAGAAGTTGAAGCGTTCCAGGATTCAAATCGACTGGTGTCGCTGGAGACTGCATACCTTCAGGCGAGATTCCAAGAGTTGGCGGATCAAATATCGCTCTTAAATGAATAACAGCCGGTTGTGTACAATCACATATTAAATGCGATATGCAATGAGACGCCAGAAAGGGAGACTCTGTTGTTAGACAATCTGTACGAAACCGGTAAATCATTTTTGCTGGAAAAAGTGCTAGCGAAGTTCTATTGGAAGGCAGAATTGCCCTGGCAACGACGAGTGGAATTATAGCACTTTGGTCGGCCGAACGGCACATTCAATGTTCAAGCTACGCCTGAATCTAAATGTAACTTCAACCTGTAATGCCCCTATTCAATCGCAACATGCAGATTTGCTATGAAAAAGCAGACCCTGGATATGTGAGTTACTAAATATATTTCTTTTCGTGTAATCTATAGTTGTTTAATGTTGTGTATTGCCTCTGCTCGGATACGCCGAGCACAACACCTTTATAATGAAAAAAATTGCTTACATTTTACAATGCTGCTTTAACGGGTTGGTTACATGGCGTGTTCGACAATCTGGATATTGTGGGTTCGAATCCTTCAGAATATACTTTTTAAACAGAAACAACATTGTTTCCCGTCTTCGTTTTGCCTTGACAAGCTCGGCGAAGACGGGAAGGTACGATTTTTATTATATAGACCTATGTCCGTCTTCGGCGAGCTTAAACATTTACGTGACAAATTTGAAGATCGTAAGCATAAAACTTGTGTATGAGCTTTGTTCTTCAACTGCACAGGAATATGCCACCCTTGCGTTCCGTACGGAAATATAAGAACATACCATGGGTGATTTTCTAAAATTCGACGAACTCTACTTTCTGTGTGCTGGCGCAAAATTATATCATCATATGCACTTACTCCCTGCCGGGTAAAAAACCACAGCAACGTCCGAAATTGTCAGTAAATTGTAGCGTCGACAGTCATTAGGTTGAACAATATAAAGTTTGGGTATTAAACAATACAACAGCCAATTCCGAATAAACAGGTTCAATACAAGCTACAATACTCAGTGGGGATAACGCAGGCAATTCGTTTTAATACCAAGAATACCGTTACAGGCGACTGATCATTTTGTAGAGTTCAAACGTCGACAATTTCCCGTTCGCCCAGCTTATGCAATGACAATAAGAAGTTTCAGGATTAAACCTTAAACAACATTTGTATATACCTTGAGTAGATAGATTCTGATACACCGCCTTCGATTTTGCATTAAAAAGCTCGGCGAAAACGGGCATCTCCGCTAGTTTTTTCATAATCTATTACTAAAGTGTTTCTACGATATCATCTACCATTGAAGGAAGCGATTAGCTACTAGCAATTATACTGTCCAACGAAAGTTGGAGTGGGCGTGTCCAGTTAAACTTCCTATTTCAATTGTTAGACATTGTTGATTTTACTTTGGCAACAATGTCTAACAATTGAAATAGGAAGTTTAACTGCATACGCCCACTCCAACTTTCCGTGGATAGAGTATAACAATATGTCTCATAGTAATTACTTTTGGATAACATTAGGTCTGACAACTCCTAAGAAGTTGGTTGATATATTACACACCATATTTTAGCATTGAAAGTTTCCGAAGGTCACATATACCGTAAAATCTTGAATACACGCCGGTCTCAAATAAAAGCCGGATGGGGTGTGAAAAATAGATTAAACGCCGGGTCTTTTTCGGGTTATCTTTCAAATCGCTGAAAAACTACAGCAGCAAAGAAAGACCCTGAACAATTCTGTGAGAAGTTAGTAGCATTTGTTGGTTTCATTTCTCAAATGCGTCAAAAACACATCATTCGAAATGAAGATATTGTTGCAATGGATGAAAAGTACGCGGTACAAAATCTGCTAATGTCAAGAACACAGGTCACGAAAAATCGCATGCAAATGGAGATGGTAGTAAACTAAAAGCATTTGTTGTTTTTAAGGGAGCAATAAGAAAAGTGAAGGCAATGCAAAAAATTCAAAAGTAGTGGTTGCTTCTTCCGCCAATGGTTGAATGAACAATGATCTAACAATTGACTGGATTAATCGAGTTTTAGGTTGATTTTCTTTTACTAGAAGATTATAGCTATGGGATTCATACAAATGTCACATCCAAGAAAGCATTAAGAGACACCTTAAAAGCACAAACAGTGTTACTGCTGTCATTCCCGCTGGTTGTACGAAATACATTCAGGCCCCAGATGTTTCTTGGAACAAACATTCTGAAGCACGCATGACTGAACTGTATGATGAGTGGATGGCGGGAGATGGATTAAAAGAGTACAGAAAGCCTGGCGGTAATTTAAAGCCACCTGCACCAGAGCTCATTGTGAAATGGGTTGAAGTAGCTTGGAATTCCTTGTCACCAGATTTGATATTAAAATCATTTCATTGTTGTTGACTTACCATCGCAACAGATGGCAGTAAAGATAGAAAGATTTCTTGCTTTAAGGTAAGGTTCTACTTTCAATTTCCATTTCTGCTTTCTCACACTAAGCATACTTACTTTACAGGACTTGCTTTGTATTCATCTCTTTCATGTTCATCGGCCATATCATGCCAGCAGAGATATATTGCCGTGACACCCTATAAGACACCCTGTTATTGGGAATAGCCCTTAACGTCGGGTATCAAATAAACGCCGGGTCTCGATTAATCGTCGGGGGGAGTCCGGACCATTGAAACAAATAGACACCGGGGCGTGTATTCTAGATTTTACGGTAGCACAATTAAAACCGTACTAATAAACAATTCTGACTACCATTAATTACTCGTTATATTCAATCATGACACGTTGTTACGAGTTGTTTTATACATTACACGCCATATTTTAGCATTGAAAGTTCAGACGGTACCATATGGTACGATTAGGACACGTACTACTAAACCAATTCCGACTATCATTATTTATGCGTTATGTTCATTCATGAGACGTCCTTAAAAGTTGTTTGTTATATTACATGCCATATCTTAGCGGTGAAAGTTCCAATGGTACCATATGATACCATTAAAACATTACTATACAATTCCCACTATCATTATTTACGCGTTGTATTCATTCATGAGACGTCCTTACACGTACACGTGCCACTAGACCAGTATCTGCTATAACTAGTTACTCTTATATATTCGTTCATGACACGTCGTGACGATTTGCTTGATATACACACACATACCAAAAGTCATGGGAGAGCAGTGGACTATTTTTCAAGTGCCAGTAGCATCATGTGCAAACAGTAAAAATATGCAAATCAGTGTTAGTAATTTTAGTTACACTGTCATGAGTAAGGGGTGAGATGTTCAGTGTGACAATGGCTACACGACGAGAGCTATCCGAGTTCGAACGTGGCATGGTATGTGGAGCACAACGTATAGGTCATTCAATATCGGAGGTGGCTCAAGAATTCGACATCCCACGGTCCACAGTTTCAAGAATCTTGAATCCCACGGTCCGAAAGTATCAACTTGACAGCATTATCTCCCCACCAGCTGGACAACGCAGTGGTCGACCACACCTTCTCAGTGAACGGGACCAACGGCATCTGAGTAGAATGGTCACCGCTAACAGGCAACTGACACTACGCCAGATGACATCAGATTTTAACCAGGGTGATACTAGAGCTGTATCGATGCGAACTGTGCAAGTAATCTGTTGCCCATGGGATATGGAAGCAGAAGACCCACGAGGGTGGTCTTGCTAACAACAAGACATCGTCAACAACGTCTCTCCTGGGCCCATGAACACATCGACTGGACACTTGACAACTAGAAACGTATGACCTGGTCTGATGAGTCTCGATTCCAGCTGATACGAGCTGATGGTAGGGCTGAGTGTGACGCAGGCCCCAAGAAGGCCATGTACCCAAGTTGTCAAGCATGAACTGTGCAAGCCGGTGGTGGCTCCGTAAGGGCAATGGAGGGAAGCTCTCCAGTCGGAATGGTTGGCGATGTCTACAGATGTCTTCCACCGACTTGTGGAATCAATGCCACGTCGCACTGTGGCACTTCGCCGGGTTAGAGGAGGTCCCACACGTTATTAATTACTATCCCATGACTTTTGGCATGTGAGGGTATTACATGCCATATCTGGTTATTGGAAATTTTTAAGGGGGTATCATAATGATATCATTAGACCAAGTGTTATTGTACCTATTCCGGCTATCTGACCTTTGAACTTGTTTGTGCTGTCATATATTAATGGGTTGGTGAAAACAGAATGTGAAAAAGTTAATTCGTTTTCAAGTTATCATAATAAATAATAAGCTCCATATGAATAAAGAAATTCTTTTGGTTTAGGCACCGATCTCCCATTTCTATAATCGTCAGTGACGTGCATCCTGCACGCGCACCATCTCAACAACGTTTAGAGCACGCGCAAAGCCGAACCGAAGTGCTCAGCACGCGTTTTCTCCAATGCAAGGATGATTTGTCTCTTCCAGCAATTCACTACACGCACTCACTCTCTATTGCAACGCAATGCATTGTTGGAATTGTCTATAGACAAACGGGCGGACAGCTGGACAAACAGATCACATAAGCATATTTTCTATGATAATGTGCTGAAAAGGGATTCTAAAAAGTTGTTAAATGCTGACAAGGGATCAAATCCTAGATTTTATTTCATTTAATGCATTTTAGGCTATAGTTTTCCTTTTGCGTTTGGTAGGATTATCTCTTCTTGATTTCTTTTATGTCATTCCCGATTGACTCTAGCATTTCTTATTAGGCAAGATCTCATTGGCTCCTTTTGTTGAGCCCAACCAAAGAGGATGTTGTAGCTGATCTCCCCCCTCTTAGTGACCTATTCTATTGTAGCGTCCCCACCCCCACTTCGTGGAACCTATGGACGTAAGACTACAAGTCCTACGCTCGGAGTGGAGAATCGCTAAGGGTTCGGGACCGATAAAAGGAAATTATCACTCCACTATTGCTGTAATTGAATACTCCACCCTTTATTCACTTAACTTATTCCAATTTCACAACATCCAGTTACATTTTCGGTAATCCTAATTATCATTTTTATGGGCCCATAATGACTTGCATGCACATTACAACTATTAATAATTAATCCAACTACCACGTGGTCCCAAGCAAATCCGGCACCTTGCCTTTAAACGTAATTCGAATAACAAGCATATATTTTGGTTAACTATTTATCAAGTAACAGTAGCATGAGTCCCACCCATTCACGTACCGTACAAGTATTCCTAAAGTTCAACGCTCGTTGGCGTCATGTCGCTCCTTTATTGGGCAAAGCAGGGGGGAGGGACAGTGACCCCTCTTGGTTAACGATGAATGAGTGACAGCATCTCATTGGCAGCGCTGTTCATTACATTTATTTGTTTATCAGTTATGAGCAGGTATGCCAGTTTTGCTTGTTCAGATGACCTTTAGTTTAACCTACATTAAACTTATTATTAATCGAATAACATTTAAACTATTTCTAGCATTAAGAATCCAATGTCTTTTAAACCTTTTCCTGCGTGCAAATCTTCGTTATAACGACCGCAGGTCTCATAGTGAAGAGAAACTCTATAGATCCACTCGAGGCGTTGAAGGCCCAACATCGCAGTTAACAACAACTTTTAAATTTGCCGCAGTTTGCGTAATTATATTACCATAACACGGAACGGACTCACCAGACATCTTCCCGTTACCACAGACTAGTCCTTGGAGGTCCCGTTGCATGGTTGACAAATAAACCAGCCGAGCTCCGCATTCGACTCCCAAATCGTCTATTTCGATTCTCGGGCTCCTTCAGTATCCCTTCTCAGCTGCTCTTTCGCATGGCGGCGTTCTCCATGTACCAAGAAAAACATACGTAGCACAAGAACAGTAAATGAATGAAAGCAATAACATGTAAGTTTTATATGCAATACTTATCGCCTTGTTCCACTGTCTCGGTCGCTGTGCTACTCAAACTTCTTACAAGCACTCATCTATGGCCTTGTTCGAACGAGGCGGCTCCTCAGAACGCGTCGGAGGGAAAGACAAAATTCTCTTCGCAACATCATGTTCCTCGTACGTAACCATTATCAATAAGTAATGTTCATGATTACATTATATAGTCTAGTGTCATTTTTTTTAAAACGGCTTTGAAACCGACTTTCCTCAATGGATGTTTAAAAAGGAATGCTTCTTAAAAGGCCAAATTGTCTTAACAGAAGACAACTTCGCACATCGTTTTCCGCGAAAAGCGACCACAACAATCCCGTCCCAACAAAGGTTTATTGTCGATCGCTTACGCTTCAATCCCTCTCCTCTACAATAATAAATAAACAATCGAAACGAAACTTAATTAATTACAGACAAACACTCTTATTAAACGACGAAAATTTATTATAGACGACAGTAACAAGACAAAACAACGAATTCGCTAATACTCAACGCACTTAAAATCATTAGACAAAAAAAAAACAAAACGTAACTTCAAACAAACTGAACGTTACACTATATTGTTAAAGAAATTTTTCATCAATATCAATATTGGCGTTGAGTATGAAGGCATAGTCTTCGAAGTACGTATCCTGCTTAGTGTTAGCAGCTTTTTTCCTATCTTTACAAGTTTATGAAAATAGTTTAGAAGTTTTATTAAGGAAAACGATGTTAGAAGTATGTAAATTTATAAATTAAGACTGGATTGGTCCACAATTATAAGTAAAATTAAACTGATTTTACTGGGTCTCTCAGTAAATGAAAAACCGAGAGGAATTGGCCCCATAAAATAGCTTCCTAACCTGTATTAATCTAGCTTCCTTGTTTTCATGCATTACTGTTGTCTTTCCTTCTGAATCATCCCTAATACCCACTCAAAGAGTTTCGTCAGAGGTCAGTATATTCAATTGAACAACATATTAAAGATATTAATAATTAGATATAAGAATTATTTAAGAATAAAAATATTAAATAATTACTACTTTTTAGAACATGAAATCATACAGGTCTTTAACTTCATCAATTCAATTTTGTCCCCAAATCACCCTTACATTCAGAATTACACTATCTTCCTAAAAGTATTGTGATGCTTAACACACTATATATTTAAACGAAATTCTATCAGCGAAACAGGGCCATCTTTTGCAACTTTCACAGCCTCTACTCATCTGGGAAGTCTTTCCAGAACTGTCTAGAAAGTTCAAGCTGGAATTTCGTACTGATCCTCATTTAAAACAGCTGCTAAAAATTATATTTAGGTGAAGTTGGCGATCACGAAATTGATGCTTAACTCATCCCATATATATTCTTTTGGGTAGAGATCTAGATTCTCTGAAGATCATTAAAGTTTTTTAAGCGCATTTTTATTGAATCCTTCAGTTACAGTAAATGATTTTATTGTGGGAGCATTGTCATGTTGATAAGCAAATGGTCCAATTCCAGACTGTTCTCGAATTATAGTGAATGGGGAATTGACTGTAATATAATGTAATCACAAGTATGTAACATTCGCCAGACATTCTCATAGTTGTGTGCAACTGCCAGCGTGTGTGACGAAATTCATCACTCCACACAACACGTTTTTATTGCTTTGCGCCATGTTAACCTTCGTTGAGCATCGATCATCATCAACTTAAGCTTATGAGCAGCAGTTCTACAATGGTAGCCCATCTGTTTCAACTCCTATCGAACAGTCCTGATGCTAAGAATGGCATTTGATGTTTGTAAAATTCCATAGACATTTTAGCAGAAGAAGCAACCGATTATCCTGAACAATACTCTGAACCACTCATCGAACTCTTCAATGACTTTATGATACCTACCACTGTGCATTTTCACAACTGTTGCCTCTTCACGCGTTGATTTTACCACCGTGGGCTTTAGTAGGTTTAAGAGGTCTGAAATCTCACCAGCTGATTTCCCATTACGTGGCATCTGATGACAAATTCCCTGAGTTCTTCTACGCATTCCATTTTTATAACAACTGACCTTTATCATTGCTTTTTTAATGAACGGATATTTATAAGAAGAAAGGACGAGACACAAAAACTCTGGAATACAATAGATAATAGTTAATAAACAAAAATGAAAAATAAAATAATAATTAACAAATAACAAGATAATAGTGAAAATAAGAAAAATCAAAATAAAACTATAAAATCAAATGAAAAGCTGACGTTTCGGATAGAGCCTATCCTTTATCAAAGCAAAAAAGGATAATTCTCTAAAAGCAAATAGAATATTAGAGAATTATCCTTTTTTGCTTTGATAAAGGATAGGCTCTATCCG
>JAHWFO010094185.1:222526-243452 GCA_023313115.1 Rhysida immarginata
TTAGAGAATTATCCTTTTTTGCTTTGATAAAGGATAGGCTCTATCCGAAACGTCAGCTTTTTATTTGATTTTATAGTTTTATTTTGATTTTACTTATTTTTACTATTATCTTGTTATTTGTTAATTATTATTTTATTTTTCATTTTTATTTATTAACTATTATCTATTGCTTTTTTAACTTATACAAATTATAGCCTGCATCACACTGTCACTAATGTCTTGAACCAAACTTTTCTTTTCTAAGGGGGTGTCACATTACTTTTAGCAAGATACTTTATACACTGAGTGAGCATATTATTATGACCACCTGACATGTTTATGCAAATGCGCGCACGGACGTCGCCGCAATATTGCTAGCGGGCCGGACCAATATAAAAAGGGAAGCTGAGTGTCGTCGACAACAGTAGACGTGTCCCATTCTTCAACCATGCGATTTAACAGCCTTCGAACGCGGGATGATTGTAGGTGCTCGGAGCTATGGAGCGAGTATAAGCGAAACAGCAGCATTCGTGGGGTGCTCAAGAGCAGCCGTCGTTAAAGTATTTAAACACTGAACGGTTGGCCGGAAGACGGGGTCTGAACGTTCGCGTTGTGGCCGCCCACGGATGGTTGATGATCGGACAGAACGGAGACTGTCACGACTGGTAAAAGATAACAGAAAGGCAACTGTGCATCAAATCACTGCTGACCTTAATCAGGGGCCCTCCAAAACGGTCTCTGAATGCACTGTGGGCCGCACACTGCATCGCATGGGATACGGAACCCGAAGACCTGTACGCACACCTTTGCTGTCTGCAGCCAACAAGCGGAAACGACGCCAATTCGCTCAGGAGCACAAGGACTGGACTATCGAGCAGTGGAAACAAATCATGTGGTCTGACGAGTCACGGTTCCAGTTACATCATGCAGACGGCCGCGTGAGAATCTGGCGGAAACAGCACGAAAGCATGAACCCGCATGCATGAGCACAACCCTTCAGGCTGGTGCGGGCAGTGTTATGGTCTGGGGAATGTTTTCCTGGCATGCGTTGGGTCCGTTAATATGTGTTGAACAACTTCTGGATGGCACAGCATACCTCCGTATAGTCGCCGATCAAGTCCACCCTGTCATGTTGATGGCGTACCCCAATGGAGATGGCTACTTCCAGCAAGACAATGCGCCATGCCACAGAGCTCGTATTATGCAGGAGTGCTTCCAGGAACATGAGGGGGACTTTACCTTACTTCGATGGCCCCCACAATCCCCAGATCTCACTCTAATTGAGCATTTGTGGGACGAAGTCGAACGAACCATCAGACGGCTGGATCCACCATCGTCCGATCTAGCATAACTAGACAGTGCCATCCATCAGACATGGTGTCAGATTCCTCCCACCAACTTCCAACATCTCGTGGAATCAATGCCACGAAGAATCACCGCAGTATTAAAGGCAAAAGTTGGCCCAACGAGATACTGACAGGGTGGTCATAATAATATGCTCACTCAGTGTATAGTGAAGGAGCCAATTTTGGTTTATGTTCACTAATTTATATATAAACTCACATAAAATACAACTAACCTCCGCATTCAAAAAATTTGCATCTTGGTAAATTATAAGAAATGCAAGAATTTCTTTCATCGTTCTAAGCGCCGTGCTCAGTCCACCTATAACGTTTCCGTATCCAATGGAGTCCAACTTAAAACTTCTCGTGTAGATACATATACTGAAAATGAAATACGACATCCACAAAGTTAGGAAAGGTTTGAATAAGTCGTTCACTTTATTTACATAGGACAATATGAAAGAAAACTGGTGATGCAGTCGAAACATTTTCTTTTCGAAACGCGGAGACTTTGTACTGAGATCAAGTCTCAGACAGTCATTGAAATGCTTGAAGCTCTGACACAACAGAGTGCAAAAGACACTCAGGGTGAAAGAGAAAAGTGAGAAGTAGGAATGGCTCATGAAGTTTCGTAGGAAATGCAAAACCGCTAAGATTTGTGGGTAGTTCACGAGCAATTCAATATTCATGGATAGTAATTTGATTTCCAAATCTGAAGCCACATGGACGAAGAAGAAACCTTCGACGACACACATGGATAAGGCTAAGACGACAGCTAGGATGCTTCGAATAAGAAAAGACTTTAGAAGAAGAATGTCACAGTCTTCGGTTCTATTGAACAACAGGGTAGAACGAATTGAATGGTAAAGTCTATAGAATTTGGCATGGTTCCAAAAACAGACGATGGCCATGATTATGTCCATAATGGAGAGCAAAGGTTGGTGGAGGTGGATGATAATATTGCTCAGGTCGTTCTGATAGCTGATAATAGCGAACGCCCACATGCAGTTCATGATCAACATGAGAATTTGGAGAGAAAACTCGATGGCGAAAACGGCTAACAAAATCCTTTTCATTGTCCAGGATATTTCCATGAAAAAATTCAGTCCTGACATGTGGGTGAAGAAGGAGAAAATTCTTACAAACGTGGCCATATTTTAATTGTTTTCCCGAGCGACTTAGTTGTTATACTCTGTCACTACCACCTCAGTCAATGAGAAAAGTTGTTTCCGGTCAATTAGTACAAGAGTGTGGACTCCTATTCAAAGTTATCAATTATGGTGGCAGTCCATTATGCTTAATGATACTCACGTGGTTTCCGCAAATAACTCAACAGGGGCTTTTGGTTATGCTTCTACAAGTACAATGGAACGCAATTAATGCGAATACGACGACAAAAGCGCGAGCGTCATGTTGATTAATATAGATTCACCTGTAATGAAAATTTATTTTGCTTTTGGTCAGTTATCGATTTCTTTCTAAATACTGGCCACAACTGTGTATCTAGGTTAGTGAGAACATATACATTAGCATCGATTTTTATCTTCTGAATTATAACTTTCACTGTACAGAAAGCGATTACATAAACTCTGCATTATACAGGGTGAGTCAAAAGTCTATCTTGGATACAAATGTAATTATGCAAATTCCAATAAAGGGAGTGAAAAGGAAGTTGAGGGTGCTCTTTCTCATGGTGGTACTTACTGTGTTGTCAGCATGCAAATTAGGACATATGTAAATCGTTTCTACTAAGCTGTAGGAGATGCACAAAAAAGCAATACGAACTTGTTCAGCATCAAATAAGCAGAAAACAAACAAAATTTCAAAATCTGATGAACGGATCATCCAAAAACCTCATTTCATTCTCTGCAGTAATGGCAATAACACCAGTCACATGTAATGGCGTCGTTGAAATGTTATGGTGCAGGTAGCGTCACATTGAACATCTTCTGGATTGATTGTAAAGACTTAATTTGTACACTTGACTGTTTGCAAGCAATAAACATTATAAGAGACGATTGTCTAGTTGCTGAGATTGCAATGAGGTTATTGGGTGATCCGTTCATCGGATTTTGAATTTTTTTTTGTTTTATTGCATATTTGACGCTGAATAAGTTTGTAATTGTTATTTTACTAGTAATTGTGTCCGTAAATAATGAAATTCAAATTGTTTTTTACATAATTAATTGGAATTTATTTGTATGCAAATTCTTAATTCTTAACTCGACACTAAAAGGAAAAAAGTGGGAAATGGCAAAGAGGAAGCATGAGGGAATTAATGACAAAAAATTATTAAACATATAAAATTCCTTAAAAAACAAATCAACTCTAAAACGCTAGAATAATACAACAAATAAAGACATATATTTCCATTTGAAAGAAATGAATAGTTATTAAGTGGATTTAATGATTCAAAACTTCTGTATAATCTATATTTTTCGTAAATACTCTTTCGTCATTCACTAAATGAACTTGTTCGCTATGTTCAGAAAAATAAAATGTCAAACTATCGAAAAAATCGAACTCTACTTAATGCGACATATAACTGACCATGCCTAAAATCTGTTTGCCCCTTAATAAAATTCCAACTTTTTAGAGTGTTTGTCCCTGGGACTTATTAATTGTAATTGCAAATGTAGGAATAATTGGGAATTGTTTTTTTTTGAAACTCAAATGGTAAAATAGTACTGGAATAAGTTAAATTTATAGGCGGAATCAAAAATCGCTTATTTCGTGCGATTGCAGTTAAAACTTCGCAATACTTAGCATTATTATGTAACATTTAACACGCATTCTTGTTCCATTACCTAGGGCTTCTTCTTCCAATACTTACATTATCATTCGAGTTCAATTCTAAATGATCAGTTAAGTTACTATACACTTCTGACCTTAGAACAGACTGATTTTGTCTTATGAAATGAAGTCTTGTACCTTCAATACGTACATACATATCATCAATCCACTGCAAAAATAATTACTGTGAATAATGTAAAAGGCTAAAATCATCTCTAATTGCCAGCCGATAGCATGCATATTGCAACATAGTAACTTTATTTCTGCGCTGTCTCGCAGTGGATGTATTTGGTCTTTTCTGAAACAAATTAACATGCCACCCAGTATCTCCATTAGGAAATAATAACGGTTACGCTAATGGATCCAATGATGAATGTGAAACTGAGATGTTGTTGACTATACCATTGTTTTTTAAAAAAGAAACCATATTTCGTTCGAATGGTGGCTCAGTATCAACGTGCAAAAAATAACACAACATCAGTTTGAATTGCATCATTGTACCATCATCGAAGGTCTAAATTTTGGTTAACGGTAATAAGCATGCATATTTTTCTATATGCGTTTTCAGCTCTTACACAATAATGTTTCACTGCAGTTAAAAATCGCACTAAACGATTAACGCGCTCCAATTCAATAGAAATTCTACGCATTAAATTGTTATAGCACGATTGATTTGATTGTTCACGCAGTCTATAGTTAACAGCACGGTCTATAGATATTCATGGTCATCGAGCTTCGGCTATTTTCCATTGTTTCGAGAAGCTAAGGAAAACAGATCGCGCCAGGTGCCGCATATATCGCAAAGGCCGACCGCAATCTGCAATAAAGATTTTCATTGAAACTGAATACGAAAGTAAAGTTTCTATCTGCCGATAGGGCGGCGCAGCAGCGCCACTTTTCAATAGAGTTCCCGCCCTACTTTAGCTTCATTTTAACAATGGAGCTCCATGACCATGAATATCTATAGACTGTGGTTAACAGCAATATCAATGTCATAAAAATATAACTGCGCATAACATGGTAAACGGCCATACATAGAAGTCATTGGCCTTGCTCTATGATAAAAAATATCGTGTATATTAAAATGATACACTCCACGCAAAACTGTATCTGAAATTTTAGCTTCAAAACTGACCATAGCAAACTGTAGCTACGAATAATATTGAAATAATTCTTTGATTTCTCTTTTATGGTTTGATCATTTGAAGTGAATCCTTTATACAGTGCATTAAAAGTAAATTTTGTGTTGTTGGCGGCAAATAAACTTTACCCTTATGACAACAAGAAGTGAATGCCGTTGTATCACGTAAAGTAACTTCAGATGCGAAATATTTGCATTAAAAATTCTGCAGTGTAAATTCATGAAACCAAAATCATAACTATCAAAAAACATTGGAATTACATTTAATGCACATTTTAATACATTTTTAAAAACAACAATAGAATTATCAATATCGATTTCGACCTATGCGACATTACTTCTATTACGCTATCTATTCTGCCTTTAAATCCGACCCGTTAGCGTTCTTCTTCGAGGCATAACAAACTTTAAATATTGAAATCGGAAACTTTTTTCTTTTCGAAATATAAACAATGCAATTAAATCTTAAACAAAAGGCCACGGTCTATAGATATTCATGGTCATCGAGCTCCATAGTTAAAAGAAGCTCAAGTTTCTAGCTCCCAGTAGGGCGGGAACTCTATTGAAAAGCGGCGCTGCATGTACAATCGCCCAACTGCGCCTGCAACGCCGCCCTATCGGCAGATAGAAACTTTACTTTCATTTTCAGTTTCAATGAAACACTATCGCAGATCACGGTCGGCCTTAGTGCGATCTCTTTTCCTTAGCGTCTCGGTGGAGCTCGATGACCATGTATATTTATAGACCGTGCTATAGCAATACCACCTCTACTCAAAGCCTGAGCGCGAAAATTTCATACATTGTTACATTACCATACGGAGTCATTTCTACCAATAATAAGCCCTAAATTATGACTCCGCTGATGATGTAACAATGTATGAAATTTTCGCGCTTAGGCATTCAGTAGAGGTGGTGTTGGCTATAGGCCGTGGTACAAATACGATTAACAATGGTCGACTGATGATGATGTCACAATGTATAACGTTTCAGTGATCAAGCCTTCTGTTTAGGTGGTGTTGATTGAATTTTTTCTGATGGACATAGATCGCCATCTCTCGGTATCTGTTAGCATCCTATCGGTATTGATTTTTAATTAATATCTCGGCTAATTGCGGTCCCAGAGACTTGTTTCTTTGTTTCTGCGCTTCTATGGCGTAGTATCTTTCGAATGAAATAAGTTTGATTCTCCTCCTTATATAATAAGTACCCCAAAAATGTTCCCCAATTTCGATTTCACGTATTGATATATAGATTTGTATCTCCGACTTGCTTATGTCCTAATTTACATATTGACATCACTGTAATTGCTACCTTGAGAAAGAGCACCCTCAACTTCCTATTCACTCCAGGGCCATAGCAAGGACGTTTTCTTGGGGGGTCGATTTTCAAAAATTCTGGACCTTTTTCAAAAATTCCACTGAGTCGGACCTTTTTTCAAAAATTCCACTGAGTCGGACCTTTTTGCATATTTGGGAGGCGGACCTTTTTCCATAATGGGGTGGTCGTCGACCCCCCTCGACCCCCCCCCCCTGGCTATGGGCCTGCACTCCCTTTATTGGAATTTGCATAACTACATTTATATCCCAGATAAAAGAGGGGGTACAGACTTTTGACTCGCCCTATATAACTAGTGACCGAATCTTTAAATAAAAGCTGCACTGGTAATCCAGCGCTATCTACGGTATGAATAACCACACACACAGGCCATGAATTAGCAACATCTGTTTAATAATATGTTGGACTTTCTGATGGCCCGAATTACAGCATGTATGTAGGTTGTGTGGCGTGCCACTTCGTGACACGCACAGCTACAGGAACAGGGCCCCTGACCCTTCACCCTTCTGTCTCGAAAAACATTAGTCTTACTCTTAATTGTAAAGCCACAGTCTTTTTATTTAAATTAAATCTATCGGCTATAAACGATTATAGTTTAATAATTAAACTTCAAAATTAGGGTAACTAAACTAATGAACCCCCGGTTAATTTTCATTTACAGACTTACAGTAACTTTTATAAATGAGCTTGCTGCAAAAACGCAATTCCAAGCGTATTTGTTGCTTTTTATTTTTTTCCTGAATATAATATTAACAAGACTAAAGTAAATATTACAAATAAACAGAATGACTTCTACAAGAATATTGCCGCTAACATCTTTTATCACCAGGAACAATACAACGTCGAAGAATAGGTAGAGTGGTTTAAAGGAGTCCGCCTGGGCTGATGGGTGTTACTGAAGAGGACTAGCATGGCGCTGAAGAGGCAGACAATATAATACCTTGCTATGATTCAAAAGAAACAAACTGCAAATCTAACAATCGCTTGGAACTAAAAAAAAAGTAAGGAATATACAATAATATATAGATAAAAAGGGGAACTAAGGACAAATAATGAACATCAAAAGCAAAGTCTCAGGCTGGATGGACTAGATTAAAAGGAGTTGAACCACCCGATCCAGAATGAAAATACGCTGGACAACGTTGAAGACGAAAGGCCAAAGTTCTTGGGTGAAGAATGGACACTCGGAGAACGAGCTACTTAAAGTTTAACAAAAAAAGGAATTCGGAAAAAGGGAAAAAAAATAAATTAAAAAAAATTAATCAGTATATAGTAATAATAAAAAAAAATTCAGTGGAACAGGCAAATAATAAGCGTTAAGTGAATCGCATTAAAACATAAGGTGAAATTACAGAGTAATTCAGAATTTAAAAAAGGCTTAACTCGCCACAGGGAAAACACGGAGATAACGGTTAACAAGTACACAGCGACAATTCGAGACACAACAACACAAAGGGGAGGGAGATAGCTGAGTAGGAAACAAAAAAGGAGAAATTCCATGCGACGAGGAAGAAAAATTCACCTAGATTACAGAAAAAAAGTGTTAGCGGAAAACCCCTCAAAAAACAAGTAATTTCAATGAGTGAGAGTAGATCAAATAATTCCATAGTCAAAAAACTCAATCAGTAAAAGCAAAACGGAAATCGAAAAACTTCCAGCTTGAAGTCGTAATGTTAAGTTATTACCGAACAGTATGAAGAGTTTTCAAAGTAAGACTGTTCCATTCCATTCAACTCAATTGGTACGTAACTAAGAAGGCTTAACATTCACGAATAGGCATCAAAGCTGTGGAGAAAGGTATTTGTAAGTTGTCGTACGTCGGGAGAAATGCTCCTCGTCGAGACCTTCATCGTGAACAGAGAAAGGTTTTTGGACAGGTCATGGTGTTGCAGAGAATAGTTTGTAGAAACTTTGGATAAAACATCTAACGTAGGCGACTGTCATTGTATACGAGAAGGAGCCAGAAATCATCCAGAAAAAAACGTGTGCGATACGGCTCCGGTCTTTGTAACGCATACGTATGACAGCAGCAAAAAAATTCGACCGATAGTGATCAACAAGTCCTCTGGGTCGTAATAGACCTTGGCGAAATTAGAACAAGGATTCAAGCTTCACCCCGATGAAGTCGTGTGAACCAGGAACGACAATCGGCCAATCGTGCTTTTGCGGATTCCTATCGACGTGGCCGGAGGGATAAGGCCAACTCGCTCATCCGAGGCTGCTTTCCCATAGTCGTTTCCATCTCGCTCCATCTGATGGACTGCTCCTCTTCTGTTATGTAGCACAGCTGCCTCCGGGGAGCAAAAACACACAAGCACAAATTACGTCGCACATGATAACGGGCCCGGGAAACTGCCCAGAAGGATAAAAACTCTTAAACACCAAAATTCTTTCGTTCCGCCGAATAAATTCACAAGGCAGCCCGCTGAAAACTAGTGGTATTAAAGACGGGGAATGGACTCATGCTAGAATAGCAAAACCCTGCGGGAACAGATGATGGCAAATCCCACGTGGTCACTAAAATACGCCGCCATTCCGTTCGGCCAAATCCCACGAATTTCCGTGCCGCAATGGAGCTCTCTTTTTCTAAGCTCCGCAAAGGATAACTTTATAATACTGGATTTAAGGCCTACTAAAAATGTCACACTTGCGGTTGCATACAAATGGTCGGTCAGCGACCTTCTCCAATCGACGGGAGGGCTCGGGCTCGGCGAAACTCCGTAAGCACTGCTCAGCTGACGTTCGTTCACCCTGCTGAGGCAATCCTCCGCCCGTTTTCCTTCACTGCAAGGCTTGGCCAAATTCCACGGCATAGCTCGACACCTCGTCGTTCTCTCCGGCATAGGGGCCTGACGGAACACTTCGCTGTCTTCTTTTTTGATCAGATAACAGCCTTTCGAAGTTTCCAATCACTACGTTTACATGCACGTTTCGATCCGGATCGACTTGAGTTAATCCAAAATTGCCTCGCGTTTACATGCATCTAAGTCGATCCGGATCGAGTCCAATAAGATGCCCTGTGGGTAAAGCTCTAGATTAGGAAAGTACGCCCGACTTTGTCATCTGCTACAAAATCCGCCATTGTTGGCTCAGTCGACCTTATCACTTGAATTACGCTTCCTCTAAAATACGGCTGAAATTCAATTTTTTAAAATTTTCTCATTATTATCGCCTAGAAATTTAATTGACAATCAATACATTTTGTAATTATTGATTTTTACTTTGAATTTTGTTTTCAATTAAAATTTTCTATATATAAATAATAAGGTTGAGATTATTTATAATGTTAACTATAATATTATTTATATGTCAAGTTTTTGATTTATTTACCTCAATGTAATAATCCTTAATAACTTTTAAAATGCATTTGCATGTTTAAGTTTTTTATACTTATTTTTATCAAAATATAATTTTATACATTCTTATCAAAACATAATTTTAATAGATTTTATCAAATTAATTTTTAGATTTATATCAAAAACTTCAATTTAATTGTTTATTTAATTGTATTAAATAATAAAAATTATAAAATTATAATTTAATAAAATAGAAATTGTTAAATTGAAATTTTTGATATAAATATAATATTTAATTTGATAATTATAATTTGATAAAAAAATATTAAATTAAATTTTGATAAAAAAATTATATATATAAAACTCCAATTTGATTGACAATTTGAAAATTTTTAATTAGGAAAAATGACATTTTGATAAAAAAGTTTACAAAAAAAAAATTTAAACATACAATGTGTTTTAAAATTTATTCATTTTTTTATTTATAGATATTTATTGTGTTGAGGTATAAATCAACCAAGAACTTATTTTAGCTAAAATTTTCTATATTTTTTCTTTCAACCAAACAGCAAATTTAAACTCGATCCGGATATTATTATTGGGTTGACCTCTTTCCTAAGGATGCTTCCCTGGTTTCAAACCACCTCTTTCGACGGGATTGAACTCGATCCGGATCGGGGTTTTGAAGCCTGTTTACATGCCACTTTTTGCAGGATTGACTTGAAACTTGTCTTTCGATCCGGATCGAAAGTGTGCATGTAAACGCAGTGAATGTCTTGCTCGAGAACCTGGTGCTCGTTGATCCATCGCCTCTGGCTCGCTCTTTCGCTCTCCCCTTTCTCTCACCAATCTTCACTGGTTTTTCATTTTCTCCCCTTGCTTTATCACTCCTCCTCCTATTGGCCCCTGCGTTATGATGCTCTAACCGACGCTGATGACGTCTATAATCGAACTTCGAGTTGTAGCATCACCTTCTAAACTTCAGGCCTCACAACAGACGTTGAAAACGTCATCAACATCAGGCCTAAACAACAGCGCTCTTAGCAAAGGAGGTAATAAAAAAAATGATTTCTTCCTTCCTGAATTTTCATGCACTCAAAAACAACATAGTTCTAAAAATATTTTGCAAAATATAATTAAAATTAGAACTAATATATTTATAAATAATAATATTAAGGGAAAATAACGATTCCTGTATTCATAAAATTATCTTTTGTTAGAGCGCTATTGTTTGGGCCTAATATTGATGACGTTTTCACCGTCTGTTGTGAGGCCTGTAGTTTAGAAGGTGATGGTTGTAGACGACTCGGAATTGAAAGCAACGACGAGCGCTTGCGTCGCTGGACTTCTTGATGTCCTTCGAACTCCGTGACAGTCGGCTTTAAGAGGTAAGTAATTTTCGTTTTTAGTCCAGTTTTAATCTCGATTTGACCGGAATAACGTGAATAATTCTTTTAAAATTCGTGAAGCAATGTTCGATTATAAAAGTTAAAAGATAAAAGGGCACTTATCTTATGTAGTCTCTTTTGTCGTTTCAGGTTTCGACTTACAAATTGGTCGTTCCGTATTTTTTTTCTAAGTTCGATTATCCTCCATCGAGGCTGACTATTTGATGCGACGATTTACTTCCGAGGGGTACTATTCCCTCGTGCGCCCTTCACTTTAGGCACAACGAAGAACCAACGTACCTCCTCGTTTTCTTTCCTTTTCGATTCTGCCGCTAAAAACTTTTTATCCACGAGCAGTCAACATTGTTGATACACGGCGGTGGTAAGGCATTGTTGTTAGGTTAAAATGATTAAAATTTCGCATTAAAAGTCATTTAACATTATCAGAGTTTGAATTTTCTTCTGATTTCGCAGTCAGACAGCGGAGGTGGGAGGCGAGGATCGTCACAATATAAAGAAGGATGTTTGTTTGTTTGTTATGCAAATCTACAGTTTTATTCCGATCTTGATGAAACTTTGCATACTTGATCTTCAAAGCATGAGGAAGGTCACTGTCTACTTCAGATTTCGAAAAGAAAATAATTATTGATAAAAAAATCGATATTCATGGTTATGGCAAGGCGTATTAATAAGAAATATCTCATGACCAACAATGCAAGGCAAAGTTTGTGCAACAATACTTATCAACAATGGTATCAACACGCAATTCACAAACACTCTGCACGGGCCAACAATATATATCTCATGACCAACAATGTAAGGAAAAGTTTGTACAACAATAGGTATCAACAATTGTGTCAACACGCAATGCACCAACGCTATGCAAGGATCAATAATATATATCTCATGACCAACAATGGAAGGCAAAGTTTGTGCAATATAGATAAGTTTCAATTTGTAACAATGCATAGAATTCCTGTTATTCAGGCTTTTCTTAGAAAAGAGAGTTCTTAGATTATAAGGATTTCTTGAAAATCTTTAAAAATGATCAGTAACTGGAAAGAGTGGAAAGACGACAGAGGAAGCAATCCTTTAGCTCCGTGTCCGTATAGACCAAGAGCTTCTACGTCAAGAGCAAGAAAAACTTGAGTCTAAAGTATCTGGTCCCGGTATATCACATAGAATTCCTGTTTTTCGTATTTTTTGTAGAATGGATAGTCCCTTTGCTCTGTGTTGTATTGATTGAGTTATTATTTAACCAATTGAGAGTTATAATTTAATTTTTTGAGATTCTTCCGTTTACCTACAAATTTATCCCGGGCAACACCGGGTACCTCTTCTAGTGCGAAATATAATTCAACATTTAATGCCAAGTCAACGATTGCGAGAGTAGACAGTACGAAGCTAGATAAGAGAAGATAGTCTTTAAGGAAGTTTAACCCACTAAGCACTACACAGTAAATTACGCTATCGTACGCTGATGCCAGACAAGCCAATCGCGGCTCGCGCACCGAGATCTGAAATGCGAGGCCGCAACTTGCAAAGCTTTCAGATGAAGCAGCTGGATTAGCCGGATTCTCTCGGGGAAGCAACGCCGTCGAAGCTACTGGCTGCGCTTACGAAATGGCGGAGATTACCTCACTGGCTGACGGGCGTGGGACGTCCGATGTCGCAAAACAAGCGCTTAAAACCCAAGTGGCTCCCCAGGGAACTGGTGCAATTCAAGCAACAATCACATCCTGTGTGTAATGCAGTGTTGCCACCAAATGTAAGATAAGTTTTGTCACCCTAGTTGCCACTTTGGATATTTTATTTTTTTACGATTTAGATGTTATATATCTGGATTTTCTTTAGTGTTTTATTCAGATTTTCTATAGATAGCAGTTAATAATAATTTTTTGTTAGCTTTACCCGATTAGCTGCTGGTTTCCTTCCGAAGAAACAAGAATAGAAAAATAAAACTAAATAAATAAATCTTATTTTACCAGCCCAATTGAAACCAAAGTAATGAATATTCAAACATATTAACTTTATAAAACCTACGAATACTACTTCACAAGGCAATCTTAATGAATATAAATAAAAGATATCAAGATTAAACAGAGTATAAAACAAGAATGATTTTACCGCCAAAGCGGGTAAAGGGAGCACATTTTCATGTTATAGCATCGTACATGGATATATTGACTTAATCAACATTTTAAAACACTTAAGAAAAAAAAATAAATATAAAAACTAAATTATAAATTACTATTTAAGTAAGCTAATGTATAGAGAGAATTTAAACGAATAAACTTGAAAAACTGAAACGTAAATGAAGAGGGAGTTATTCCTCAAACATTTAAAAAAAATGAAAATTCTTTAATTTGTCAGAATTCCCAAATAATGTTAAACGAAGTGAGCCTCAATTGCTGAAGCGTTGTGTGCAAGTATATATTATTTTTTCATATTAAATTACTAAAGTGTTTCTATGTTATCTTCTACTATAAAGCAAGCGAATAACTACTATTAATTAGCAATATGTATAACAGTAATGAGTTTTATATAACATTAAGCCTAACAGCATTATACTCTTGATGAAAATAAGCAGTGGATAACAATAGATCTAACAACTCGTAATGAGTTGGATGATATATTACACGCCATATCTTAGCATTGAAAGTTTCTAACGATACTATATTGTACCATTAGGGCACATGCAACAAAACCAATTCCCACTATCATTATTTTCTCGTCATATTCACTCATGAGGCGTTGTTACGAGTTGTTTGATATATTACATGCCATATCTTAGCATTGAAAGTTCCAATGGTACCATAAGGTTTCATATGGCAACATTAGGGCACGTACTACTAAACCAATATCCATTATCATCATTTACTCGTTATTAAGATTCATTATTTACACACGTTGTATTGTATAGTGTATACAGTTATAATTTTATAACGTCCATTTTACAATACAATTGGTTTTTTAATGTTTAGATATATTTCATCCATTCGGACATCATCAGTATTTTCAATTGAGATGTTTAAATGTCTTACAATGGTATTCTTTTTAAATTTTGAACAATATTTCTTCTATTCATTGTTTTTTGATTATATTGTTGTCATTATTATATTAATAAAACTACAATATATAAATAAGATACTAATAATAACTAATAATACTATAACCAAATAATGACAACAATATAACCAAAAAACAATGAATAGAAGAAATATTGTTTAAAATTTAAAAAGAATACCATTGTAAGACATTTTGTAAGACCTTATAAAATTATAACTGTATTTACTCGTTATATTCACTCATTAATTGTTATTACGAATTGTTTGATATATTACATGCCATATCTTAGCATTGAAGGTTCCAATGGTACCATATGGTATCATATGGCACAATAAAGGCACGTGCTACTAAACAATAACCATTATCATTATTTACTAGTTATATTCACTCACGGCAAGTTTTACGAATTATTTGATATATTACATGCCATATCTTAGCATTGAAAGTTCCAACGGTACCATATGGTACCACATGGTACCATTAGGCCACGTGCTACTAAACCAATAACCATTATTATTTACTTGTTATATTTACTCATTACATGTTGTTACGAGTTGTTTGATATATCTTAGCATTGAAAGTTCCAATGGTACCATATGACACCATTAGGGCACGTGCTGCTAATCCAATAATCATTATCATTATTTATTCGTTATATTCACTCCTGGCACGTTCTTACAAGTTGTTTGATATATTACATGCCATATCTTAGGATTGAAAGTTCCAATGGTACCATGTGGTACCACATGTCACCATTAGGGCACGTGCTACTAAACCAATAACTATTATTATTATTTACTCGTTATATTAACTCATGGCACTTCTTACGAGCTGTTTGAAAATATTACATGCCACATCTTAGCATTGAAAGTCCCAATGGTACCGTATGGTACCAGATGGCACCATTAGGGCACGTGTTACTAAACCAATAATCATTATTATTATTTACTCGTTATATTCACTCATGGCACGTTCTTAAAAGTTGTTTGATATATTACAAGCCATATCTTAGGATTGAAAGTTCCAATGGAACCATATGGTATCATATGGCACAATAAAGGCACGTGCTACTAAACAATAACCATTATCATTATTTACTCGTTATATTCACTCACGGCACGTTTTACGAGTTGTTTGATATATTACATGCCATATATTAGCATTGAAAGTTCCAACGGTACCATATTGTACCATATTGTACCATTAGGCCACGTGCTACTAAACCAATCACCATTATTATTTACTCGTTATATTCACTCATTACATGTTGTTACGAGTTGTTATACACCATTGAAGTACACCATTGAAGTACACCATTAGGGCACGTGCTACTAAACCAATAATCATTATCATTATTTATTCGTTACATTCACTCCTGGCACGTTTTTACGGGTTGTTTGATATATTGCATGCCATATCTTAGCATTGAAAGTCCCAATGGTACCAGATGGCACCATTAGGGCACGTGCTACTAAACCAATAATCATTATCATTATTTACTCGTTATATTCACTCATTACATGTTGTTACGAGTTGTTTGATATATTACATGCCATATCTTAGCATTGAAAGGATTTTTTTTTCTTTTTTCTTTTATAATAGAACGTGAACATGCCTGCAGTTTGTTCAGCGTACAACTGTAGTAATCGAAACGATAGAACAACATTTATTTCAGATTACAAATTAGTTATATTAATGTAGGAATTTCGTATACCCTTTATTTCTTTCGTATGTAGGGTTCCTCAATTAGGCAAAGCCTATCATGGAAATTTAAATTGCTAAAATAAACCGCAAGCAGTGGTAAACTGCGCCCGGGGCATGATGATCATTTTTTCACCCCGTCTTCTCATATTTGGTCTTCGCGGCGTCTCCCCCCCCCCCCCCCTCGCTAGCCAGTATTTTTACCTGCAGGATACAGTGATATATGTAGAATGAATCACTTGTGTAAATCAAAGTCTTTTGAAAATTATCAGGCTAATGTATATAAGATTCGTTATATATAAGGGTCAAAAGGCTGATTCTATTAAAAAAATAAAAAATAAAAACGTTAAAATATGAAGTGTTAATTGTACATGTAAAAAATATTTGTCACACACACTCCTTTAATTTAGTGTTCCTTGGTTCCTTTCACAATGCACTTGAGTCAAACTTCTGCAGCAGACTTAAATATCAAACTTTTAGATTTTGTTATTACCACAAACAAAATAACATTAATTATAATTTGAAATAAATAGATTATTATATTTCTTAAAAGGTTTTAATTTGATTTTCTGTCAATAAAAGTATTTTGCTGAACCCCTAAGGTTTGAAAATCGCTCCTTTAGTCATGGGCTCCTCTACTATGCCCAAAGGAAACCATGCTTTAGTTATAGGTCTGCCACGCCGATTATACTAAAGAAAAAATGGCGGACGGACTTCCAATTGGTTTCAAATATGGCGGCTGTACAGCCACTGTATGTATTCTATCTCGTTGGTGAAAACAGACTTTGAAAAAGTTTATTCGTTTTCAAGTTATTGTAATAAATACTAAGCTCCCTAGGAATAAAAAAATTCTCTTGATTTAGAGACTGAACTGCCCTTTCAATAATCGTAAAACACGTGCATCCTGCACGCGCACCATCTCATTAACGTTTAGAGCACGCGCAGAGCCGAACCCATGTATGTTCTCAACACGCGTTTTCCCGAATGCGAGGATAGTTCGTGTCTTCCAGCAATTCAATACATGCACTCTTTCTATTGCAACTCAATGAATTGTAGGATTGTCTACAGACGGACGGACGGACAGCTGGACAAGCCGATCACATAAGAAAATGTGCTAAAAACCGACTTTAATGAAACTTTCACTATCGCTAGCTTTATCCGTCCATATCTTGAAAACTACTGAACCGATTTTGATGAAACTTGTATTTATCCCTAAGTTGAAAGATACTTAATCCAACAAAAGAAAGAATTATTGCAATTCGATTTCTAGTTTCTGAGAAACACGTGGACAAACATACATACATACACACACATATGAAATTTGGCATACTTGTTTAAAAGCCCACATAGACTAACATTTATGAAAATTGTGCAATTCCAACAATATTACATACATACGCATCAAATTGATAACCTCCTTTTTTTTGAAGTCTGTTAAAAATAGTGACCAAATAAGATAAGCAAATGTTAATTACTATTCGAATAAAATAAATATAGGATCGAATAATAACAAGAAAAGATGAAAAACTGTTAATGAATTACCACATAGAAAGATGAAAAAAGTAACACGAGATACTACATACGCCATACCTCGCATGTTACTTTTTAACCGACTTCAAATAAAGGAGGTTATCAATTCGATGCGTATGTATGTAATATTGTTGGAATTGCACAATATTCATATACAGTATGTTAGTCTATATGTGGGTTTCTAAACAAGTATGCCAAATTTCATAAGTGTGTGTATGTATGTATTGTTGCGTGCCTTTTTGAAAAAAATCGGTCGCTAACTTTCCAAGGGATTTTTTTTCCCCTTTCCTCTGACCTCGCATCTTCTAATCGGTAATTCCGACCAAAAAACGGCTTATAGCTAACCATTTGCTCTTATGTCATCGGTCACTCCCGCTCTTGCGCCCGTCCACGCATTCGGAAAGTTAGACCGTGACTCCTGTTTCATCACTCTTCTTCTAGATCCGTTAAGTAGTTTATTAATTGCGGTGATTATCCCAGTCAATTGAATCTCTTAATCCCTTCTTAGTCTAGAGGAGATTACTGTGTTCCCCCTCCTATTAAATGATAAAAGGGTACACATGACGTGTTCTTGTCACGTTATTTAGATATGATATGATTCTTGATCGTATGGAATCGCGCCATCCTAATTATTACGTTCCCTTGTTCAACGTTTGCCTGGCCAGGCTATTTTCTTAGACAGCCTATTAATGATAATGAGCTAGTTTTAAGTAATGAATGACAATATTGGAAATGGAGACTTAAACGATTATCCATCGGTCAATCTTTTGCTTTAACTACTGAGAAGTATATAGAGTAAATTCTCGAAATGGTTCCACTTAATTATAAACCTCTCGGATCTTTAAACTTTTCTATCTGAACTGTTTCCTTCTTCAGATATTGAATATATATATATATATATCCTTTTGGGGGTCAGCTAACGATTTTGGTGCGCTGATCTGTTTTGGTACGCTAATATTTTGAGATTTGTCTAATCGCGTTTCATAGAATAGACAAGGAAAAGGAATAAAATGTTTTATTTTATTTCTCGAAGTTTCTTTTAGGAAATATTAAATTTTTATTTATATCTTTCCTTTACTTGCAATAGAATCACACTGTTTGTTAACGTCGGATTGTTTCCAATAAACAGTAATTTAAGATGCTTTATATGCGATTATTGGTTAAAATTCAGCTTTGTTATGGGAGAGGTTTCTCTTTTTGAGCGTCACCCGCGTTTAAATTTTCTTTGGCGCCAAATTCGCTTTTCCTCTCGCGGCCTCTCTGAAATAAAGTCAGTATAGCTGTAGATTTGGCCGAGTTTAGTTGTCTCAGAACAGCTTAGACTCCATATAGAAACATGAGGGATGAAGCCGCTGTGGCTTGTCACCTCCATATCCACGATGATTTTTGACTCTTAATTGCTCTTCGGATGGTTATTGTTTATCATAAACATTAGTAAGTTTTTTTTTCTGAAACGGAATTAACTCCCTGAAAGTGGTTCATGCGTTAGCGATGGAATGTGCGCCACCTCCGCGACTTTCGAAATTATGAAGAAAACGGTGGAGCTCCGGTTCTCAGTGGTCACAAATGGAACGCGATCGCCAAAGAAGCCTACAAAGATAAGTGCTAAATTCTTATGCGGCTGTGGAGCTGGGATCGGTCATCGCTGTCAGGGCAAGACGCTCATTTTTTGTTCATTTCTTTTGTGGACCGTCAGAAAAAGCACATACAATCGTTCCGAAATCCTTCCAGTTTGGTTCGTTTCTATTTAGTTTCTTCTTGCAATTGTAACTTTGATTAATCCTTATTTCCTCTAACCATATTTCTACGACCGAAGAGTTCGATAACTTTGCCGTCTACCCGTTCGTCGTCATTGTCAGTTCCATTCGAAAGGCTTCCGTGATGTACGTCACGAAACTGATGATATTTTTTGTTCACCGGCGTTCGTCTACTCGGCTACCTGAATCAGCAGTAAAATTGATTTTGCGATGACGTTTACAGTCCGATTCTAGTAAACTGATTACATCAAGGATCTCACTTCCTGATCTACTGCTTTCATTCAAGATCGCCGTGAAAAATAACTTCTAGGATTTAGTTTTTCCCTTTTGTATTCGCCTTCTCTATTAATTCTTCAACTACCGTTTTTTTTAAATTTTTTCTTAATAATCGTTTATGTTCTTTTATTTATTCTGTTTTTTACAGGACCTCCTCGTGCGTTCGTGTCTGCCTTTCTTGTTTTCCCTTCCCGGTGTGTGCGTTGAGTATCCTCTGTTCCCTTGTCTTGGAAAAATTCTATGTTTGTCTGCAATGTCGTTCTTCCCCGTGTGCACTAAATTTTTATAGCGTAGCGTGTGCCTCATTTAGGCTTCCGTCCCCTTAGAGGTTCCTGTTATTTTTTAGTTTAGTTATTAATTTATTGTATCTTTATTATTTTTCTTGGTTTTTTTTCTATCTATACAGATCTCTCTTATATCTCCATCCAGTGTACCCATATTACCTTGAGATCCTCACTTTTATTGAGACTGATCAGCATATTCGAGTCACTTTTATTGAGACTGATCCTGTGTGAGAATTCAGCCATTCCTTTGGTTTTGTGCGAAAAATGAAAAGAGTCTCTTAAATAATTCTGTTGTTTAATTACTTTTTACTTTTTTATGTTTTTTTTGAGTTTTTGATTTTATTTTTCTATTTTTAATTTTTTCCTTTTCACAATTTTTTTTAATCCTTAAATCGTTTTAGAATTTTTTTTTCGTTTCCAAACAAGTATTCCCGGATCATTTCTCAATCATTTAGTCTTTTTCTGTAGTGAACCATTGATTGTTTCTCCACTGGCTGCACCTTACGTAGTGGTCTCGGGGCTTCATTTTTCCTTGAATTCTCCGTCGCCATACCCTCCTGGATCTATGTAACCCCTTCGAGTAACAGGAACTCAACCTCGACCAAGTTCGACGAGCGACCAATCTGTTTTGTCTATCGAAGTCCTCTTGATTTATTTTGTATTCACCTTCCTTTCTTTTGTGATTGAGGAATCCTACTATCATCTAAAAATATATTTGTGTATGCAATAATAGAAATATTTTGTTTGGAACCGGTTATTAGTTTCTTACATTAATTTTTCATTTTCTTTCCCCGATTAGGGAGAACAGGTCATAATGGCTTAAGCATATTTGTCATCCTTCGGCTCTAGTTCTAGTAAGCCAAAAGGCCTGACTTAATTCGTCAAAATTCGTTGGCCAATTATGGTTTTTTTTTAATTTTTTTAAATGCTTCTTCTTCTATCTATATATATAACTAGAAGAGGTACCCGGCGTTGCCCGGGATAATTACTTGGATGTAAACAGAACAATCTCAAAAAATTAAATTAAATTTTGC
>JAHWFO010094185.1:258452-284732 GCA_023313115.1 Rhysida immarginata
AGGTAGGCGTACCATTAAAACCCTCAGAGATCATCTAATGATTTATTCTTTAAGAATTTACGCCTTAGGAAAGATAGTCCCAGCCTGCGAACTGGGTTACTGCTCTAACCAAGCCCTAAGGTCATGCAATTAGCAGTTTGCTTTCATGGCCGCAGTGGCGCAATTGGTTAGCGCGTTGGTGGTCCGAGCCAAAGGTTCCTAGTTCGAATCTAGGCTGCGGAATTTTCTTTCCTATTTTTCATCATTAATTTTATAAATATTTTAATATCGTATAAAATATCAATTTTGTTATTTCTTAAAAAATTAGAATATTGATTTGTAAAATAATGCGTTTAAAAACTTCAACTGATGTTATATTTTACTAATATGTATAACCAATATTATCTCAATGTCTCTTTTTGGTTAATTGAATTTTAAATTTGTAATTCTGAATAATGTCTGATCGATTATGGGTGAATAAACTTTGCTCATTTCGATATTTTATTTATGTATAAAAGCAATTCTTTTATATAAATTATATGACTTCCTCAACATTCTTTCATTATTAACATTTTGCGAGTTACAAAAATCACATTTTCAACGTCATGTAAACATTCACAGATGGGTTCTCTTCACAGTTCCAAATAGATCCAATACAGTGATCCACGTGACCGAAATCGCAGGATCGGACCTAGAAAAGTTTGAACGGTTCAAACTAATGCGACTGACGATTTGTAGTCGCGACTTCAGTCGGGCATTCGAATCGGAGCTAAAAATCGGAGGATAAGGAAATCAGATTCCATAGGCTCGACTCTGTCAGATGCGATTATCGCAGGATCGCACTTAAAATCGGAGCTATGGGAACCAGCCTTATAACAACGACAACGAGAGCTGCTTGGATAAGCGTTTAAGACAGGCCGAGAAAAGGGAAAGCGAAAGCGGTATCAAGCCACACCGCGACGCAATTCCACCGCCTGCCCGTTCCAGCCAACCAAATGAGCCTCGCCCGTTAAATTGCGTGCCAGCGGACGAATGCATTACACAGGAGGAGTTCGGCGAGCTTTACTGGCGTAGCGACATCGTCTATCACCAGATAAAATCCGGCTTTCTTTTCATTATTACTAAAGGAAAGCTCTCGACACGGTACAACATTTATGCGGCACTCCGACTCGAAAAATGTGCTCCCACGTCTTCCCGGACTTGAACTCTAACCACGATACGTCCCTCAATTATTTGGGCGTCTTTCGGTTCTCCCTGCGGGGCTATTTGCAGCAAGGTGTGGGAACGTTAATTCCTCAGCCCTAAATTTAGAATTCCCGTCATTAATTCCGTCAACTTCTATTTACGAAGTTTGTCCCAACTCGTTTAAGACCGGCTTGCCAAATTTTATCTGAGAACCTTACTGCGATCCTAATAAAGGAATCTTCTGATCTTCAGAATTCGCCATATGGTACCAATCAGGGAAACTACTTTTTTGGCACGGTAGCTAAAAACCTTGCAAAATTTTGAAGGCCTGCGTTCATTGGGGGCGGAGCCAGGCAACCAAACGTGCATGTCCTTTCTGCTCCCCTGAGGGGGCAAGGGGTCCAAATTTCGAAAACCCCGTCTTAGCACGTCCCTACGCTATCCGACCTATTACCCCATGGAGTTTCGAGCCGGTGGCCTCAGTAGATTTTGCTGTGCGATGATGAGTCAATGAGTCAATCAGTGGATGTCCTCTTTTATACAGGGTGTTTTAAGATTTCATCACCAAAATGATAAGGGTGATGGAATATGCAATTCTAAGCAAAAAAGTTCATATGAACATGGGTCCGAATTTGAAGGATAACTGAGATATGGACAGAAATAAAAATGCCGCCAGTAAGACCAACAAGATAACTCACTTTCTACAAAATCTAGGATGATGAAACTTGGAGGAATAATAGGGTACATAAAACTGTATATACCTTTAAAATTTGAACGAATTCCAATGAGTAGTTTCTGAGTTACGCACTCAACATCGAGTCACTCTAGGTCAGGCTGTGCTGGCCAGGTTGGCTGAGTTTCTAACACATTTGTACAGCAGTGAAGCACACCGTTGAGAATTTCTTTCCTTGAGTGATCTTTCTCGCCCATTTTCTCAAAATCTTTCAAGGGAAAGGGTGTGATTAAAAATTGTTTTTAGACTGTTGTGGTATTGCTCTACAGAGTAGCGATTGGAATTTTTCTCTATCTTTAATAATTTCCGAGTTGGCAAATGGATGACTTTAAATTTGGGGGTCAAAGTCAAATTTGAGTGCGGCAATGAATCCCCCCCCCCCCTATAACTTATAAACCACACTCACCAGATCTCGTCTATCTGGCAGCTTTGAGAAGATATCTGCCATGTTACCAGATTTTTTGGAGACCCTATACACAGGGTGTAAATGGACGACGTTTCACAAATTTAAGGATATGTAGACGATGAAACTCTGAGCAAAAAGGTCTAGTCGCGTTTTTCGATCTGAGGCTCCGTTAAAAAGTTATAACGCTAAGTTAAAAATTGCTCAGCGTCTGTACCAAGATAGATTTCCGGAAGTGACGTCACGAAACTTTAAAGCGCTATAACGTTTTAACGGAGCCTCAGATCGAAAAACGCGACTAGACGTTTTGCTCAGAATTTCACTCTCTACCTGCCTTTTCATTTGGGCACGACCTTTTAGAATCACCCTGGCCGATACCGATATTCCTTACCGATACCGATATTCCTTACCGATACCGAAATTTAAAGCGCTATAACTTTTTAACGGAGCCACAGATCGAAAAACGCGACTAGACTTTTTTGCTCAGAGTTTCATCCTCTACATATCCTTAAATTTGTGAAACGTCGTCCATTTACACCCTGTATAGACTAGCTGATATACCCGGCATTGCTCGGGCTTTTTTGTCTGTATCATCTTTTTTACGACATCGTATTTAAGACAGTTTTTTGAATCGACAATTTAAAATTTGAATTGTTGTTTGAAACGCATATTTCACCACATTTTCTAAAATTCATAATCAATCGAAAAATAGCCCTAGATACTTGAAATAAATTTTAAATCAAAGAACAAAATCTATATTTTATGATCAATGTAAAAAGTAAGTTTTTAACATGCGAGTTTGTATCTTAATTTATGAAGAACAGAAAAAAATCAGGTAAAAATCCGGAAAACATAAAATGTCGGTAAAGTGGATCCAGATAATTAAAAAATAAACTAATTAGGCAGTTGAACTCGTTAATTGCCATCATCGTACCAAATTTCATTAATCTACACCTATTTTTACTCGCAAGAAACCGCATATTTTTACTCAGGGCCGTAGGGGGGCAAAGGGGTAAAATATGAAAAACAAAAGCTGAAATTGTGTTTTTGCAAATTATGTGAACTATTCTTGGTCCAAATATCTAAGTCGTACGTGAAATTGCCGCAGATTGGGGTTGACCGGCGCGAACGTCAAAATTAGGCTTATTTTGGGATTGTTTTGGATTTCTGCTCCTCTAAAAATCGATTTTCAAAAAGACATACTGTTTTAAAAAAATCTGAAAACGTGTACATTCCCCTTCTAATATAAAACTCTTTCCCTTGCTAAAAAAAATATTTTTTCATTATGGTTTCCTCACTATCCAATATAATTTTGTTTTGGACAGGTAAAACATGTCGACGCGTTCCCTCTCTAAAGCATACTAAAGCAGGGTAGAGGTTCGCCACGTGGCCATATTATACCCAAGATTTGCACGCATACTATTACCTCCATTTTGCCTGTGATAACAACTAAATGTCTAATCTAAGCGTAATGAAAGGCTCTTTCACCACAACAAAAGTAACATAAAAAACAACAAAAATAACAGAAAAATAAAAAATTTTTGTTGTTTTTTGTTGTTTTTTATGTTACTTTTGTTATGGTGAAAGAGTCTTTTCTTATACTTAGTTACTATTATCCACACACCTCTTTAGTTTTAGTTTCAATTTTGGACATTTGCCCAAGTTATATTTTTTTGTATAATTTTGACTTGTTACTAAAATTGTTATCAGTTATGTGTCTAATATATTTTAGATAACTCCCGTGTTAATATTAAGGTTCTTGGTACTCTTTTCATTGAAAAACATAGTACATTATACATGTATGTTTGCAGAAACTTCGTAAAAATGTTGTTAAAATATTTTAAGTAGTGGTCGAATATATTTCTCTTCCAGTAAGTTTATATCGAATTGCAGACTTTTCGTTAAAGTTTTATGTAGTTTTAATCTTGTTTGAGGACTTCTAGATACACAACGTTGGCTATTGCCCCTTCCGGTTGTAAAATATAAAGATTTTCTTTCGAGCTTACTCGTGAGCAGGCAACATAAAGCTGGCCATGAGAAAAACAATTTACATTCACAGGCAAACATTCACACAAGCAACTTTTGGAGTTTGGCCTTGAGACTTGTTAATAGTGATCTCAAAACACGCCTTTAAAGGAAACTGTAGACGCTTGAATCGGAATGGGTAATCTGATGGAATTAAAGGTACGCGAGGAATAAGTACTTTTTCTCCACTGCTGCAACCTGTGAAAATAGTTGATTCTATAATATTCTCTAACAGTGTAGTAATTTCTAGTCTTGTTCCATTGCATAATTTTGGCGGATTTAACTGGAGCTCCAACCTTTAAATTCAGCACATGAGGAGGCATTTCTGAAGGGTTCTGGGAGTTCAGAAATTCTACAGGTAAATGCACAGCATCTTCTATCTTCACGACCGAGTCTAATCTATATATACGAGGGGAGATCAAAAAGTAAGTTGCACTTCCACGGTATGGCCATTTATTACACCACCTATACCAAAGCAACACGGCTATAGCAGCATACAATGTAGGTTCACTTTTCAACATAGTCCCCAAGAGATCCTAACATTTATCTGAGCGATCAACCAACTTTTCGATTCCGGATGCATAGAAATCTCCTCCAGCGTTTTGTAACCACACGGTGACAGCCGCTTTCACCTTCTCATCGTTTCGAAATCGTTGTCCACCGAGTTCCGTTTTGAGCTTACTGAAAACATGAAAGTCGCATGGCGCTAAGTCGGGACTGTATGGAGGATGTTGCCAAACCTCCCACTTGAATCGCTGCAGCAGTTCGCACGTTTGGCGGAGCTTGTGAGGTGTTGCGTTATCGTACAACAAAATCACACCGACGCTCAATTTCCATATACAGCAGTGATTGCACGATGAATGTCCGTGCAATTCGCCCGTTTGGCCCATAGAAATCGGATTGCTGCTCGCACCTCAAGTTTGGACTGGACATCCAGTTGACGCGCCATTGCTTTTAGCCCGCTAGTCACACAAAACACGACGGGAAACCACAGCAACCGTCCTATCCGACGTCTGCGCAAAAAATGTCCCTTTCTCCGCTTTGCCCAAGATTGCGACACACAGCGCGCTCCTGTGGCGAGTTAGTGCAACTTACTTTTTGATCTCCCCTCGTATAAAAGAAGAAACTGATTGACTGACTGACTGACTGAGTGAGTGAGTGATCAACGCACATCCCAAACCATAAAGCATAGAAACTTGAAATTTTGTACAGAGGTTCCTTACAAAATGTAAGTGAGCACTAAGAAGGGGTTTTTCGAAATTCAACCCCTAAGAGGGGGAAAGGGGGATTGAAAGTTTGTTAACACATTAACTGGTGTGGCACTACAAACGTATCACATTTACTTGTGTGGCACTACATAATTAACCATATTAATATCTTTTAGGGAGGGGGTAACGAATTATTAACAACGAGCATAAATATTATTATGCAGTGTTTATCGAGGAGGCTAAGGAATTGTCACGTTAAAATTCGACTATGCGCAGTGGAAGTTGCTTAAATATACGTCTACAGAGAAGTAACATACTTTGTGCTTAAATAAGAATAATTTATTAGCATAATTTAATAAAACTAAGATACACAGTTTACCCAAGGGTACGCCAAACGAATGGGGGGATTTAAACGGTAATTTACTTATCACTCTTAACCATGTGAGGTCGTAGCCCGTGTTTGGGTAAAGGGGCGGAATCCTACTAACACGTAGGAAATCCGCCCGAATGAACTAAATACAGTTGGGCAAGAAACAATAACTGTATAAATTGTAATAGCAAATAATTTGCATATAAAAGTTTCAGCTAGGATGCTAAAAACCAACGTTACAAAAATATAACTGGAGAGTCCATAACGAAAATATTAACTTCATGTTGCGTTAGCTGGTTCCGTTTCCTCCTCCGTAAAAAGTGCAACGGTATCCAATACTGATACTTGCTGTAGGGGAAACTTTATCCTCCGCTCTTCCGTACAATATGAACAATTGTACACCTTACAAAAAGTCAGCGGCGACGCACCGCGTTTAAACTTGTCTTAAGACGTAAATAACTGCAAAGAGAGAAAAGACGGAATTAGTCTACTGACGACCATCTTTTAACGCGCGAGAATTTAATAGCTTCTCTAAACAAATGTACTCAGTATAAATTCAACCTTTAATGGCTTCTTAAGCTTATTGTCGTTAATGTTAATATGCAAACAGGTTAATGTTAACTATCTGCACAATCGCAAACGCAAGTCCCACTCTCGGCCCTGCGGGCCTCGCTGGTCGCTGTTTTCCGTTACTCGAACGCCTTCGGCGTTCTGTCTACGACGTCCCCCTCCGGGGGCAAGTAACTGATATATACCCCAACCTATTTGGTTACAGGGGGCAGTTGGTTTCCCCTCGGCCGGTTACAGGAATCGCGACAATTCAGTTTGCGGATTCAGCCATCGCGCGATTGTGCAGATAGTTAACATTAACCTGCAAACATTAGGTTAAGAAAATTACGCGCAGTTGCCTTGAACGCAACATACATTACGCGCTCGGGAGCGTCGTTGCGTATGAGAGTGAGAATTTATTTGTAAGCATGTAACTCGCTTACCTTGTATATGGGATGATGGCGCCGAGATAATTCTGGATAAGGGCGATGAACGACCAAGGACCGATGCATATGACCCTCGTCTCTCTGGCTCGTTCCGTCTCCGTTCCAAACCTTGGCACTATCGAAGAAATTCGGCTGGGCCGTCAATGGCGACCACAAGCACTCGTATCGCATTTTAATCTGAGACAGAACAACAAGAGGGTAAGTAAAGCCCGGGCAAAGTGTGCAATATAAGTAAGTTCATTAAGAAATGATGGTTCCATCCCACCTCTAAGAATTATAAAACAAAGTTGAATTTGTAATAATACGTAGAATTCCTGTTGTTCGGGCTTTTCGTAATGTCTTCTTGGAAATATTTAATAATGATCAGTAACTGGAGATAATGGAGAGTTAGCAGACTATTGAGAAAGAGTGAAAGATGACAGAGGACGCAGTCCCTTCGTTCGATCTACAGTTGGCGACATAACCGATAACAAAGCATACATGAACTCAACTCTTCAAACCAACAACCATATGGTGTTATGTCTTATAATAATCTTTCGAAGTATTTTAACAATAATTCATATCTATCGAAATGCCAGTGAAGAAATGAATGAGTATTGGGCAGAGATGACAAAAAGTTATCCGGGCATCGGAAACATCTGAACAACTGCTTTGTCTATAGACGGAAATTGTAGAATTACTGAAAACAAATTTATTATTTAACTTCATGAGGTTGTTCTGTTTAACGTACAACTGTAATTATCTCGGGCAACGCCGGGTGTTTCTGCTGGTTGACTTATATTTCTTCAGTGCGCCATCAAATCTTTGCAGCAGCAAGTCATTAATTTCCAAAGCCGTATCATATTTGGTAGTCATAATTGCTCTCTCTCTGAAATACGAAACAGGTTTGTCATTAATTTTTTGTAGATCTGGATATATCATGTCTGTGAATGATTCAATGTCTTTCACTAACTGACATAGACCTGTCATTCCTTCATTCTCCAAGTGTCAAAAGTAAATGTGCAAATCGCTCACTTTCAAAATCACGTGTGATTTGCACTGTCATATTTTTTCTTCAAGTCTGGACCTTTACTTTTTGCCACAAGTAAGATGATTTCAAGCATGCATTCACCTCATCAGCACGTGTTCCCCGCGTTACAACTGGAAGAGTTTGCCGAAAGGCTCCTGCTAGGAGGACAGTAATTCCCCCCATAACCGTGTTGCATCTTCGTATATCTTGTAGGGTTCTGTCCAGTGCTTCGAGAGCTCCCTTGTTTGACATGGTACATTCATCCCAAACAATAAGTTTACAATCTCTAAGTATGTGTGCCAAGTCACTTTGCTTAGTTAATGTTACAAAGATAAAGTTAAGAGAGAGTTTGAAAGCTGAATGTGCTGTTCTTCCATTGTACAACAGCGTCGCAGCTATTCCCCATGAAGCAACAGCAATGGCGATGTTACATTGCTGTCTCACTTTAGAACGCAGAAGATTGATAAAGAAAGTCTTCCCTGTTACTCCAGGTGCATCCAAGAAGAATATATTTCCACTTTGGAACTGTGTGTTTTCAAAGACTTCTTCATAAACTATTATTCATTATTCAACAGTGGCTCATTTTTCGTAACAATATCAGTCAGCTCCTTCAAGTCGTATGCTTTTTCCATGAGGTAGTTTCGGCTGCTTACAGTCGATGTACAACGTAAAGGCACGGTCAAACTGAAATCTTTGAGTGATTTAGCTGAAATAGTGAACACGAAATATTCTAGTAGAATAAGACACTCGTTAAATAATCTCATATTTCATTATATCTATGTTAATAGGAGACAATTTAATTTGGAGTTGACTTGAGATATCTTCTGAAAAACTATCTTTATGTTTCTCCCAAAGTGCCAGTGGTTCTCATAAGTTGCAAAACACCAACATTAGAGCAAACAGTTCTCTGAGATTATTCGCAGATTGTGAGACAACGGCATCTTGTAAAGTCTTATTCCAGTGTTCATCGTCTTCGAGTAACCCGAGCGCTGCACATGCAGACTGAAATGTCTTATAATGTATTCCATTGACTGTCTTAATGTCTTGAAAAGAAGTAGGCCCTGGACCTCATGAAGCAGAAGTCGCAGGTAGTGGCGCTCCAAATTATTCGGATGCACTGTATATACTCTCCCCAGGACATGGTCTTTTCCAACTCCAGGAAAATTTGCAATAGGTTCCCCTTTTTTCCTCCGGCAGAATGAACCATTCTTCCACACAAAATATCCTGGAGCTTCGTGATAAAAAAGTTACTTTGCACAATCATCAACGTGGCACAAGTTAAAAAAATCCCTTGAGAGTTGTCTTTTTGGATTTTGAATTTTCTCCATAACGTTATCTGCTGTAAAGTACACTCTCTGGCTATTTTCTAGGTGAACACTCAGATGCATAACAGGTGGATATCTTTCATGAATTGGAAAGCAAAAAATGCGCTAAGCAGCTTTTGAGCTACTGATGTATCGGCCTGTTTCATAGGCGATAACTTCCTCGAGATCATTTTTGACTGCAAAAGAAGCTTGGTCAGAGCCTTTGTTAATATATTTACAAATACATTTTATACTTAACGGAATTACAAAACTCCACGTTTTTATGGGCATTGAAGGTAAGCAAATGGACAGGGCTATATGTAACCACCCAACGGTTGTCTAGAATGACTCCATTGATATGCGCTGTAATCTCCATCTTCAGGAGCATGTCTTTTATACTGCGGATATCCATCTTATCCAGTCTGGGTATGTTTGAGAAGGTTTCGTGGATAATGCTTGCTGCAATTACCATTTACAATACATGGAGAATTCTTGTTCAAAACACCGCAAGATCCGTGTATCATACTTGACTTCACAATTACGTAAAGAGCAGGATCAGGCTTACGACAAGGAATCTCCGCACTGATTATTTTATCAATATCGTTTACAGAGATGCGTTCTTTTAGACAAAGTAATATATGTACAGTCGGGTGCAAAATGGTTTTTACCTGCTCCGTAGGAGCTGAGCTTACTGGATGTTGATGGGTTGCAAAATCAGGTACTTGTACTGAGAATCAAGGCAGATTAGAATGGACTTGTCCTTTCTGAATGAAAATAGGTAGCAGGTATAGGGTTGGGATGTGCTTGTCGCGAGCTTCCTCCTGACAATAATAAGCGAAAGCGGCTGACAGCAGCATCGTTAAAGTCTCTGCCTACTGCATCGAATTATCGCGTTTTTGATTTCGTTTAAGTTTTAAACAGTGTATGTAAAGAACATCATAAACAGATTAAAATGTTTTCATCCAAGTGTGCAATTTGATCTGTTTACTTGAGGGTTTAAAAAACTTTTCATGTTATTTATCATATCATGCTTTATTCTATATTTTAGTTTTTAATAAAATATACACTAATTCATATCATTTACAAAAATTCTCTTTTGTTCAAATCATTTAATGTTCTCTAGTATTAAAATCTATATATATAAAAGAGGACATCCACTGACTGACTCACTAATTCATCATCACACAGCAAAATCTACTGAAGCCACCGAGTCGAAACTCGGTGGGGTCATGGGACGGCTAGCGTAGGGGCGTGCTAAGACGTGTTTTTTCGAAATTCGGACCCCTGCCCACCCAGGGGGGGAGAAAGGACTTGCACGTTCGGTCGCTTGGCTCCGCCCCCAATAAACGCAAATCTTCGAAATTTTACAGGAAGGTTTCTAGCCAAAAATGTAGTTTCACCGATTTTCGATATTCGTATTTTAAGGGTGCGCAAACTGGAGAAAATTCATTTTCGGAGGTGTTTCACAAAATTTCTGATATTTTGATGCAACTTCGCGGGAATAAAGATAAAGCACAGAAATTCGGAGAGAAGGTTCTCGGGGATATTAAAAAAAAACAATTTCTGTTTTTTTCGAATTTCGGTTTTTTGAAATTTTGCAATTTCTGAATGTGAATATACAGAAAAAAAAGATCATTATTGTCCACCTTTTTTCTCCGGCACTGCGTCAAACTCACTCAGCTATAGAGATCATTCCAAAACGAGCGAAGTCGAGTAGAACTGCTGAAGGGCCGGTAGTTGGATAGGCCATCCAATGGGAGCATTTTAAAAGAATTCTTTTCGATTCTTCAATATGAATTTTTACTATATTAATTCAAGCTTTTTTCATGTGCTCATTTTTTCTGTATATTCACACTAGATAGTGCAAAATTTCATCAAAAAAGAGCCCGAGCAAGGCCGGATATATCGGTTATTTTGGCATAATTGGCGTTGATTACTTTATATACACACACAAAAAATGAGACTTGTAACCTTTTGAGCAGTCAAAAGAAATTAGCTTCCACTTACACGTGTAAGTCATTTCCGCATCACACCATAACGATACTGTGCACCATAATCAGCTTATCTCTTAATTACGCATATAATTATATCGATACTGTGCACCATTTATGTTAAACTAATCTATTTGGTTGGTAATGTATTATTTATAAAACAAAAATTCTCAACAGAACAGCCAAAATAATCTTTTTATCAACATAGTTGAGCACGTGACGTAAAACTTGCCTACCCCCGATGCTAAGCAAAAACTTAATGGAATCATTCCATAGTAAGCGTGTTTGACTGGAACGTGGAAAAAGCAATCTCATAAGGAAGCCGAACAATTTTTACCTAGCTAAAAACTTTTTTGCGCCCGACTGTACATATGGTAAGCCCCGTTTCTGCCACTCCACTGTAAACATGTGGCATCTTGACTCTCCAAATAGACTTCCTTTAGTCAAAAGATTTAGTCCTAGCTTTCAGGTGAAACACTCTTGCTATTAAGTCATGTCGATGATAAGCCTTTTGACCGAATGCAAGACTATCACATATTTCCATCCATTTCGTATTACATATAAAAGTAATAAAGAGATCTGGTCTCCCATAATGTCGCACATACGTCATGGCATCTTGAGTTCTTTCGTGCAAATAGCGTGGCCCACCAGAGAAATTAGAGGGAAACAAAATCATCTTTCCAGTATCATGCATCATTTTTACTATGTGCATCTAGAAGGTGTACATAATTCTCGACCCTAAGTTTCTTCTGGTTTTCCCTGATGAACTATAATGTCTCAGTTTCAATCTTTGCATACATATCGACCAGGTACTGATTAAATAGATTTCTAAATAGCAGCAAATGATTGTTCTTTCCCTCTCGTTCCATGATACGGTAAAATACTGTGCCGCCACAGAATCTTTTGAATTGGTTTCTTGGTTTGTGCATCTAATTGAGAAATATCAATAGTGTAACTATCTTCTCCGTGACAAAACATAAGAGGGTACTGAAGCGTGTCGTAAGCCCGGTGAATTTTAGATATTTTGTGTAATTTGCTGTCTCTTGTTCTCAAAACAATATCCCTCTGTTCAAAGTCCTGTCCAACAATGACTACAACATCTCATTAACTAAGGAGCAATATATCTACCTTTGTGCTCCTTAATTTTTTCTTTCTGAATGAATCACTACTTGAAAATCTTCTTTTTCTGCAATGCTATCTGTTGCTGCTTTTAACTCCTAAACTTACGTATTTGTGTCATGTAACATAGTCTGTAGCTGCAGAACTAAACCTTTCTTCATAGAATTGTTAAATTTGCATCTAATATCTGCTTCTTTATACTCGTCCCCAACGAAATAAATTTGCAAGAACTTGGGCTCTTCTTGCGGTACTGGTGATAGAGATCTTATAAGGTGATAGACTTGCCCTTGAATTTTAAAGCTAGGCATGAACTTTCCTTCTCCCACCTCTTTTGCTCCGAATGGCGTCATCTGAAAAGAACTGTCATAATTTCTAATCATCTTTGGCCATCATGAACATGAGTCTGGATATTCATTTCTTATGTAACAGAAGTTGTACAGAGGTTCGGGTGGCTGCTGTAATGGAGGTAAAACAACCTTGCCATTGCTACAACACAAACCTACAGTTTCGTCCTTCCATTTTTTTGCATTGCACCATTTACACACGTTTGTCATTTTTCAAATAGTAGTACTTGGTTCTGATTCATAGTTTATATTTGCATTATACGCAAATGCAGAGCGATGCTTAGAATTCCATTGACACTTTTTATAATCGGATTTTTTATTTTCATATTTTCTAACTGTAACTTTGTTCATGTTTGGTTTATTTATAGAATATTTCTGAACTGCTTTCCGGTTCAACTCTGGATGTTCGAGTGTGTACTTAGGAGATTTCTTCTAATGAACTTCAGATCTCTTTTTTGGTACGCAATTGCACTGTTTCTGACTTGCTTTTGTTACGGTGTTTTAAAAAGAAATATTCGACCAAAATAATTTTTAGAAGTAAAGAAAAAAAGAGAGATGATGACGGTAAGGAAAATAAGATTAAATGACGCAAGAAACAGCAAAAAGGAAGCAAGAAAGTTAAGAGAAGTAGACGTATGCAATGACGTAAAAACGGAGGGGAATTGGAAAGTGTGAAGAAAGGTAGGAGAGGCAGAACGATGGAGTCTCGAGAGGAATAAGCTGCTTGGTGACAGGGGAACCAGGCGTAGAAGTCATGATGGTAGAAGAAGGGAGGAAAGCCAAGGAATGGAAGAAGACGAACGCATAGGAATTAAGCAGAGTCAAATTGTCGGCAACGAGAATAAGAAGTTCGGAATAGAAAACACGTTTCAGACCGAATGCGTTGTCAACGAACTGCCAGGACCCTATCGCCGTGTAATGAATCCTCCATGCCTCGTTCTAACACATGTTGGATTGAGGAGCCAAGAACCCAGATAAGTCAAAATACTTACTTATTATCATATTGGAAAAGGGTTTATCCTGTAGGACTTTGGAACTATTTGGCCATTCATAGTAAAATTAATATTATTCAAGACGAGTGTATAGGAAATCGATTTTTCAGAATCTATTGACTTACCTCGTTACAACGAAGGTGGCCTTGGAAATTTTACTAGTTTATGACGTCAATATTATGTCTTGGAAAAATTAGTTATTGCGCTAATATTAAATTGATATTTAAAAGTGCTCCGTAGGAATAAGATACAAAATTACATATTGTGTATCTGGATTAAGAAATATATTTGTGCCTTTAAGAAATTTACCTTTAGCTCAGAATTTCCCTGGAATTAACCTTATCTTATAAACTCTCTATTTTCTTGAGTGGATTACATGTTTTTGAACTTTATTTAAATTGCATATTGGATAATATATGTATTTAAAAGTGGGGCTTCGTTTTAGCTATCTCCAAATTCCTTTCTAATGTATGGCTTTAACTTTTGTATTAGTGGAATCTCAAGTACAAGGAACAAATTAGATTTCCATAAAGAAGAAGACGATAACGTCGTCTCAGTAAATGTAAATTTTGAAGTTCGTCCTTCGAATTGGTGTTCCAGATCCAGGACTATCAAGTCATCGACGTATAAGATTTTCACATCTAAATGTACTCTTTAATTTCAATGCGTATCAGTAGATCAATTATGAATGCTAATTGACTTTTGTGCTTTTATTTAACTTTTCAAAATTATATTGGAACAAAAACAACAGAAGAAATTTCTCAGTTTTGTTAGAAGTTTTATTGCTGATATTAATTTGAAATTACAGTTGTTAATAGCAATAATATATCATTTATTTTTTTTCCTAGTTTAAATAAAACTAGAGATATTCTTTTATTTTATTTGTCGTCTCAGTTCTTCTGTCTAATGAATCATCTTAATTTATGAATCCGTTTCACATCTTAATTTATCTACTTTTTCAAAATGATGTTAATTAAATACCTGACAGCTTTCTTCGTATAGAATCACTAAATCTGGATCTACATTTTTTTCTGATTCTTCTTTGAAAAAGTAGATAAATTAAGTTGTGAAACGGATTCAGTTAAAGGTTGCACGGATGTCAAGCAATCAAAGTGACCTTCATGCCAATTTCCTGAAAACAATAGTCTTCGCACACCTCGCATAATTTCTCCAAACTGGGCAAATAAAATGTCGCATATATAGACCTCAAACCTATATTTGTATGAACAGATTAAAAGTGCAACACTCTTTACCCACAACTAAAAAAAAGGCACAAAACAAGAAATAAAACAGAAACAATGAAAAAACAATACAACCTGTAAACGTCTTTCGAAAGCTTTGCTTTCATCTTCAGCAGACAAGGAGAACCACATACGGATTCTTAAAGAAAAATTCTTGAAGTTTATTGTGACACAGTTAAAGATGTTCAATATGCCCCCCTGTAGTCGAATTCGTCCTAAACACGCATTAACATGTCTCCATCAATCCCACATATCGCTACCGTAATGCCTTCTTTCAGCTCGTCTAGGTCACGGGGAAGGGATAGGGTGAAGACCTTGTCCTTTACACACCCCGATAAAAAGAAATCACAGCAGTGGATTGGTCAAGTAAACAATAACATGGAACTTGCAAAGTGGCCACCGTGGAGCCCCGACCTCACACTTTGTGATTTCTTTTTATGGGGGTGTGTAAAGGACAAGGTCTTTACCCTACCCCTTCCCCGTGACCTAGATGAGCTGAAAGAACGCATTACGGTAGCGATACGTGGAATTGATGGAGACATGTTAATGCATGTTGGGACGAATTTGACTACAGGGAGGCATATTGATCATCTTTAACCGTGTCACAATAAACTTCAAGAGTTTTTCTTTAAGAATCCGTATGTGGTGTGTCTATATTCTGAATAGCTTTGATGTAATAAAGTTTTAAAAGTGTGATGTTCTTTTGTAATCACCCTGTATAATGAACAATATCCAATAGAAACAAAAAACCCCAGAAGCGTGATCACCGTTTTGGTAACTGGGCCACCCATTGGATCAAACTAGATTCACCAATGGGGCCCCTGTCCGAATTTAACAGTAATTGCTTATCCGTTTTATTTATAGCCAAGCTTTCGTAAGAGTCTAACAAATATTTTTTATTGACCGATTTAATTAATTTGACATGAAATTCGTGGCCCGTATCCAGGGAAAGCTTCGCGATGGCTGACTGGTTGCTTCTGCCAAATCTTGTGTGGTTCAAATGCTCCTTGAATCTTGTCTCTATACTTCGGGACGTCTGCCCTTTGTACATCATAGGGCATTGGATACACTGAGCCTGGTAAATGCCTGATTTTTGCAATGGTGGGATCTGGTCCTTAGGATTGCCCAGTAGTTGCTTCAGTTGACCTGGATTGCTGAAAGCGAGAGAGAAATTAAAAGGCTTAAGTATCGAACTTACTCCGCTTATAAGAGCCTTGTTGTAGGGCAAAGAAATGATTTTACGGCTATCTGCGTTCCTTTTGAAAGTAGTGATATCTGCTAAAAACTTTTTAAACCTTCCTTTTCTAACTAAATCCAAAATAAGCTTGTACCTATACCCGTTTTTGTTGGCCGTTTTTTGAATAATGGCTATTTCTTTTTTAAATTTGGACGGGCTCAATTCAATGCTATATCTATCATATAGATGAAAGCTGAAGTTTTCTGGTTCCAGGGATGACTGGAATCATTAGGTATGTAGTGTAAACTATTTGTAGGTTTTCTATACACATCAAAGAATAGCGACTCTTTAAATCTAAAGATCTTAATATCTAGGCACTGATTGTTTTTAGTTTCGACCGTGAATTGTATTGACGGAAAGAAACCATTGATGTGTTGGACGAACGAACCAATGTCACATTTGGTGATATCAAAAATCGTGAACATATCATCTACATGCCTGTACCAGGTGTCTGGAAAGTAGAAATCAGAAGATTTTAAAACGTCCTCAAAACTTTTAAGGAAAATATCGGCCAAAATAGGGCTTAAACAAGATCCCATAGAGGTGCCCCCAGTCATTTTATAAACTTGGCCTTTGTAACTAAAGATGTTGTTATCAACGCATAAATTAACTAAATTTAAACATTCTCCTGCAATATTTTTAGGAATATGATTCTTCTTCAAAATATTTTTCAGATAATTTATGGTTTCTGGAATTGGGATACTGGGGAATAAAGAGATAATGTCGAATGACACAAGTATTTCCCCTTCTTTTACAAACTTATTCTTAATTTTACTGATTAAATCTAAACCATTGGTGACTGAACTATCGAATTCTGATGTCATACAGTCCCTTCTGCTACGATGATGGCGTCTCGGCTTCTTAATACGAGGACTCTTCGCCGTCGTTGTGGAGGAGGATTCCGCTACCGGCGCCGATGATGTCACAGATGTTTGAGGTGGAGGGCAGACGTTTCCCCCTGACTGTTCGACGGATGGTATTGCGACGGAAGAGTTGGAAAAAGTCCTCCTCAGCGAAAGCTGAATCAGAGCACTAAGGGGCCTTGACGTCCTCTAATGCAGAGCTCTCGGTGTCCCCCATCATGATGGCTGCGGAGAAGAAATGACGACCAACGCCTCTGTGGGCGGAGACGGTGGTGGTGATTGCAGCAAAATATCCCTCGGGTCTCTAAGTGGAAGTGGAGGTGGTGACGTCACATCGGCCTGCGACGAACGAGGCGAAGGTGCGGGCGATGTTGACACACGTGGCTCTGCAGGCTGAGCTAATGATGACATTCTCAGCGGCAGTTGAGGCGATGAAGCGGTTGCTGTCGACACAGCAGAAACCCCCTCTGAGCAACGATGGTGCTTGCCCACAACACGAGAGCATGTATTGCACTTCATCAGGAGAGGGCAATCTCTCCTGACGTGGGAAGGGGAAGGCCCCTTGCAGTACCAACAGCACTGCCTCATTCCCTTGTAATAAACGTACACACGTTCATCACGGATTACTAGGGAATCGGGGATGTCCTTGTCCAATCTCATGTAGAAATAAATGTCGCCATTCTGGAGCCGAGGCGTGTCTGCGTGTTCAGGTCGGTAAATCCCGAGCACTTCCCCGAACTCCGACATAAAATTCCGAACATAAGATGTGGACTAGAGCGGCGAAATCCCACGGACATGCACCGCGAGATGGCCCGGGTCGGAGTGAAGGAGGTTGACAGTTGTTTCGCCAACCTTGATGAAACTCTCATCAACGATGCGATCTGCAATACTTGGTGATCTGCAGAGCATTCTCGATTCGGTTGAGGAGAGTCTCTACAGAACCAACACAGTAGGGTCCTCTGAAGCCAAGACAGGCGGTATACCCGTTCGGGCATACAATCCCTTCATAAATTTGCAAACGGCGAATGGTCACAGAAAGTCAAAAAAGTTCGGTTTGAAGTAGCGGAGGGGACGAACTAGGTGGCCGGGGGGGGGGGGGGAGGAATGCACTCACACAAACGCTGTCAGAACAACCTCCCTTTTAGTGAGATGAAAATCCCACAGTTCAAATAACACTTTTCACTATAGAAAAAACTGACAAGATTTATTTCTGGGTTGTCAATTAGAAGACGAGCATGAACTTTTCCGAACTGGTGGAGATCGAGACATGGACTTAATCGCTCCTTCTCGTTCCTCCATTTTATGGCGATCCTTCTTCGTCTTAATTTGAATGCATCGCCGTTCAGCGAATTCCGAGGCTCGCTTACCGCTTGCTCTTGAGACTCGTCGATTGACGACGGCGGGGTCTGGCTGCTTCAAAACTTGAAAGAAATCTTTCTTTTTCTTTTCTTCTAATGCCACGTTATTCGATCACTTCTGAGCTCGAATTAAAAAAGGTGACACAGGGATATGACTGTTGGTCAGCTGCACAAAATGTCTTAAATAACATTTACAGAACAATATACCAATACAGTCTTATAAGAAAATCAAAAATAAAGAATCACAACCTTTCTTTATTACTCAAATACACAACCTTGCCAAAAGTCATGAAATACCCCTATTTAACTTAAAAATGAGGCATTCCCATGCAATTTAAACGTTGTCGTTCATCCCAATATGCAAAAGGATGCTGTAGGAATTAAGAAGGCTCAAAGAAAGCAGCTTTCGGACTGCGAGTGAGATACAATTGTTAGGTGCCATCTTGCAAAGTGCTGGAGAGGCGTCAACCGTGCTAAACATCCTCAAATCATCCGTTCAAAACGTCATCCAGGTCACAAAAAACCGTAAGACATCGGTTGATGAACTGACAAGATCCTTCATAGAGTCCACTGGGACAACTGTAACACTGGGACTATTCGAAGGGAAATGCATTCACTGGGTTTCATGGCAGAGTTGCGGCTCACACATCTCACATTAGCACCTGCAACGCAGCGAGATGTTGCAATGGTGCAAAGAGACGTGTTACTGGACTCTGGAGCAATGGTGGATGGTTAAATGGAATAACGAATCACCATACACTATCTCGCAATTGAATGGAAGGATTTGGATATGGCGAACGCACGGAGAACATCATCTGGCAAGCTGTGTAGCCCATAGTGAAGTTTGGGGAAGGTTCAGTGATCATGTGGGGGTGCAATTCGTGGTGTGCACAGTGGTTTGGTCTGCATCCATTCGTATCTGTAACTGGTCATCTGCACGCAGAGCGTTATCAAGACATCCTGGACAACGCCGCACTCTCTGCTCTCTGGCAGAACTATGGAAATGGCCTTTTCTCTTTCGACACGATAACGGACCTTGCCACAAAGCAAGGGTTGTAGGTAGATGGTTAGATGAAATGGGGATGCGAGAACTTGACTGGCCTGCACAGACCCCGGGGCCCTATTCTCGAAATATTCGTGTTGCAAACAAACTCACATACTCTATCTCATTCATGGGATTTCGACTCACACGATTGCTATTCTGCAATTCAAACTACAAAACGAACACGACCGGTGAGGGGAAGTACGTCACACTCACACGAGTTTCGACATTTCTAAGCGTCTGGAATCGAGACTATTCATCAAAAACCAATCAAATAAGCGGAAACTGTTCCCAAACGATCGCTCAGTATGGAGGCAAAGAAAAGAATCACAGATGAGCAAAACGAAAAATAAAGCAATGAAACGATGAGCAATTTTATTTTATTGAAAATAATACACGAATGGTATAAAGGAACATTTGATAACGAGTTTACGAAGAACTATGGGATGACTTAGGAAGGAAACTGAATTCTTGCGTCGGAGTAAAGAAATCAAATAGGGAATGGAAAATAGGGTTAATTTGCACTATCCGCACAATCGCGCGACCAAGGTAAGTGAAATGATGTTTTGAGGCCCTCCCCCCCCCTCTAACCAGCTGATATATAACCCTTTTTCTATTTGGTTACGACTAATAGGCTAAATTAATAAAAATGTCATTTACCTTGGTCGCGGGATTAGTCATCGCGCGATTGTGCAGATAGTGCAAATTTTCCATCTGTTTTGTAGGCTTAATGCTGATCTTCGAGTTTGATTCCCTAAAATCGGTGGAAGGTTGTCTATCAAAATCCTTTGATAGTCGAAATAAGTGACAAAAATGTTCCTCACGAAGTTCGAATGCATCAATACGCGTTCGTAAAGCTCGTTGCCTCCTCACACAACGCCTTTCCGTTGTTTCCAATGCTCCGATAGAATGCAGAATAGCGAATACGTCGGCCATGTTTTTTTCTTTTTTTTTGTGCGTTGCTATCTCACAAGCTCTACTCATGTAGTTTGACAACTCACATGAGGAGAACGAAAAGCACGGGAGTTGATTTTCGAGAACACCAATTGTCTGCTCATTCGTGTTTGTACCACGTGACACTCTTAACTCATGTGAGCTGTTAACACGAAAATTTCGAGAATAGGGGCCCCGATCTCAAACCCCATCCTTGGGATGTGTTGGACGTCGATAGCGCGCAGAAGCGGAACGTCCGAAATCTGTGATTGAACTGTCGAAGGCACTTATGGCGAAATGGCAAAAAGATTCTGTCGAAACATTCCAAAAACTAGTGGACTGTATGCCTGCAGAATAGAGTCTGTGATAGATACGGAAAAGGTGGACCAACTAGATACTAACACGTGTATTTTGTATGCGTTTCCATTTTACGGTGTCCCATGACTTTTGGCAAGGTAGTGTATACAGGACGAGTCAAAAGTCCTTGGACACCTTCATAATGTGAAAACCTGAAGGGAAAAAGTGAAAGGTTATGATGGCAACTGATGATGGGTGATGGGCCGCATCTTTGGGATGTATGTCGATCATGGCCCATCATCAGTTGATATCATAACTTTTTAATTTTCCCTTCAGGTTTCGCATTATGAAGGTGTCCAAGGACTTTTGTCTCACCCTGTATTAATGCCCTGAAACGAAAAACAAAAATTGGCTTGAAATAGCTAAATCTATCACCTTTAGCTTCGCAGAGTCATTTCGAGAATGCAGTCATCATATCGGTAATGACCGTCATAGTTTGAGAACGTTCCTGAAATGACCGTTCCCGAAATAATTTTTTGACCTTTGATTTTGTTTATACGGCATCGACGTCATCCGGGAAGCCGGCTTTCAGGGTTATTAGCTAGTAAACCGTGTTATTTAGCTGAATTTAGCTAACCTAATCTAACCTTAATTTTCCCACAAACTAAACATATCATGGCGTTCCCGAAATTATAAGGAATTAAAGTAAGCTACACAAATTTCAAACTAAAACGTGCTTACCAGCAAAATGAATTATAGAATGCACACAATACATAAACACTGTCTGCCTTGTCGAAAAAACTTAACGTGCCTCCTCACCAGCACCAATTAGCGCGATTATTTCGAAACATTTTGTCAAAGACCTGATTGCTTCATGAAATGACTTGTTAACTGTCAGACAACTTTTGAAAAGTTAATAAATGAAAATCTTAAGTAATAAAAATACAATTTTTGCATTATTTGCAGCTATATACCAAGGCATAATTTCCTATGTTTCGTTTAATGTTATTTTTTATTTGTTTGAATCATGAGAAACTGTTTACAGGGCATGAGTTTTAGAGTATATTTTAAATAAAAAATCAGAAATATGATAATATTACCATTGAATTCGCAGGGTGTAAACAGTTACTGATGATAGCTAAGTTTTAAACATCACTATAGCTATTATATGTAATTTTAATATAAAACTTTTTTTCCGAAGCAAAATCTTCACTTCTCTGATTTTCAACCATATGCAGTTTCCGTACACAAGGAGGAATCTCTCACGTACGCTTAATCTGCAGGGTCGACAGAAGAGTCCTAATCGTAAGTGAAGATAGAAAATTACGTTATAGTGTCTTCGCTTTCACTGTAAGCTTCTCTACTTCATGTGGTACGTTTAGTATTTACCATACAAATAAGTGGCATTTTGTGTATAGTGTTGTTTCGCTGGACATCGCCAGAAAGGGGTTAGTTCTTGTTTTGGTGGTGCAACAAGTGTGCGACGTTAGCTTTGTGAATTATGTGTGTAGAACGTAACTCGGCAGTGGGTTGCGCGCATATTCTATTTAAATATTGTGTTCTTCAAGTGTTATTTAGTGCTTCGTCACTTCAGGCGAGATGATTACATGTTCATTTGGTGTCTTCTCCACGGAAGTTACCGATTCGCTACAGCCGTGTGTACTTGGTTGTAGGTGGGTGCTTCAGCAGTGTCATCGTTATTCAACTGATGAAGGAGTCTCCTGAATTGTGTGTTATCGTTTGACAATTTTTACATCTTCGTATGGCGGGAATCCCAGCAAGTTTAAGAAAGACTGATATTGTCAATTTGATATTTATTTCGTCCTTCAGCATCCACTGTATAGCGAAAAAAGTTCTTTGCTATTTATGTATAAGTTTCGTCTCTAGTCTCATTGCCATTTGACATTCGGGCATTCGCCAATCCCACACACCCTCGGACCGGCAAAACTGGTAGCAGGATTTTCATCACTCCATACGATGGTTTTCCATTGTTCTGGAGCTCAATGGCGGCGTTCCTTGCACCATTGTAACCGACAGGTTGCATTGAGGGCTGTGATATTTCCCTTCTGAATTGCTGCTCGTCTGTGAAAATCAAGTGCGACGAACTTCAGCGGGCGGTGCGATCACTTGCATCACTAGACGACGCCGATCGAAAAAAGTCCTGTGCCAACGTTTTTAACGAAGCCTTCCGGTTTGTCATCACCACACCTTTCAAGGATTGATGGTCGCGATCTGTCAATTTCTTCGGTTTACTGGGTCTGGTTTGGCATGTTATACCCCCATCTCGCTTCCACTTCAAAATAACACCACTCATTGTCGAGCGAGATATCTGAAATTTGTTAGAAATCTCACGGACTGAATGCTCAAATGGGATCCAATGATCATCCCTCTTTCCTCCACACTAAGTTCGCGTCATCTGTTCATATTTACTGCATAGTTGCTATGAGTGTATAGGTCTTTTGTATGACGTGTACGGACGATCCGCTAAATATTTAAAAAAATTCCATCTACCAGCCTTATATCGCTGCCATTTTGCCTGAGTGAACTGCCCTTATCTAGTCTCAGTGTTGAAAAGTAAACATCGCAATCACGTGACTGGGCCCCTGACACTTCCAGAATGTAGAAAATGATACAAAAATTGAAAATACAACTCTTTATTTACAACAAATAAACAACAGAGACTAAAATGAAATAAAATTACAACATATCAATGCATAAAATTTGAAAGGCTTTCCCGAAAACTGGAAAAATTGATAAAAAAACAAAAGATGGCCTAATGTGAAATAACACTCCCGATTCACATTTCATGATAAACTTGTGAACGTAACCAACATTTGCTTTAACAAGGATGAAACTGAACACCTCAATAAAGGATCAAAACATAATCTGAAAGTCCCGATCAGCCAGCGAGACATAAATAACACTAATCTGCAACGTTTTGTTGTTTTGAAATAAAGAGGTGTATTTGAAGGGATTTTCCCCCCAGATTCCGAAAATGAGCTTCAAGATTTCGTAACAGCCCAGTTTTTTTACAAATCAGGAAAATGGGAAAAAATAAAAAAAACGTAATTTTTTAATGACATTCCTATATATGAACGTATGATCCGTGTGAAAAATATTCTCTGAAGGAACGGAATGATTGTTCAACTAGAAGATAAGCACAAATACATCTCCGAAAAAGAAGACCGAGATTCGCTCGAGACATATCTGGGCGACCGAGATTCGCTCGTGGTAACCTTTTATTAATTTCATTTTTTGAGCATTAGGTTCACAATTTCAAAAAAAAAAAAAAAAAAAGAATTCGTTAATGGGCGTTTTTTATTCCTGGTAGTTGTGGTTCCTAAATGACCTAAATGAAAGATTTTTTTCGTTCTCACCAAAAATTATTTTATTTAAAACGTTTTTATGTTAAATGATATTAATTAGAAAATGGATGGAAAAATTCTACGACCTGGATTCGAACCAGGAACCTCGACCGTCATGGTCCACGCCTCTACCAATTGGGTTATAGCAGACACTTGTACAGCCATGTTACGGCGATTAATTTCTTATTTCCTACGTTTATGTTATCGAAACAGTTGAATCATTTTAAATTTCTTTCCACACCACATTTCGTTTCACCCTGTCGTAGGTCTACTAACCGCCGTTCACGTTGCTCATCATTTTCATTGAACAAACGTTGTAACGCACGCTGTCTTAGATATTCTAAATCCTCTGATTGTATAATTTGAGAAATCTTTTCAACACACCTCACTTTTTTGTAGTACGGATTGGACGGGTCGAGGACGATTGAATTTCTTGAATTGAAACAGGACCAGATTAAAGAAACACAATGTATTGTAACATCGGAATTATCATAATAATTTAACTGCATACCTTCAATTAAATTTTCGGATTGGTCTTCACTGCGACGCGTGTTTGAAAGTTAAAATTAGGAGTTCTTCGAGGATGTCCTCTAGGCATGATGCAATTGGCTTGCCGTTCTTGCAATGTTTTGTAATGGCGGCTGTCCACTCACGCCGAGGCGAACCGAGACCACAGATAAAGTAATACGGATACGACACTCCTTTACATTACTGTATAACTCGTTTTTGTGGTGCCCTCTATTGGTTGTGGGAGAAAATTATTTGTTCCACCGTGCAGCCCTCTTCCAGGGTTTGGTTTGGTTTGGTTTGTTTAGTATTAACGTCCTTTTCGACTGCTATGGTCATTTCAGGACGGCGTTATAGGGGCCGCAAATTTTGCCTCGCAAGGGTTCTTTAACGTGCAGCCGGCAAACTACTACACGGGACCAACGGCTTTACTTCCCTTCCGAAGGAAGTGCGTGATTTCAGGATTTCCCCCCTGAAAAAATCCTCGTCGACCTCGGCCGGGTTCGAACCCGCGTACTCGGGCATCAGAGGCGACCACGCAACCGCTGAGCCACCGAGGCCGATCCTCTTCCAGGGGAAAATTTCTTTTCAGTAGCCTACTGTGCATATCATTTCTTACTTTTAAGTTTTTATATTGATATATTTCATACATTAAACACAATATATTTCTATTAATTTTTTAAAATAAATTTTAATTTAATTTATAGATTAATTTTTATAATGATTTTTAATTAAAGTGATTTTACAAAGACCTGTAATAAATTTCAAAAAAGTTTATTGAAATAATTTTGAAACAAATGAAATATACAGGAACATATTCGTTATGATAATTAAGTTATTATTATAAAAGTATAATAAAATCAAATCATAATAAGAAAATTTTATTCAGTTCTTCCGGGGTTATTTCTTTTAAATCGTCCCTTTCAAGAAATGCAATCGTCCATTTCGAACACATGTATTTGAAAATAAGGTATAATTAATTTCTCTCTAATGTTTCATTGCATTTCATAATAAACATTAACAGTCTACTCACCTTTGAGAATCGTTCGGTAAACGAAAATAAGATAATCTCGAAGTTTATGTCAATAATGTCGACAAAATAAAGCAGCACATGCTCTTCCACCAGGCGCTATGTTTTCTCTGTGTGCTTTGGGCCCTCTGATGGCCGTGGGAGAAAATGGGTTTAGAAAACTGGCTGAGTGACGCATCCGCTTTTGTTTATCCGTGACCGAGATTACCCGAACACGAATGTGGCACATGAAATTGGATTTTTCACAAATGTCATAATTACTAATGTAATAATTATTAGTCGGATTTTGTCACAAACGTTTGATAACGACATTGCATTGTTAGGAAACGCGTGCACTGTCTACAGTCGATTAGCAGCAATAATTAAAAAACTTACGAAATCGAAATTTCCCAGAAATGAGACCTAGCTAGATCGACTTTTTGCCCGTCAAAGCCCTTATTAGGTAAATTTCATCAAAATCGTTAGAGCCGTTTTTGAGAACCCGAATGTATATAAGATATTGTAACGTGTAGAAATATCTGAGAATGGCAGATATGCGCAGTGGAAGTATGATACGACACGTACAGTGAACGGATAAACAAATAAATAAAGTTTATTAAAGTGAAATAAGTAATTACTGCTTAATTAGAAATATACCAAGTCAAAAGCCCTAAGTAAAACTTACTTCGCTACGGTATAAGTATATAAATTGCAAATATCCAACATTTATGACACTTCTAAATGCTAACGTAATAATCGTAATGCCTTATC
>JAHWFO010094185.1:300041-312658 GCA_023313115.1 Rhysida immarginata
CGACTAATTGACCTCCGACAAATTGACCGCCCGACCAACTGACACTCTCAACGAAATGACGCTCGACGAATTGACCTCCGACGAACTAACCGCGCGACCAACTGACACTCTCAACGAAATGACGCTCGACGAATTGACGCCGACGAACTGACGCTCGAGGAATTGACCCTCGACGAACTGACCTGATACCGATTTAAAAAGAAAATTATCGTCCACAAAATATACAATTTGGCAATGCAATGGTAGTTAAAAAATCTGAGCAGTGGCTGCAGCATACAGGGCATTTGCTCTAGATGAACCTTGTAAAATTACCCTGGTCGATGGGGATTCAATGGTGTGCTGATCAGTTTCACGATAATTAACACGTTCGTGATAATAATCATATATTAACTGAAGCGTTTGCTGGTCAACACTTAAACATTTGAGTTGATGGATCATATTGGAGCGATTTATCTTATTAAAAGCTTTTGAAATGTCGGTATTGATTAAGAAGCAAGATTGACCTTTATCAATGTCTTCAATGATGTTCAGTAAGATAGTATAAATAGCGTGTTCGATGTGGGTATTAGGCTTACCATCGAATTGGTTTATGGAAATTACAGTCCAGAGGTAATCCGTAAGCTGCATAAAAATGAGTTTTTCAGTTAGTTTTGACATAGCCGACAAGGTATAGTTAGTTTTCCTTTTTTATAGGCAGTTTACAAATATCAGTCAGTTTTCCTTTTTTATAGGCAGGGACAATTAACTGATTCCATTTCACTATAAAATTCTCTGATTGGTTACTTGGGTCAACCATCGAATTAGAGGGGAGTCGCTAATCGGGTTAAGTATTGAATTTCTATCCGATTGTTGGATAGCAGTGCTTTCAAAAGCACCCAGCAGGTGTTTTTTATTTATTGCTTTTATCAGATGTACATTGTTGATAGGAAAATCGTGGCCCTTGTCGATTGCATGTTTTGCTACGGAGGACTGGTGGCTTCTCCCATACTTCCTGTGTCTTATATGCTCATTAAATCTGGTTTCAATGTTTAGCAACGTTTGCCCTTTGTAAAACATGGGGCATTGGGCACACTTTATTTCATAGATTCCTGACCTGAGGAGTGGCACTATCTTGTCTCTCGGTTGGGGAAAGTGTCCTTGGCTTGGTTTGGATTACTATAAGAAATAGAAAGATCAAAAGACTTAAAAACTGTTTTGACACCTCTGATTAGTTGCTTATTAAAGGGTAATGAGATGGTTCTTCCCTTTTTCTTTTTTTTTCCATGGTGATGATATCCTGTATGAATTTTCTGAACTGTCTTTACCTGAGTAGGTCTGTGATAGTGCGTCTGCTGTAACCATTCTTCGTTGCGATGTCCTGAATGAGGGAACTTTCTTGATTGAAACGTTCTTGGTTAAGTGGGATATTGATGGCTCTGTCCAACATGGAAAGGAAAGAAGACATCTTCTAGTTCCAGGGGTGGCTCGAGTTGCTGGTGATGTAATTAAGGCTGTTAGAAGGTTTCCGATAAACTTCGAATTCCAGGTGATCTAGATTCCTGTTGATTGGGACGTCAATAATATTTTTTCATGGTAGCTTTTTTTTTGTCTGCACCCTACAATTCCTAACCTTTTTTATAATTTTAATTTCATATATGTTATCCTATTGCATTTTTCTTGCCGTCCTCTTATTACTTCCTATTTGTCCTCCGTCCTGTCATATCCCAACATGTCTTCTAATTAATCTCATTTGTTCTCTTCTTGTCTTTCAGCCAATACCGTATTACTATTCCCTATGCAAACTACATGTATATATAAACCCGTCCGTTAGTACTCCTTTCATAACTTCAGAATAATTCTCTAATATTCTACTTGCTTTTAGAGAATTATCCTTTTTGCTTTGATAAAGGATAGTCTCTATCCGAAATGTCAGCTTTTTATTTTGATTTTGATTTTATCTATTAATTTTTAATTATTTTTGTTTATTATATCTTATTTTTTATTCATTTTGAATTTTTAATTAATAACTATTATTTATTGTATTCCAGGGTTCTTGTGTCTCGTCCTTCTCTAAATATACAGGGTGTAAATTTTAAGTTGACAAAGCAGAATAACTCGAAAAATAAGCTTCACACGAAAAAATGCGTAGAATCCAAAGTTGATTATTTTCGAGGGGGCATCTGCTGGTGCTAAAATTAGCCCACCCCCCCCCGGCCCCTGGGGGTGGGGCGGGGGGCAACTTTAAAATTTCAAATGGGAACCCCTATTTTTTATTGCAGATTCAGGTCCTACATAAAAAACTACGTACATTTTGTCTGAAACATTTTTTTTATTTTTGGTAGATGGCGCTGTAATTCAAGAAAATCCATTTTCTCATTTTTGCTTGGAAATAACTAATTTATTATTCATTTCGATTCCTACATTGTTTTAACTACAATGTAATTTGAAGACATTTCGTCAACAAACAAATAACGTAAACATTGGCATTTTTTTCAGAATGTTTACATTTTAAATTCTGATCTTTAGAAGAAAAGATTGTAATTTTTCAACTGTTTTTGTGAGTGTACAACGCCGTATTGCTTTTGAATTTACATTATGAATTATCTTTCTGTGGAAGAAAAAATTGAGATGGTGTACATTTATGGAGAAAGTGGGAGAAATTTTGATAATGCAGTCGCGCTTTATGCTCAGCGTTTTCCTGGCCAAACGCGATCACGGTCTTCTTTTGTTCGAGTTATTAAACAATTTACTGCGGAAGGTAGTGTGAACCAGAAAAAAAGAACCCGTGCAGCTACTGTTTGTGGAGAAAACAATCAAGTGTCAGTCCTAGCTGCTGTGGCTCATAATCCACATGCGAGCACAAGAGAAATATCAAGGCAATCAGGAATTTCACATATGAGTGTTTGGAAAATGCTGAAGCTCCACAAATTTCATCCATATCATGTATCTATGCATCAGGAACTACATGGCAATGACCACCAAAACCGTCTAACGTTTTGTCACTGGGCACTTCAGCAGATGCAAACAAACCAACATTTTTTTGCACGAGTTCTTTTCTCCGATGAGTCAACATTCACAAACCACGGGGAAGTTAATCGACATAACATGCATTACTGGAGTGAACAGAACCCACACTGGATTCGAGAAGTCAACCATCAGCGACCTTGGTCAATTAATGTTTGGTGTGGGATAATTGGCGATAAACTTATCGGTCCATATTTTATAGACGGTAATTTGAATGGCAACAAATATCGTAACCTACTTGAAAATGAACTACCAGATCTACTTGAAGACCTGAGTATTGAACTTCGACAACACATGTGGTTTCAACATGATGGTTGTCCAGCGCATTATTCATTAGTAGCGCGCGAAGTACTACATCGACTTTACCATGGTCGCTGGATCGGCAGGGAAGGTCCTGTGAATTGGCCAGCCAGATCGCCTGACCTTACATCGCCAGATTTTTTCTTATGGGGTTACCTCAAAGATATCGTTTATAAGGAAACGCCAACCACTCGCGAAAACATGATTCAAAGAATAAGAGATGCTTGCGCTGCAATTACACCAGACATGTTATCAAGATGTGTTCAGGAATTTACAAAACGAGTCAATAAATGCATCGAAGTTGGAGGTCATCAATTTGAACATTTAATTTCATAAAACGGCGAGATGCAAGGGATTTAAGGACAACAAGCAGGCCGAAAGTGAGAGGCGAGGGGACTCACTGGAAATACAAGCACCCCGAAATTCATTTACTTGCAAGTATTTGCAAATAAGAAAAAATAAAACGAAAACAATCGGTCCTTTTAAGGACCACCAAATCTTAAACGGGAATAACTTCATCTTTACACAGTCTTTTACTTTTTTACTCTGTTAGTTAATGAGTTCACTCGTTAGTACGTAGGATGTTCGGTTAGTTAGTTAGCTAATCAGTTGATTTGTTTGATAATTATAAAGTTGTGTGGCCTCATGACCACGAAACAAAACAAAATTATCCTAATCCGCGGCAAAAAATAATAAAATAATAACTTTGCGGCAAAATTTACGAAGTAAATAAGTATTTTTTATTTCTCCGTAACCATTTCCACGCAAAAATGAGAAAATGGATTTTCTTGAATTACAGCGCCATCTACCAAAAATAAAAAAAAATGTTTCAGACAAAATGTACGTAGTTTTTTATGTAGGACCTGAATCTGCAATAAAAAATAAGGGTTCCCATTTGAAATTTTAAAGTTGCCCCCCGCCCCACCCCCAGGGGCCGGGGGGGGGGTGGGCTAATTTTAGCACCAGCAGATGCCCCCTCGAAAATAATCAACTTTGGATTATACGCATTTTTTCGTGTGAAGCTTATTTTTCGAGTTATTCTGCTTTGTCAACTTAAAATTTACACCCTGTATATCCGTTCATTTAAACGATAAACTAAGCTATGCATATCACCACAACTGAAACGCAACAATTATCTTTTTGGATCTTTCAAAAGCATATGATCTAGTAGACCATGAAATTCTATTGAAAAAGTTGGAAAGCTATGGAATAAGAGGTGACTTTAATGAGATTCTAAGAAATCTATACATCAATAATTGAACATCGAAATTGGGTAGCCAAATTCATATGTTCCACAGAATTACAGGTGACGAATGGATGCCCACCTGAAAATCGTATGTATGCAGCGGTCATTTCATTGGTGAAACGAAAAACAGTCATCCCAGTCATCCCGATTACATTCCAATAGTTCGATGTTCGACATCCAATGTGACTGACAAAAAAGTTAAACGCTTTCAGCGGTAATTCACGGTCAACAAAAGTAATCTGTGGCTAGTGGATGTTTAATATTTCTATTTAAGTCACAATGAAATTTTGCTAGCACTCATTTTAATATGATTTTATAAGTTGGCTTATTTATGCTTCTTTGAGGCAGGCATTGTCCGACAATAACACTGTGACTGCTATAAATTTCTTTGTTCACAGAATCCATATTCTTTGACTCAACTAATTATTTCGCTTTTTTATGATACTTGCTCGAAAAGATGAACTGTGAATTGTTTCATTAAAAAAAACTAATTTAAACACATTTTCCATGATGAGTGTCAATTTGAAATTCTTAAATACCAGCTAACTCAACATAAGCATTGCGTTTCTCTCCCGATTTTAGTTGATTTAGCCACCACCAGGTGCGAATTCACTAGCGCTCCAAGCCAACACCTCCTATAGAGAAGGCCTGCGGACAAAAGGTGTATACATTGTTACATCATCATCAAGTGGCTATTGTTATCGTATTTCTACCAAAAATAAGCCCTAAATTTGGCCGCTTGATGATGATGTAACAATGCATACACCTTTGGTCCGCAGGCCTTCTCTCTAGGAGGTGTTGTCCAAGCAGCATGCATCTAGCTTATACATTGTTACATCATCATTAGTCGACCATTGCTAATCGTATTTCTTCCAAGAATAAGCCCTACATTTGGTCGACTCGAGGCCAACGAGAAAGACAGGCCTCGAAGCGGAAAAGTCACCTGATCATCTGGGTCCGAACAACAATCCAACCTTCATTGTTTCCAACAAACGAAAAATATTGATTGTTAAAATCCAAGATGGAGACAATGAAGATTGGATTGTTGTTCGGACCCAGTTGGTCAGGTGACTTTTCCGCTTCGAGGCCTGTCTTTCTCGTTGGCTTCGTGGTCGACTTACATGATGTAACAATGTATGATGTTTCAGTGATCAGGCCTTTTGTTTGAGACGTGTTGATTCAATTCAATTCGCACGAGATTCGTCGATTTAATCGCATTGTTTACATTTCGAAAAGAAGAAAGTTTCCAATATCAATATTTAAAGTTTGTTATGCCTCGAAGAAGAACGCTAATATGTCGGATTTAAAGGCAGAATAGATAGCGTAATAGAAATAGAATAGATGTCGCACAGGTCGAATCGATATTGATAATTCTATTGTTGTTTTAAAATAAGTTTTTAAATGTGCATTGAATGTAATTCCAATGTTTTTTGATAGTTATGATTGTGGTTTGATGAATTTACACTGCAGAATTTGTAATGCAAAACATTTCGCATCTGAAGTTACTTTACGTGATACAACGACATTCACTTCTTGTTGTCATAAGGGTAAAGCTCATTTGCCGCCATTAACACAAAATTTACTTTTAATGCACTGTATCAGGGATTCGCTTCAAATGATCAAACCGTAAAAGAGAAATCAAATAAATTTTTCAATAATATTCGTAGCTCCAATTCATCGTTTGCTATGATAAGTACTGAAGCTAAATTAAAGATACAGTTTTGCGTGGAGTATATCATTTTAAGATACACGATATTTTTTTATCATAGAGCAAGGCCAATGACTTCTACGTATGGCCGTTCACCATGTATTGCGCAGTTATATTTTTATGACATGGATACTGCTGTTAACTATAGACTGGAAATCAATCATGCTATAACAAATTAATGCGTGGTATTTCTATTGAATTGGAACGCTTTAAACGTTTTGTGCGTTCTTTTACTGCAATGAAACATTATTGTGTAAGACCTGAAATTTGTATGCTTATTACATGTTATCACCATATGGAAAAAATGATTTTGCTCAGTGTATCGAGTTCTCGAGACGAATGTCTCTCTATTGTTAAGATAATTTTTGTTACGAATTAAGCTCTTTTAGTCGAACGATACCATGGCGAAGTGGGCAAATGTTGTGTAAGTAATAATTTTAGAAATTATTAGAAATTATTTCCATTTTATGGATAGTAAGATTAATTTTGTTATTTTCTGGGTTGCAGAAAATCGTACGAACTAATTCGAATGTATCTCATAGAATCTTTAAATTTCATCAGTTATATACCAAATGTAAATATTCATCATTAATTAGAAGATTAAATCAAACTTTCAACAGTAACAACGCCCGTTATTTTATTTGCATCGTACGCATTTCATACATGAAATCCCCACTTTAAATGTGATCATTTCGGCGGTCACATTACAGTTAACCAAAATTTAGACCTTCGACGTTAAAGTGGTGCAATTCAAACTGATGTTGTCGTTATTTTCAGCACCATTGATGGTGAGCCACCATTCGAACGAAATTTGGTTTCTTTTTAAAAAACAATGGTACAGTCAAAAACATCAGTTTTAGATTCATCATTGGATCCATTAGCGTATCAGTCATTATTTCCTAATGGAGATACTGGGTGGCATGTTAATTTGTTTCATAACACACCAAATACATCATCCACTGTGAGACAGCCCAGAAATAAAGTTACTATTTGCAATATACATGCTATCGGCTGGCAATTAGAGATGATTTTAACTTTTACATCATTCACAGAAATTATTTTTGCAGTGGATTGTTATGTAAATACGTATTGAAGGTACAAGACTTCATTTTATAAAACAAGCAGTCTGTTCTAAGGTCAAAAGTGTATAATAACTTACCTGATCATTTAGAATTGAACCCAAATGATAATTAAATGATAATTAAATATTGGAAGAAGAAGCTTTAGTTAATGGAACAAGAATGCGTGTTAAATGTTTACATAATAATGCTAAGTATTGCGAAGTGTTAACTGCAATTGCACGAGATAAGCGAATTTTGATTCCGCGTATAAATTTAACTTATTCCAGTGCTATTTTACCGTTTGAGTTTCAAAGAAAACAATTCCCAATTATTCTTGCATTTGCAATTACAATTAATAAATCACAGGGACAAACATTCGAAAAAGTTGGAATTTTATTAAGGCAACAAGTTTTTACGCATGGTCAGTTATATACCGCATCAAGTAGATTTCGATCTTTCGATAGTTTGACATTTTATATTTCTGAACATAGCGAACAAGGTCATTTAGCGAATGACTAAAGAGTATTTACGAAAATAGAAGTTTTGAACTTCATAACTATTCATTTCTTTCAAATGGAATTATCATATATCTTTATTTGCACAAATTAAAACTAATAAAAAACTCTTTCACCATATCGTTTATAGATTGAAAATACACCACTTCCAATATTCAGCAGCCCAGGAACACCTCACGGAAACTGAGAGAACTGCCTGTGTCTATCGACAATCGACAATCAAACAGTGAACTGTACATTTTTTCAGATGAGACGAAAGCAGCGCTTTCACAAAGCTCATCGAACCAGAATAAATTCCAAACGAAATACTTAGATAGTCAAGACGTCTAACCAGCCCAAGCGGTCTTCCATATTATACAAAAAAGAAAATAAGATTGACGATTGTCAGAAACAAAATACAAATGAAATAAAAATACAAGGAGAAAGAAGAATATCACATCTTCCAGTAGTCCGGGAAAGAGACGTTGCTGATGTCAAGAATGTGCCTTGGTTTTCGATGCTTCATATGCCACTTCATATCCATTGAGTTCTTCAGTATTCCAGTCACTAGGTCATTGTCATGAATCTTCATCTTCTGCACCATAATCAAAAGGAGATCCTGTATAAACTTTTCGATATGGACCATGTCTAAATCCGAGTGGATGGATTGGTTTTACACAGTCCTTCTGTCAAGCTGGGCAATGGTCCTCAGAGTAACATTCTGGAATGACTGTAGCTCACTCCATCTGCTTCTACAGATAGTCGCCCACGCAGGCATGACATAGAGGAGTATGGTCCAAATAATCGACTAGTACAGAAATAACTTATTGTCGATGCTGAGGGTGCTGTTCCGGCCCAGGAGAGCTATGAGACTGTACTTAGCCCTCTTCGCTTTGTTCAGAGCGTAGGTCACGTGACGATACCAAGAGAGTCTTGAGTCGATGATAACGCCAAGGTATTTGTAGTTGTCTATCCAGTCCAGTTTCTTATTGAATAAAACAAGACAATATGGGGGATGCTTGAACTTTCTGTTGAAGTACATAGCCTTACACTTTCCGACATTAAGGTTCAGCTTCCAGCAGTTAAACCAGTCTTCGAACATCTTCAAGGCATGCTGCAAACGAGTGATAACGTGAGCCGGCTTGTGTGCCCATGTCATAATGGCAGTATCGTCAGCATAGAAATAGAGATTACAATTTTTAGGGTTCGGGAAATCATGCATAAAATAATTAAATAGCACGGGCCCGAGGACAGAACCTTGAGGGACACCGGCCTTTACAACACGGGGCGCGGATAAATTTTCACCAACTTTAGCTTGGTATGACCTGTCAGTGAGAAAGGATTTCACCATCAAAATCAAGTCAGGAGGAAACCCGTCTCTAATCATCTTGTAGACAAGGCCCCCGTGCCACACTTGGTCAAAAGCTTTACTGACATCGAGGATGATGTCGCTGGTGATGTAATTAAGGCTGTTAGAAGGTTTATTTCGTTTGTATTTTGTTTCTGGTAATCGTCAATCTTATTTTCTTTTTTGTATAATATGGAAGACCGCTTGGGTTGGTTAGGCTTCTTGACTACCTCAGTGTATTTCTTTTGGAAGTTATTCTGGATCGATGAGCTTTGTGAAAGCGCTGTTTTCGTCCCATCTGAAAAAAATGTAAACTTCACTGTTCGATTGTCGATAGACACAGGCAGTTCTCTCAGTTTCCGTGAGGTGCTCCTGGGCTGCTGAATATTGGAAGTGGTATATTTTCAATCTATAAACGATATGGTGAAAGAGTTTTTTATTAGTTTTAATTTTTGCAATATACCCAGCTTCGCCCGGGTGGAAAACATGCGTTGAGTAATTTTTTTAACGATTGTTTGTTATGCTAAAAATTGAACAATGATTGACGAAGTATGAACGAAATGCAAGAAAATGAGATACAGTCTAGAAAGCCTTCTCCAAAACTTTCATAATCATTTTAAACCAAAAATGTTGATTTATGAACAATGAACTGGGAAGAAAAAAAAATTAAATTATGTGTACAAAAATATATAATGAAAAAAAATAAGATAAATGAAACAGCTGCACATGCAAGCTGGGCATGGATTGTCAAGTAGTTGTGCATTCAAGTCCATTTCGGTAAACAACGTTGTATGTCTTCCCCTGAGAGAAGCAGCCTTCCTGAAAATATATACCTGCAACCTTGAAATTCTGGAAAAATTTTATAAAATGAAACATTCTTCGTCTGGTATCGCCATCTAATGACATCCTTTGAAAACAAAAGTCTAGCTGATATGTCCGTCGGGCACCGGTCGGCCTGTTTGTTCCAATGACGTATATTAAAGGTAGATTCTGTATCCTATTTTTAACATCTCCACCAAACAACACCACCTAAAGATAAGGCCTTAGTACTCAGTGAGAACTGCGTCATCAAACTGAGACATACAATGAAAGTTGCATTGTATGTCTCAGTTTGATGACGAAGTTCTCACCGAGTAATAACAACACCCCTTAGAAAGAAAGCCAAACAACTGAAACGTCATACATTGTTATATCATCATATTTCGACCATTGTTAACCGCATTTCCACCAATGATAAGCTTTAAATTTGGTCAACTTGATGATGTAACAAGTTTTGAGGCTTTCTTTCTAGGAGGTGTTGGTACTAAGGCCTTATCTTTAGGTGGTGTTACACCAAAGTGAAGCCAATTGAAGCCATAACAGTTCTGGGCAGGAGTGAGCCGTGGTGGTGTTAGCTGTGTTGGCTTCTTTGTTTTTGACGATTTTTGGTCCGAGGAATAATTAATTCAAAACCATTCCTCAAAGTTTCCGCGTACAACTGTACGAAAAGGGATCAGGAATCACTTTCCACAACCATAAATCGAAAATACTTACTGAAAGATGATCGAAACGAAATTGAAATTGAAACCATTTCGAAAAATTGTTTATAAAATATTATATAATACTTTAAATACAAAGTTAACGAAGTGATAACTTTTTATTCCATGATCAGAGTGTGAAAGAATTATTAATCAGGTACCCTCATGTTTAGCCATGTGTTTTGCTCACTTTCGGAGCCATGACGGTTCTTGAAGGCGGACCTTCCCACTTCAAGTATACTGGCAGGTTTCCGGGTCTATCTTTAATATACGTCATTGGTTTGTATGATGAAATTTTGCATTATTGATGCTGAAATTTAAGCTATGGTCTCTTTAATCATTATATAGTAATTTTCCTTCTATAAACGAAATTAGTTAATAAAATAAAATTAATACGTCAAATTAAAGTTACAATAGTATATAACTAAATTTTAGCACAGTCTTTTATCCCCTGGCCTGTGTACACGCGCAAATTCTGTTGTTGTAGTCAACAATTGGATTGCTGTATTTATGGAAGAAGCGATTTCAGTCCCCTCTATTGCATGAATTTGGCTACTTCTCAAACTTAACAATGTAATTTAATGCTCGTACTACGTAAGTGCGCCGTCTGGCCTCGCCATCTAGTGACTTACTTTAAAAACAAAACGTCTATTCAACTTTTCGATAAGATAATATCGCAATCTAGTGACATCCTTTGAAAACAATTCAACTTTTCGAAAAATAATAATAACTTTAAAAATTGATATAAACACGGTATAAAAAGTACCCTACTGAAAGCACAGTGACCCTAACTACGTAGGTGGAAAATTTCGTGGAGACTCCTTGAGTATTTTCTGTATTATAAAAGGACAAATGTTCCAACGGACTCTGATTTATAATACGAGGGTTGGGGCAAAAGTCATGGCAACTATTTCATTTCTTGAAGATACCAGTCCGGTTGGAAAATGTGACATATGCAGACGAAAGGACAAGGTGTTAACTACATGTGTGGACAATGAATAGCACTGAAATATCGTAACACACTAATTTATTACGGTAGTATACAGGGCAATATGGCCTTCATGGTGCAAAAGAATGACAACACAGTACACATAAAGTTGACATGACAAACCTGGGCCTAAAGACCCTCAAAGTAGTCCCCTGCTACTGTCACCACATGCTGCCAACGATGTGGGAGGCGCTGAATACCATCAGCCTCAGCATTTGCCGCACCATGTGTGAATCGGGTCACCTGTTGGCGCACAGCATAGCAATGTCCTCTCGTGTTGCAAAACGCCTACCACGTAGTGGTTCCTTAATCTTGCGAATGAGATCAACGTCACAGGGCGCACCCACCTTTGAACTTCCGTCAGTGCATGCGGTACCCACCGCGATGCGATTTTGCGTAGGTGCAGCTCATTACGCAATATCCTGTGGACGGTGCGTTTCTCGATGCCACTTGCCCTCTCTAACTCTAGTAGCGTCCATCGTCTGTCTTCATCCATGAGCTGCCCGATGACGGCACGTGCCACGTCGGTCCGCACACTGACCAGTCATCCCGAACGTTGCTCATCACTGGTTGACACAAGTCCTTGCTGAAACTTTCCTACCCACCGTGCTACTGTGACATTCCATCGCATTTCTCTCTCGGAGAACGGCTATATTGATGTAAGCGCGCTGCTCAACACGGGTTACTTCCATCTCGCACGACACTCACCAACTGACTGATTTCACAGCCCTCGCTGCGCTACTATCAGCTATCACAGAGCCATCTGTTGTTCTGCATACGCACGATGCCTGCAGAATTTCCACACGACACATATACGTTTGTGATTCGTTCACATATCTACAAGAAAAAGAAATAGTCGCCATGACTTAAGCCCCAACCCTCGTATATACAAGGTGGTTTTGAAGTGAGTACAGATTTTTTGGGAGATGATAGAAGAGGTCCTTAAAAGTAT
>JAHWFO010094185.1:313058-351092 GCA_023313115.1 Rhysida immarginata
ATACTTTTAAGGACCTCTTCTATCATCTCCCAAAAAATCTGTACTCAATTCAAAACCACCTTGTATTCGGATTACGCTGGCTAATCTAAACAATCCTCTCCACAAAGACAATCAACAAGTTTCTTAGCATTGATGATCAAATTAACAACAATTACATACGAGAATTAACAACGAGAACAATAAGCAACAATGCATATTAAACTTAAATATTAAATAACTTACGAATAAATGAAAGGCGCACATGCATTGTCATTGATATGACGCTTTTGGGGAAAGTTGCAGAGCTGTAGGTAGTCATGAAGTGGGGAAAATATTGATTACAAAATTCAATAAAAGTGTGTAAAAAGCTAATACACACAGACTTTGGAATTTTGTAACCTGTTGCGATGTGGTTGTAATTAAAACTGATAGAATAATCGTGACATATAATTATGTCATTGAAACATTTGTACTTTATGCAAAATGCTGACGTGTATGCTCGCAACACGTGTCAAAATAGTTGGGACATGCACAGAAGAATTCTCCGACGTTCAAGAAACGGCTAGAACGTGACGAATTCGAGATTGCATTAGCATATAAGATGCAGAAAAGTCGGGTTTCGCAATTGTGTGCCCGTTATGGGTCGAGGAAAGCCCTTTAATAACGACTTGCGAAGGCGAATAATCCGAAGATATGGAAATAATGAATCGCAAAGGGAAATTGCTTGGATTTTGAATCTGCCTCCCTCTACCGTTCATAATATTGTTAAACGTTACCGAGAATCCGATGAAATTTCCGTACGTAAAGGACAAGGACGAAAACCACTATTTAACGCACGTGACCTTCGATCCTTTCGACGATATTGCGTTATAAATAGGCATGCTTCTGTAGTCGAAATCACCTCATGGGCTCAGAGTTTCTTTGGAAAACGTGTATCGACCAATACAATTCGTCGCTGTATTCGGAGATGCAACCTATAGCTGTACTATACTCAACGCAAGCCATACATCAATACCGTCCAAAAACGCCGTCGACTTCAGTGGGCACGAGCTCATGCAAGATGGTCCATAGCTCAGTGGAAACGCATCCTATGGTCTAATGAATCCACCTTTCAAGTCGTTTACGGAAATAATCGACGTCGGGTTCTTCGGAGCAAGGACGAAAAGGACCATCCAGATTGTTACTGTCGTACGGTTCAAAAAAGCCTCGGTCATGGTGTATGAGTGCCCAGGGTTTGGGCAACCTGCACTTCTGTGATAGTACTCTTAACCCTGAGCGCTAAATACGAATTCTAGAGGAATAAATGTTGTCATCTAAACTACGATTATTTCATCAGCGTCCCTGCATATTTCAACAGGACAATGACAAGCCCCATATTGCGCGTTCCACGAAGGCCTGGTACTTGATTGGCCTGCGTGCAGTCCTGACCTGTCTCCTATTGAAAACGTTTGGCGCATTATAAAGCGCAAATTGCGCCAACGCAGACCAGGCACAGTTGCACAATTAAAAGCTATGTTCAGCAGGAATGGGAAAGAATTCCAGTCGAAAAATTAGACAACCTGGTGTCGTCGCTTCCAAAATGCTAGTCATTAAGCGGAAAGGCAACGTTTAATGGTAAAATGTGGAAAATATAAGCACCATTCCAACATTTGTGGCACTTGTTGCGTACCAATGTACAATGTATCCTGCATTTCGTAAAATAGCAATAAAGTTTGGAAAGGAATTATGTTGAATCTGTGTTTTTATACTTTTAACAATTTACTACACAACCGACCTAACTAACAAACCAATCGGTACTTTCTATTGCAACTTTTCATTGTGTTCCAACTTTTTTGGAATTGAGGTTTGTATTTCAGTGAAGATTTTGTACCGAAGGTATTTAGGGGACCAGAAAAAAATTGAACAAAAAAAAATAATGCTTGAAATGCGTTGTAGCTATAGGATATGATTATGAGGCTTCTTTTACTTATCTGTGTTCATTTGTATGAGACTAGCACGTATATTCATGGAGATATAAAGGTTTCTTTAAAAACAATCGAAATTTTTTCGTAAGTTTTTTTTTGTTTATAACATGCAGGGTTTTTAACCCAATGCAATGAGCTTTTCAGGACTAGACAGACTACATTAGAGACAACACCGTGCAATCAGAACATTAAAAAAATAAATATTTGATGAAATATGAGCATGTTTACTAAATAATGTTTAACCATGCATGCGCAAGCGTTACCAAAATGTCTTTTGCGTAATTTATTAGCCAAATGTATAGAGCTACTCTTACAAAAAGCCCAAGCAAATATCATGAAAATTCAGAAAGATATCGTCGATAGAAAGAATTGAATTTCAGTTGCTCTCAAAAATAAACAAAACGATAAGGGGTTTTCACCAAATTTTTAGTGTCGTGGCTGTCATAAGAGCGAAACGAGAAGAAGTCTACGGCATCTTGATTTCATATCTGCGTAAGGAGTAGAAGTTGATACCGATGTCCGATGTCCAAAGAAGAGATGCTAAAGTTGCCGAAGATAAAAAATTAACTGGAGCGGAGTAGTCCTTATGCATCGCACGAAAGCAAGAAACAACTGAAAAATCGTCGTAAATTGATTGCCTCAAAAGGCGCTCGTCTCACAGAGCCCATGAGAAAATTTTTACATAGCTCACCTTTCCCAGAGCCAATGACCAACGTTGTTGTTTGGATGACTTGCTTTCTCTTATACGTGCAATAGATCCCATTTTAAGAGTTCCGGATTAAGAGTAGTCCCTCTCACTGAAAAATGACAAAAAAAAAAAAAAATCGGGATTCAGCCATTGACTGCGACTTATCCGATTTCGCAAAATAGAGGGGCAGCTCGGTATTTTTTTCTGGTTGTGTCTACTCTCTACCCCACATGTGCTGGCATTTACCGGCAAAACCTGCGCTCTGAACTTTAAATGAGTTATTTATTGATTAAAAATATAACGTGCTACTAATTAGTTATTTACTGACTTATTATTGATAGTTATTTTTGTGTATCGATCATGCGCTTATGATAAATACAAAACAAAAGAATACAAAATACAAACCTCTCTGTTTAAACGATTTGCTTCTTGGTAAAATACGTGACATACGCAAAGTTCTATCAATATTCTCAAACCAAAATACATATAGCAGTAAGCAAAACGACATCCAAAGGAATCTGGCCTGAGAGCTCTTATGTAAACACAGATAGTAAATACAAAACGGAATAACTGCAACATCAAGTAGGGTTTAAAAAGATTATTCACTTTGGTGACGTAAGAGGTGATGAAGAGATAATGACGATGTAACTGAAAGAGCTTGTGATCGAATCCTGGCAAATTCTTCATAAGCTCCCTTTTTAATTGTTCATTAAAGAACCAGTAATTAGCACGTAAAAGTTTACAATACATGGCCAAAATGATGGAAAAAAGCGTGAAAAAAGATTGGTTCATAAGGTCCCATAGATAATCAAACAGGGCTACAACTTCTATGTTCTCAGCAAAAAAATTTATATCTAGTGTCCAAATTTTAACTTCTTCCGGCTTGGCATGTTGCACATAATAATATAATTCCAGAGCTCTAGAACAACTGATCAGAATCCCAATAAAAACTGCTCTCAAAACTAAAGTCTTTATCAAGGCCTTCTCAAACGCATTGTTTCGCTTTAGCTTAATGCATGTAAGAAGAGAGCGATAGATGACATTGAACTCATTTTGATTCCAAAAGCAGCCGACGCAGAAGATGACACCTAAGATGGAACTTACAGGTGTGGTGCAATGCGCGAGGAAGTTTTTAAATTCGTTCTCATTTAGAAGAACCAAGATTAGCTGTGTAGATGTAATCACTAAGGTTCCTGTTTGGAGTAAAAATTGCACTATGAAGACAGTGAATAAAATCTTCTGCTTCCTCGATGATAACTCCGTGAAGATATTTACTCCCAAGATATAGGAAAAGAAAATGAGTGCTCGAACGAAAATGCCCATCGTGAAACTAGTGTTATGTTCTCTTAAATATCTACAAATGAGAATCTTCAGTTTTATATAGGAAATGCTCGATTTAATAACCTAAAAGGTATCGACTCCCACTCAAGATATTGATCGCAAATACGAAACCATCTAACTTGGACTCCCATCAATTACGTAAGGAAGCAAGCCATTATCAACTTCCTAGAATAACATTCTCTCGCAAGAACACTTTGTTCAATATAAGAAGAGATAGGCGTGTCAATTGTTGGATATTCAATTGAATAACATTCTCTCGTAATAATTGAAACTTAACCTTCACTAAAGTCGTTCACTAAAATGACAAAATTTTATTCCCTTCCCCTTTGTAACACTTTGTAAAATTAATAAACCTCCCCCCCCCCCCCCCAAGTGAACGTATGTAATATATTCAAATAAACCCCTTGACCCTTTTTGCATACTGTCCACTATAATGGACAATTTAAAAAAAACTGACCGTGTCAAAACAACTACCTTTATTAGGACCGATAGGTACTTATGTTTTCACAATGTGCGTCCGTCTGTCTGTCTGTTTGTTGATGCTCTAGCGTTCGAACGATTCCGAATTTTCTACTTCCGTTTTCGCCATTCAACAACTAAAGCAAAACGACAGCCTGAGTTCGCTGGTGGAAAAAATCGGTGAACTACTTCCGGTTCAAAAGGTCACAAATAACAGAGGGATCACATTTTTTACTATACAAAGTATAAATAGCCTATGCATTGATCAATGCATTTTTTTCTTGCCATTCGATAGCTAAAGGAGAAAGAAGGATTGTCAATTAAGTGAAGACACCTGGTGATCTTCCTTGATGATCAAAATCAGTCAAAACTGTTTCAATGGTACGTGCTGAAATAGTATCATTATGGTGCCATTGAAACATTCAATGCTAAGATATGGCATGTAATATATAAAACACCTTATAATTGCGTGTCATGAATGAATATATTGTAAAATTAATGATAGTCGAAAGTGGTTCAAACGTACGTGGTTTAATGGTACCATTATGTTTCATGTAATTACTTACTGCTTACATTATCAATAGCTAAGTTCTATTAAGCAAATTGATATCAATAGCTAGTAGCTAATCGTTCGCTTCAACTGTACGTGCTTACGTAGAAACGCTTTAGCAATAGATTATGAAGAAATAATAGACCCTTACACAGAACGATTCAACAATTGACGATCGTTTCGGATACTCAGGGTACCAACACACGATGTCAGATGTCGCATCCTGGTCGGATTGCTGGAAGAACCAAGATAGACGAAGGCTTCCCCAGTCTTGCGGGTCCAGCTGCCGTATTCCGGAAATGAAATTCGCCATTTCACGCTGGACTAGATCGTGAAAGCCAGGAGAACGTAGGTAAATCACCACTGGCAGCGAGGAAGGATTGCTTTGGTTGGTTGGTTTGTTTTGGTATTAACATCCTTTTCAACTTCCGTGGTTAATTCAGGACGGCTTTATAGTGGCCACAAATTTTGCCTCGCAAGGGTTATTTAACGTGCAGCCGGCAAATGACTACACGGGACCAATGGCTTTACTTCCCTTCCGAAGGAAGTGCGTGATCTCAGGATTTTCCCCCTGAAAAAATCCTCGTCGTCCTCGGCCCGCGTCCTCGGGCATCAGACGCGATCACGCACCCACTGAGCCACCGAGACCAATCAGCGAGGAAGGAAATGGCAGCCTATTCACTTTAAAAAAGAAACGCAAGTGCAGAAATAGAAAGTTAGCCCAAATAGGTGGGGGGAGGAGGAAGACCCGGATCAGGGCGGCCATTCTGGCCGTGATAAGATATCGCCGGATGTCTAGCAGGCCCAGATCCCCCCCTCCCCCCATCAAAAGGGATAAACAGCAGTTCCGAGCGAACTGATGACGGTTTGCTGAATATATCTAAACACAATCGACAACTGCAGTGCACACTTTTTTTCAAAAGTTGCTGAGATTTGAAGACGAATAGGCATTTGGACGTCAGCAAAGGCAAGATGTGAGTTTTGACGAATCATGCCTTGAGAAACGTCGAGGTGGTAAGAAGAAAATTTTTGCCAATTGGGAAATGCATTTGCTAATTACCTGCTGCCAATGACGAGAGTCCCTGTCGGGTAGAAAGGAAAAAAACGTATCCCAGCCTGTTATTTCATCTCACCATGTTATTGGGAAAATCCGAAGATAGTAGTCCACTGTCCACGTCCCAATAGCGATGCCTTTAGACTTGATGAGGTTGATGGAACTCCTCGTCGAAGAACTAAAGAGATCGAAAGATTCTTTATAGATGCCCAGGGAATAAGCATCAGATGCAAATAAAACTACATCATCAGTATAAGCTAGCGTGCGGATGCTGATTGATGCTACTGGCAAATCATAACCCCGGAAATCTGGTTGGCGATTAAGGTGTTGAAGTAATGGCTCCAAGTAGAAGATGTACAGGAGAGGGGATATTGAACACCCCTGCCTGACGCCTTTCGATAGTTCGAAAAAAAGATGAAATGGAGCCATTAATCGCCATACATGAAGTGGCCGAAGCATACAGTGCTGAGATAATCGTAGCAAATTCCCGAAGATGAAGATGGTGAAACACTTGGAAAATAAACACGTGATTCACTTTGTCGAAGGCCTTTTCCTGGTCAACGCTTAACACTGCCATAGTCTGACGGCGCACACGAGCTTCCTCCATTAACACATTTGATGGTAATCACGTTGTCGGATATCCTGCGAGATGGAATAGAGCAGGGCTGGCCCGGATCGAAGAACTCGTCGGCGCAGAGTTTGAGCCGTTGTTGAAGCACCCCAGTGAAGACCTTTTAATCTGTATTGAGCAAGGTTATAGGCCTCCACTGAGTTACAAGTTCTGGATCCGGAACCTTGGGGAGGAAGATAATTTTGCCCAGGGTAAAGTCCGACGTAATGGAGGAAGGGTCTTTAATAATAGAACTAAACACTTGCACCAGGAAAGGCCCAAGAAGTTTCTAAGCCGCATTGAAGAATGAATACGGGATGCCGTCTAATCCAGGGCTGGACTGATGTCGGCCATTCGACGACAGAAACATCTTGACTTCATCTTCGGAGAAGGGGTGGATGATGGATAGGTCAGCATTCTAAGAGAAAGGTCTCAATGCCTCGATCCAACACTTCGTGGAGTCGGATGGAAAGATTGGGTGGCTGAAGAATGATATAAAATGGGAATGGAAGGCAGACAAGATGTCAGAGTCCGATTCCACTACTCCGTCTTCCATCACCAAGCGATAACATCGTTTCTTGTTAGCACGGCGCCTCTCCTCGGCGAATGCTGCTGATGACATGTGCCTGACATCAATCGCCCAGGCCAGTTTGGCCCTGAGTGCTGCGCTTTCGACCTTGCGTCATCAGCATAATCCTCCTTCAAGATTGAACAGCGGAGAAGTCGCATGATCTCTTGCAGCATGAGGAGATGAGAGGACGGTTGCGTCTAGCAGCATCCAGCCCAATATTTCTAAAAAAGAGTTGGTTCTTGGATTTGAATGCAAACCACAAAGCTGTTGATGGAGGTAGGTTGTGGAGGTGTTTTTCCATAAAACGAACGAACATTCCCTTGTATTCCTCGTTGTCGAATAGTGAAACGTTCAAAAACCAGTTGTTTCTAGCAGGACCTGTACTGGAAGCTGGGAATGGAGGATTCCATGACCACTTGATGGCACTGTGGTCGGAAAATGAATAAGGAATAACCTCCATTGAACCAGGTGCGCCAGCAAATACGACGTCCACGAGAAACAAATTCAGCCTCGATGACACAGTGGGCCCTTGATGGAAGGTGGACTCACGCTGGTTTTCATGCGAAGAACGTGTCCACAGATCAACCACCGCATTTTGTTGGCACAACCGGTGCACATGCCCAGAGGAAAAGACGTTATTCTCGTCTGAATGGCAGTTGAAGTCCCCAGCAATTACTACAGGCAGAGATGTGCATAGGTAACTGTCCAGGACACTAAAAGTGTTCGTTTCTCTGCTGTCGAACATGGGGCGTACACATTAAGCAACCGGAATTTAAGACCAGATAGAAAAATGTCTAGTGAAATTACCCTGAAATCACATTCAAAGACATAGTTCAACACCAAAATAGAGGGATCAAAAATGATAGTAGCGACCCCTTGTCTATTTGGCGACGAAGAATTGATGAATAATTGTCCCGATGGAAATTGACTGCGAAGGCCGGGGAGATTGGGATAACGTTGGAAAGCAGCAAGCTTCACCTCTTGAAGGAGATGAATGTCGGCCTGTACAGGGCAATAAAGGACGACAATACCGATTGCTTAAAAGAAGAACCAAGGGAACGAATGTTTAGTGAAATGATCTTCACTGTAAAATTTATGCTGATGGAAGCTGACCTGTATCCGATGGAGACTTAAGCCCCTAAAATGTAGGAGGAGGAGCTGTTGTCTTCCATCTTGGGGATCGAGCCCAACCTGAAGAGGGAGAAGGGCTGCGGCGTTGGCGTTGGCTTTCTAGGACGAGGCGACGGTGGCGGGGTTGCCTTTGATTTCCTATGCGAAGGACAAGGCGTGGTCACACTGCTGGGAGGACATTCCTCGAGGCGGCGGCGTTGGGGCTACTGGCGATGCACGTCGCCTCTCCGAGCACTGATGATAACTTGCCCACGATGCGATTGCAAGAGTCACCTTTCTTTAAGAGAGGGCAATCCTTCCGGACGTGGGAGGACTTCTTGCAGTACCAGCAGCACTGCCTCTGGCCCTTCTAGAACACGAAAACATGTTCTCCGTGCATCATAAGGGAATCTGGAATGTCCTCCTAAAGTCTCATGTCTAATAGAATGTCGCCATTCTTCTGCAGGGGGAGTCAAAGTGTTCTGGGTAGGACACCCTCAACACCTCCCCGTAGTCAGCCATTTAGTCCTTCAGATAAGATTCGGCCATCAGCGGCGAAGCACCCCAGACATGAACGGTGAGATGCCCAGGATCTGCATGAAACAGATGGATAGTAGTCTGGCCGATCTCGATGTGGTCGACTGACACTATCCGATCTGCAACATTTCATTTCCTGCAAAACATCCTCGACTCGGTAGTGGACAACTTTTGCAGGATCGAAACAGCAGGGAAGCCCGATAATAAGACAGGGGGGATGTCAGTCTTGGCATAGAGCCCCTTCATGAAAGCACCGACGGCAAACGGATCGCGGGCAATCATCATTACCATGTTTTCCATGGCAATGATAAAAAAGAGTCACAAAGAGTTCGGAAGGATGGAGGGGCTAACCTCCCCCAGGAGTTACCGGGGGAAGGAGTCGCACAACACAAAAGTCACACTGTTTGCCAATGGAGCCAAGTTTCACCCTGGCATAGTAAAGTTTTATTCCATTGTCAGCTCTTAATAATCACTGCTGTGGTTATTAAGAGCTGCCTTAATAAAGTCGAGGTGTGCTGCTGGCATGTGCACAACAAGAAAACGCAACTAATGGGGAAATTAAATGCTAGAAAAAGAATATACATGTTGGAAATCAAAATTCCCCAACAATGCCGTGGATAAAAAATTATTTTACAGAAAAATTCTAAATTACATTCCAAAGAAAATATTGTGGTGAATGTGTGCTTTACAAAATGCGTCAGTGCACCACATCTTTAAGACCCACCCTCTTTGTCTTCATTGATAAAATTGGGTTCAAAACTTTAAAAGTTCCACACTTTCAGTGCCTCTATCTCCTAAGCAATTGGATCAATTGAAAAAACACCGAGAATAAAACATTTATCAAATGTTGTACAATCTGAATATACCATTAAAAATTGGGGATCCTATTTAAGATTTCAAAGTTACCCCCTCTCCCATCCTTAGGGGATAGGGATGGGTGATCGAGTTTTGTATCATTCGATAGCTTTTTGAAAAATATTAAACACGTGTTGTTTTTTTCTTTCTGATCCGATGTGTACTTCTCCAGATATTGCACTATTACACTTTATTTGAAACAATCTATCTAGTGCTAAAAACATCGCTTCTCTAAGTTAACTTCTATAAACTCTACCAGGAAGCTAAGGAAAACAGATCGCGCCAGATGACGCTTAGATCGCATTAGTGCCTGACTGCACAACTTTTATTCGCAATACAGAGGATAGATTACGTTAAGAATGACTGAATTTGTGAGTCCATATCTTCAGCTGAAGCCACCACGCAAACGTCGACCGAGCTCTATCTGATAGCCATTGTTCCGAACTATAGCCCTAGATCTGAGTTTCCATTTCACGAGGGTTCTCAGACCATACCTCCTTACAGGCTTTCCACAATCCCTGTACTGTGCGTGGTCGTCTATTTCCTAAGCCCCTTTTCAAGAGTCGAAACTGCAGGAAACTAGCGGCGATGCATCGGGGGATTTAACTAGAATATCCGTGAAAGGAATTGAGCGAATTGTCATTTCCTCTTCGAATGTTGACAAGTAGGCAGCCGTTGATGCTGAGGTAGGCTGGACGCCTTGTCCATATGGACCCACACCTTTTGTACATCGTGTCCACACGTTTTTCCATCTTTATGGATTTTTTATTGGACAGCTGCCTACGATACGCGTATTGTAATCGACCGCTAGGTGCTAGGGTTTTCCTTTGTGACAAATTGTCTCATCTTCTGAACAACTTTCAGGTTACGCTTGGGAGTCGTCCTTTGCCTAAAGGGTCCGGGTTCGTCCAGTAACGCAGGAATTTCGATTTTCGCTTCTCATTAAGCACATTACTCGCACAATCTCTGGAGATCACTAATCCACGTGTTTTGCACTTGTTTAAAATTGCAGAATACGAGCACTAGGTGTCGGAAAGAGCAGTTATGTAGCCTTCCCAAAACCTATCAGCCTTTGGATCCATCATTCCGATCACGTTAATGACACTTTATCATGACACACGCGATTTACCTTCCTATCCCAATGGACACCGGCTTGCTGCTAGCCATGTGATCAGATACTTTGCTTATTCAAATCATTCACTCTTAACGTAATCTACCCTACGTATATTATTATAATGCTTGTTCTTTATTAGCCAGCAGATTCTGTATGTTAGCAAACGATCAAAATGGCTCTGACGGCAACGCAAATACAGTATATCAAATGATGACGTTAATTTGGCTCTTCCGATACATTATGCAAAGGAAGAAACGAAGATATTTACTTCGCTATTACGAAAGATGTGCTCTGTAATAGAAATTTTATTAACCACCAAATTGGATGCACAAAACACCAGACACATTTGACAGCAAGAACCGTTCACTTTTTTACATGCTTTAGATTGTACTTTTTCACACGGCAACAAAATTTGAAGCAAAACATTAAAAAGAAAGTGCAATCATACGTTAAGATGTCAAGGCTTCAAGAAATGAATGTTTTCATTTTCATTCACATTAATAAGGAATTTTTAAATATTTTATGTACATTTTAACATGAGAAGAGTTTCGAACATGTTATTTTCACCATAATCATAGATGGGAAGTAGTGAAACTCCGTAGTTCTCTGTGTTCCACCGCATGATGGCGCCACTGCTGTTTTGGCTCCAAACTTATTTTCCTGTTAACTCTTATTTACAAAATGAGATAAAATCTAAAATGAATGACAACATATCAAAAATAAAATTTCAATTGTGTATTTATTAAACTTTATTGCCTTTTATTATTAATAAATTTAAAACAGAATTATACTCTTACCACTTTTACAGAATCTTACCACGCTGTGTTCATTTCTTTTTAATAAATTAATTATAAATTTAAAAAAACAAACATTTTATGTACCATAATCATGATATGAGAGTACTATGATTGTGCATCTATTTGATTTTTTTAATTCAATTTCCTTTTTAAATATACTTGTTTTCATTAACAATTTATTTGTTCTACAATATCTTTTAAATGAAATTAAATAAAAGACCCAAACTGCAAAACAATTCCTGTGATTGGAGCAAAATCTGCAGCAGCGCCACAGTTTCACAAAACTCCCGCGGAGACAATTTCGAGTGACTGCACACTTTAATGTACGGTTGCAATTTTTTCTACAAATATCTCATCAAAAATTGTAAACTAAATATTTTAGTTTACTTTTAACTCTAATAAAGAAATGTAAACAACAACTGGTTTCAGATAAGCATTAAATCTTCAGTAATAAAAAATTATTTTCTTCTATGTCAATGTATAAGCATAAGGAAGATTCACTACTTCCCTTCTATGATTATGGTTTCAAAATTAAGTTTTTTACAACAAAAATAGATAAAATAAATTATTTTATTTATATACAGGTTAGTCGGTGCCCAACTTATGGTTTATAGTTGATGGTTTGTAAATTTATTGAAATTGAAAATGAAACTAAAGTTTCTAATTCCCGATAGGGCGGCGTTGCGGGCGTAGTTAGCTTACACCTCCTAGACAGAAGGCCTGATAACGAAAACCTCATACATTGTCACATCATCATTAGTCGACCAAATTTAGGGCTTATTATTGGTAGAAATAGGATTAAAATGGTCAACCAATGATGATGTGACAATGTATGACGTTTCTGTTATCAGCCTTCTGTCTGAGCACAATGGTGGTGTTGAGCACGGTCTATTCGTTACTTTCAGTTTTGGTGGCGCCGCCCTTGTGGCATTTACTTGAACTGAGCTAAGTAGGATTCGCGTTAGTTTAAATAAGGCTCAACACGTTGCTGCAGCTAAAGAAATGAAAGGAAAAAGTAACAAATACTGCCGTGTTTAAGGCTGCAAATCAAAAACTATGTTACATGTAGTAAGATTACATTTTTTCCAAAAAATAAAGCCTTTAGAAAAAGTTGGGAAGTAAAACTTACAATGGGGAAAAAAGTCACAGATACAATGAGTATCAACTCACTTTTTTTCCATCACCACCTTGTAAGCAGAAATTAGCAATGGTAGGGTAATGAGTAATGACTTTGAAAGGGGTGGTTGTCAAAGAACCAAGCACTGCGAACCTCAGGTCTATTGTACTATCCCCTAATGACGATGAAAGAACGATTATGAACGAGACAAGCACAAACATCCATGCCCTAGGCGGGATTCGAACCCGCGACTCGCTGGTGTCGAGAGGAATGACCTGTGCCTTGACCCTCTCGGCCACCGAGCCGGCAATGGTAGGGTAAGAGATGGAAAATATTTACATATTTTTATTTATTTATTTATTTATTTATTTAATCAAGTTAAATTACCAATACGCCAAGCTGTGACCAGTATGGACTGACCGACGAGTTAGGTCCCAGCGGGCACGACAATATAACAAAATACAAGTACAAATTAGTTGGTAGTAATGTAGACCGTGGATAAACGTTAACCAACAACTACCAACAAAGATCACGTGACACATAACAATCGCAAACTGTAATGAAGTTATCTGTAATTTTTTACAATACAATAAATTTACAATATTTATTTAAATAAATAATAATAATGGGCTAGAAGAAGTTACAAAAATTGATAATAGTGTCCAATGAGACCAGTATGAAAAAAACCGACGAGTTAGGCCAAGTGGGCACAACGTAAATAATAAATTAACAAAGTGGTTAGTAAAACAATAAATAAAAACAAAACAAAAATTGCAAAAAAAACTTTAACAAACTTAAACAAATCAGATGGGACGTACAATTGAACCATAAAAAATCAGTTAATCAATCATAGGTATATAAAATAGCTAGTAAATTGTTAAGATAATCATGAGAACCAATAGCTGGAAAGACTAAAAAGTAATCAAAGAGAATGTAATTAAATACAAGGGTCTCATCCACGAGCAAAAGTATTTATAAGAAAAATGTCAAATCAGGCGTCCCTAAGCAATAACACAGTGTACTAGCAGATAACCTTCGATTTTAGTGGTATATGACAAAAGCAGAAATTGCGTAGTATTTTCCGGAACTGAGGGTAGGAGGTAAGCTCACGGATTTCCGACGGTAAAATAGCCCAGTATTTTAAACCGATGTGTGAAACGCATCGGTTGGGAAACTCAGAAAGGAAGTAGGAGGTCGTATCTCATTTGCAATACGTGTACTGTAATTATGAATATCAAGATTACGATTAATCCTTATAGGAGTTGATAACAATAGTATAGAGTTGGAGGTTTTATAAATAAAAGAACAGAGAGACAGAAAATATATTTGATATATTGTAAGTATACGTAAGGAAGCGAAATAGTGGGATATGGAAAATGAACGGGGGAGGTGCAAAAGGGTCCGAAGAAACCATTTTTGTAACTTTAGAATTCTAACAAGATTAGTGGAGGAAGTAGAACCCCACAACATTACATCATAACATCGGCCAGAATGAATTCAAGAATAGTACAATAAAATTAAAATATTAGTAGGAAGATAATGAAGTCGGGAAATAATGCCCTGTTTTTTATTAAATTTAGTCAACAGATTATCAATATGGGCGTCCCAGGACAAATCAGGTAATAGGGTTAAACCCAAATATGTAAAAATTGTAGTAGTGGAGATAATAGATAGTCCATAGAATATTGGTGGTGACTGAAGTATATTGCGCTTATTCCGCTGATGAAAAAACATTACCTTAGTCTTATCAATATTAACAAATAATAAGTTTATACTACACCATTGTCTTAATTTCTCGAGAGCAATATTCAGAGCTGAGAGCAAGAGCGAAATATTATGATCAGATAACAATAAGGAAATATCATCTGCATATAAAATTGGTTTAAGAGTCGTAAAAATAGCAGGTAGATCGTTCAAAAATAAATTAAAAAGCAGGGGAGAAAGAATCGACCCCTGCGGGACCCCATAATTTTTAATAAGAGTGGTCGAGTTTTCCCTAATAGTATATGCGATTAAATAGTAGGCTGGAAAGCCAGGAGAGAGGCAAACCACGAATTCCGTAGAAGGCGTTAAGTTTGTACAATGGCAGATGGACAGGAACTGTATCAAAGGCTTTAGAAAAATCAATAAAGATAGAAGAGACATATTTATTCATAGCCATCTCGGAGAAAAGGAATTCGAGTAAGTCATGACAAGCTTTTCAACACTCCGATAAGGGGAGTATTTATATTTAAAGGGAGTATTTATATTTTAATATATACTACTAAATTGAAACTGAATTTTCATTGAAACTGAATACGAAAGTAAAGTTTCTGTCTGCCGATAGGGCGGCGCTGCAGGCGTTTTTGGGCCGATTGTACATGCAGTGCCACTTTTCAATAGAGTTCCCGTCCTATTGGGAGCTAGAAACTTTAACTTCATTTTAACAATGGATCTCGATGACCATGTATATTACGGTCCATAGATATTCATGGTTAAAATGAAGCTAAAGTTTCTAGCTCCCGGTAGGGCGGGGACTCTATTGAAAAGTGGCGCTGCATGTACAATCTGCCCAACTGCGCCTGCAGCGCCACCCTATCGGCAGATAGAAACTTTACTTTTGTATTCACTTTCAATGAAAATCTCTATCACAGGTTGCGGTCGGGAATAGTGCGATCTATGCGGCACCTGGCGCGATCTGTTTTCCTTAGCTTCTCGAAACAATGGAAAATGTCCGAAGCTCGATGACCATGAATATCTATATACCGTGGTTGGTAGTAAATATTATGCTAACACTTAAATGTTAACAAACAACTAAATTAGTAAAATTACAACACAGACCTTGTGGCACATAACAATCGCAAACTGTAATGAAGTTATATATAATTTCGTAATGAAATCCTAAAGCACTGTATAAAGAAAGTATGGACAATCATTGTTGCAGGAATCCATTTTGATTCCTTTTTCATATGATGATTGCTCCTTGTTTTGAAACTATTCTGCAGTAAATTCAAACTTACAGATTGAATACATCCTTGTTGACAGAAGTTAGAGGGAAATTTGCCTGTGAAGTATGAATTTGCTACAAAACAAGAAGCAATCATCTTTTGAAATAGGATACAAAATGGCTGCCTACAACAATGGATTGTCCATACTCTCTCTATATAGTGCTTTAGTTGATCCTATTCCTTACTTATCGATATAAAAATAACTGTACAAGTTGTTTTATCCTATAAAATATTCAAAATTTGTTTTTAAATATTTGTTTCACGTACAGTACGTTTACATGCACGTAATGTTCTGGTAAAATCACTATCATTGTTAGCTGCATTAGTTTTGATAACTTTATTTTGTTTGTGGATCATTAATAAGCAAAAAATTAGGTCCTTTATTATTGGAAAGAATTTTCATTTTGATCTACGTTTTCATACTTAATCAACTAATAACTTTCCAACTAAGAATATAAACTTTTTAAGTTATGCCAGCATTAAAACGAAATTTGTAATCAAGTGCTATTCCTAGCAGGTGCTTGCCACATCGACCACTTGAAAAATATACCATCATACAGAAAAATATCACACAGTGTAATATTCAAAGCATGTTGATGGGAAACGGACGGTGAGGTAGGTCCTACTTTTGCCGCCATGTTTCAATATTAGCACCTCCCTCTATATTCACTGAAAGTAGCGAATAGAAGTAAATGGTCGTTCAACTCCCCGTCATTTTCCATTGTTAAGGGAAGCTAGGGAATTCAGATCATGATAGGGGCCGCATAGTCGCAATGGACTTTCTGCGCTCTATGCGGCACCTAGCGTGATCTGAATTTCCTAACTTGCAAAGTTATTTTATTTATTTAGTTTATGCCCAAAATTAATAGTGAACTATGTAATGCATTCAATAGTTGGATTGTCAATTACTTCTTTAAGATTATATAGAATACATCAATTTCGGCAGTATTATGCCAGTAATTCCGGCTGCATTGAAACTGAAAATGAAACTAAAATTTCTAGCTCTCGATAGGGCGGCGCTGCATGCGTTTTTAGTCCGATTGTACACGCAGCACCATTTTTCAATTGAGTTACCCCCCTATCGGGAGCTAGAAACTTTAGTTTCATTTTTCAGTGGAGTTGGATGACCATCTACTATCTAAAGATTATGGTGTTGAGTTAAGCCGATTGTGCATGCAGCGTCGCCCTGTCGGGAGCTAGAAACTTTGTTCTGAATTTAACAATGGAGCTCGGTGACCACGTATATCAATTATCATTTTAAGAAAGGCGCTAAAATAATTAAAAAAGAATTAAAACTTATATAAGTAATTTTATCTACTGTAAATTATGAAATTCATTACATTATTTATGTTTATGATTCTTATTTTTAAAATTTAATAAAGAAAATAAAATCCTAATAAAAATTTTTGAAATTGATTAAAAGAAATTTTTCAAAATAAATCAAGTTAAGTTTTTTTCATTTTATGATAGTCATTACATATGCATAATTATACTTTTTCAGATTACTCAAGTTCTTAACTTAAAGTTTATATATTTTTGACATTGTAAGGTGCAAAATATGGATAACAGCCTGTGGAAGAAGCGATCTGCTTCCTGAAAGTTTTTTAAAAATCAGTAAGAATTACGTAGTGTGTGCAAGCCGATTTCACAAATGAACGGTTTTATAACGCGAACAGGAGAAGCTTATAAGTTTGCTACAAGTTGATATTCGAGACTTCTGTAGCGATAAAATTTTCACTATTCGTACTTCTTCCCTGATCGAGTGTTTGTTTTTTATACATTTGTGCATGTGAGATTCATAACCATTTGTATATTTCATTTTTCACACAGTTCACTTTTATTATTTTTAGATTTTGATATGGGAATTATAAAATACACAATAGGAATTATGTGAACATTTCTGCAAGATAAATGCACATTAATTAATATAAAATTTATTTAGTAATTAAGTTTTACAAGGAATAGATGAGTTTGTATATTTGTGGAAATTATTTTCAAGACAAAATGTTTGTTGCGGTTTCTATTTAAATATAAGATTTCCAGAAAATAATTAAAAAAAAAAGTTAAATAGAAAAAAACTCATTCGCTGTATAACGAAGGTTTGACTGGGCGTGTCCAGTTAAATTTCCGATTTCATTTGTTAAATCGGAAATTTATTTGGACACGTCCAGTCAAACTTTTGCAGAGCAGTTTTTACTCTGACGTCAATAATGCCTTGCCTCCTTGTTATTATCAGGTTCAGGGGAAAGTTTTTTTCGTTTCTTCACCCTTACTTTTTGAATGGTTATAATCCTCACGTAGGATAATTTGAATAATGCAAATTTTTCCTACATTAAAGAGAAACGGTTGGTTATTCTTTTGCACTTACTTGTCTAAGGGATAACATTCCATTTTATTTTGAAAAACGTCTGAAATGGCACCTACATCACCAATAATTCGAGCCTGCCTGTTGTATGAATTTAAACTTGACCATAAAGCAGCGGAGGCTGCTCGTAACACATGTACAGCATTCGGTGATGATTCTGTCACCTACCGGACGGCACAGAATTGATTCAAAAATTTTAGAACTGGTGATGAGCGTCTTGAAGATGAACTACGTACTGGCTGACCGTCAGTCATCAACGACGACGCCCTGAGAGCTGAAATTGAGTCGGATCCAAGCCAGAGTAGTGCAGAGCTTTCTTCTAAGTTTGAATGTGACGATTGGACCATAAGAAATCATCTGCATAAGATTGGAAAAGTGAGAAAGCTGGATAAATGCATTGACTGAAAATAAGCATCACCGACTCAATTTCTTCTCTTTTGCACTTCTCTGCTATCGCGTAACAATTCCGACCCATTTCTTGATCGAATTCTTACATGTGATTAGTTTTGTATGATAATAATCGACGTTCGTATCAGTGGTTATCAGCAGACGAACCTCCTCGCAAACGAACCAAGGCAGAACTCCATCCTGGGAAGATTCTCTTGAGTGTTTGGTGGACAACAGCTCGTGTAGTCCATTATGAGCTCCAAAATCCATGACAAACTATCACAGCAGACGTGTTTGTTGGTCAGCTTCAACGTATACATGAAAAAATCAAGCAAAATCAGCCAGCTCTTGCGAACCGTAAGAGTGTTGTTTTTCTTCATGACAACGCACGTCCGCATACGGCAAAGCTGACCCGTCAGGCAATAAACAAACTTGCGTGGGAAGTGTTACCTCATCCACTGTACTCTCCTGATATCTCTCCAACAGATTATCACCTTTTCCGATCTCTCGATAACCATTTGAGAAACAAATGCTTCAAGACAGAAGAAAAGCTAAAACATGAACTGGGTGTGTTTTTCAACTGTAAAACTCTTGACTTTTATAAAAAAAAGAATTTATGATTTAGTATCTCGTTGGAAGAAAGTGATTTAGTATCTCGTTGATAATGATGGAGATTATTTCGATGAATAAAAAATTTATTCATGCATTAATCTGAGCGCCAATTCTAATATTTGCAAAAACGAAAAAACTTTCCCCTGGACCTGATACTTGCGTCATTCATGGATGGCATGAGTATTTCATTGGAGAAGTTCAGAGGGCGCCTATTAACAACATATAACATTTTTTCTATGGGAAAATTATGAAATGGCATGTCTCTCTATTGAAGGTCTCTGCTTCTGACGTCGTCCGGAAAGTTTGGGCTCTCGTAACCGGATGTAACCCACCAACACATCTGTGTACACGTTAAACACAATTATCAACCGTGATTTACAACTGCAGAAGGGACACAAGAGCCACGTTCATAGTTGTTGCCGCGCCATATGAACCTATCAACTGCCGTAAACTGTATGAACGTTACCTGGCGGAAGAAAAGTGGAAATACTTCGTCACATTAGATGAAGCGAATGTTTATTTAAGCGACTGCAACAAGAACCGAGCCATTTTCTATCACCCAAGGAGTTCTAAGGACTTCAGAAAATGGTATCGTGAATGCAAGGAAACATTTTCAAAAGGTTTCGTGATCGTGGCGGGATACACCTACAACGCAAGTTAAGATTAAACAGAGTTAAGGACTAGAAACCCATTTCGTATCATTCTGCTGAAATACCACGCAAGGACTTGGTCATCGTAACAAAAGTTTTATTACTTCATACCTTTCTGTTACAAGTTTCTCTATCAACCAATTTTCATAAAGTTACATTTTACTTCAGTGTTAAGTGCTACTTTTAATACTGTTTTTTTAAATATTACATTTTCAGATATTGCAAACTATTATACAGGGTAGGTATAATTAATTAAACTCTCCATAATTAAGCCACCCTAGACAGAAAACTTATAATACGGGTACCAAACTCGGTAGGTATGATGTCCAGATTTGGGCCACAAGATTTGCATGGTTCATCGCTTTGGTTAGTATCATACCAGATCACCAGGTTCTATTATCGTTTATAGGTATTGCTACTGTCACGTAAAATTATGGATGCAAAGTGGAAGCATGTAGAAAAAAGTTTACGAACACAGTTTTATACATTCTAAACTATTTTTATTGAAAGGTAATCAAAAATAATAACAATGTTACCCACTGTATCTTTCATCACAAACTATTAAGAGTTCAGATGGGAGGCTTCTGAAAACTGAGGAGAGCGTATTGCATAGGTGGAAGGAATACTTTGCATCTCTTCTTAATCCGGTGACAACAACAACTGAGGCATACGAGGTGCATCTTGGAGCGGAGAATAGTCACGGTAGTATCACTGAAACAGAAGTCAGATGGGCAATTAAGTCCCTGAAGACTGGCAAAGCTGCAGGTGATGATGAAATCCGGTCCGAGATGTTAAAGGCCTTAAATCAGGATGGTATCCTGTGGCTGACTCCAGGTTGCTTGGATATCTGGACAGGCCCCTAAGCAATGGCAGACAGGAATTGTGATCCCTATCTTCAAAAAGGGAGATCAGAGAGATTGCAACAACTATCGAGGCATCTCTTTGCTCAGCATTCCTGGGAAAGTGTACGCTAAGTGTTTGGAGAAGAGAAGTCGGGAAATAGTCGACTCCAAACTGTCGGGGGAGCAGTGTGGTTTCCTACCTGGCCGAAGCACGACGGATCACATCTTTGCTCTAAGGCAAATCTTTGAGAAATCCTGGGAGTATGCAAAAGAGGTCTACGCTTGCTTTGTGGACCTCGAAAAAGCTTATGACAGAGTTCCTCGGGAGAAGCTCTGGCAAGTGTTGCAAGAGTTTGGAGTGGATGGGCAATTATTGGTTGCTATCATGTCTCTGTACGAAAGCTCTGATATGTGTGTCCGGATAAATGGCATTAAGTCAAGACCGTTCACCGTGGGTGTTGGACTCCGCCAAGGGTGCGCACTGTCGCCCCTCTTGTTCATTATCTTTATGGACTGGATAGACAGGGGCAGCCGAGGCGATGAGCGTATTTGTGTGGGCGACTGCCTGGTGGAGAGGTTGCTCTTTGCTGACGACCTTGTCCTCCTTGGGTCTTCTCGCACGAACCTTCAGCATGCACTAGACCGGTTTGAAGAAGCTGGGATGAAGATCAGTGTGGCTAAAACCGAGGTTCTGGTCCTTTCAAGACAGCCTGCTCTGTGCGCTCTCCATGTTAGGGGAGCCTCATTGAGACAGGTGGAGAAATTCAAGTATCTCGGGATTGCATTCACGAGTGATGGACGGCAGGAGAAAGAATTGGATGCTCGGATCGGTGCAGCAAGCTGTGTCAGACGTGAACTGTGGCGATCCGTGGTAACGAAACGCGAGCTGGGTAACAAAGCCAAGCTCTCCGTCTTCAAATCTATCTTTGTCCCCATTCTCACCTATGGTCATGAGGCTTGGGTAATGACCAAAAGAGTGCGATCGCGGGTACAAGCGGCCGAAATGTGATTTCCGAAAGGCGTGGCAGGTATTAACCTACTAGATAGAGTGTACAGCAGCACAATAAGGGAATCTTTAGCTATTGAGCCGCTACTTCTCCGCATTGAGAGATCTCAGTTGCGCTTGTAAGTAAGTAAGTAAGTAAGTAAGTACCAAACTAAAAATATACAAAATTTCAGGTTTCTAGACCTTTCCGTTCAAAAGTTATAACTTGATTTGTATTTGAGGCCTCGGGGTCTTCTGGCGAGCCCCATAGGCCTACACCACATTTCTTGTATATTTGCAATATTTTTTTAGGACGACACTTTAAATATACAAAATTTCAGGTTCCTAGGTCGTTCCGTTCAAATGTTATAGTTTCAATTGTATTTGGGGGTTCAGGACCTCCGGCGGGGCCTTACAGGCTTATATCACTTTTCTTGTATATTGGTTTTATTTTTTTAGAACCGCACTACAAATTTACGAAATTTCAAGATTTTTTGCCCTGTTTGTTCAAAAGATAAAAAAGGAACCATGAAATTCATATAAGTGGCCCCTGAGGGGCCCCGGGCCATCCAAGACGATTCGCTATATTTTTCGCTCCGTCCTCTGTGTAGGGCCTACGCAGAGACAAATGAAAGGAAGAGACTGGCAGTGACCTCCCCTGTAGTGGTGCCTTCGCGCCGCCATATTGGGACTGGCAAGAAATACCTGATCGCCCGAGGCAATGCATATGAATCAATCGGTTTGGTTTGGTTTGGTTTGCTTGTTTGGTATTATCGTCCTTTTCAACTGCTATGGTCATTTCAGGACAGCGTTATAGGGGGCCGCAAATTTTGCCTCGCAAGGATTCTTTAACGTGCAGCCAGCAAACGACTACACGGGACCAAATCTTCGTCGTTCTCGGCCGGGATCGAACCCGCGTCCTCGGGCATCAGAGGCGATCACGCAACCACTGAGCCGCCGATGTGAATCAATCGCAAACAATTATTTTTTCTAATACCTACCTAAGATATCTGGATGAATTTATTGGGGGACCATCAGAAAAACTTGCTCTATTAAATAAAAAAAAAAATAAAAATAATAATAATCATCCAATTCGGTCCATCTGATAAAAAGTTATTTGGTGATAAATAAAGTTATTCTTAAACATAAATTAAAAAAAAAATTAAATGGAAAAGAAGGAAGAGATTATACAATTAATTAGGAAAATTCTCCTTGATAAATTATAATTTGAAGGCGCAAGTCTTTCTGCTCTCGTAACCAGCGAGTCGTTGGTTCGAATCCCGCCGAGGGCATGGATGTTTGTGTTTGTCTATTTTACCATCATCCTTTCATCCCAAACAGCTAGTCTCCTGGATAAAAGGGGAGATGCAGGCTGAAAATCCATCCATCCATCCATCCATCCATCCAAGTAAATAAAATAAAATATACACTTCACCAATTATAATCCAAATTATTGTTGATTTGTACGAGATGTATTAATTATAATCTTTCCTTCTAATAACTAACTGGCCCACATTCACATACATACTGGTCAAATCGAGTTTTAAAAAGATCCAATACTTCAGTTCATAAGTAATTATATTGTTAGTTAATTGCTTATTACAATATGTGGATTAATAAACTGAATATTTTATTGAACTGAGAATTATTTCTTCCTTTTCTTTTAATTTAAAATTTTAAAATATTTGTCTTTTAAAAATTCGTTAGGCATTGAATCAGTTATTTGAAGTCATTAAAAGTATACCTTATCATTAGTTAATGCAATAAACTGTTTTAAAAAAATCAGAAAACAGGTTATGCTTACTAATTCTTCCAGAAATCATCTACAAAAACAGCTGAAATTACATTGAGAATATACACCGCCTTAGTTTTGTGCCAATAGTAACATGGCGAATGCTGCACTTCCGGTGGCACCAGTAGCGCTCAGCAAAATGAATAGGGCACTGCCAGTCTCTTTCTTTCATTTGTCTGTGGGCCTACGTGTGTAGAAAAATTTAAGCCTCTAGGTCAATCCTTTCAAAAGTTATGGCGTGTGACATACAAGTTACATACATCTGTACCATAGCATCATATAAAACCCTATTAAAAACAATAAAAAGGCAAAGCTACATGCGTTGACAAATATGGTGCACAATCTATTCCTTAATGCTACCTTTTTGAAACGCTTTTTACCTGTGTTAACATGAACAAATACGCAAACAAAATATATTGTGTACATCTACTGCACAGGAACTTTCCAACCATATAAGTTTTATGCGGTTGCCGTATAAGTTCAAAACAAAAAATGTGTTGCCGTATTTATATATAGATAAAGGAGTGAAATTCGGTATGCAAATTCCAGTAAGCAAGTTCAACATTAGTTTAAAGTTTGGGCCAATTTGTCCCAATAGGGTCGGAGTTGTGAGGGTCGCAGTCACTTGGTCTTTAGAATTGTGCCAATATATGGCATGTGTTACATCATTCGATCGGAAATGATGAGAAACGAAAGAAGATAGAGCTCTTTTTCATTTTCTAAATACTACGTTCGAGAAAATCAATTTTTCGATTAAAAAGTTGAGGGGGGGGGGGTAAAAAGTGCAGATAAAAGGGTAAAAATAGATGATCTCAGCGCTTCCGCTACTTTCCTATACCTTTCTCGAGAGGATTAATTTCTTGTTTAATTTTAAGTTTTGAGAAAAATCTTTTCTTTTACGTCCACATTTAACAATGCTTTATGAGTTAACATTGAAAATTAAGCAGCCAGATGTTTAATAGCTGTGCTCGTTTCCGTAAACGAGATGTAGTTCGACGATGCATATAAAATTCTTTTGATGCAGCGAGTATAGCACTGTGATCCAGTTTATCATCTTTGCAACGTTGTAAAACATTGAAGAACACCATTACTCATGCAATTTTTCAGTTCTGCCTTTTTACTGTTAACTTTCATATTATCAACCATTATTTCAAAAACTGGTGTGTTTATGGAAATATCAAATTAAGATTTGTGAAATTAGCCTACTCTTCCATAAAAGACAGTCAAATAATTTTGTTAGTTGATTTAAAGGCGAGATGACTTAGAATCAGTATCAATAAACGCAATTCAAAATTATACAGGGTTATGAAAAATTATATTATACAGGGTTATTCAAAATGATGGACTCAATTTAATTCAGTATTGAAGGGGGGGGGGGGCACACTGAACACTTATAACCTCTATTTGTAAACATTAGAACCTCCTCTATGGATCTGTAGATTATTCATATACAATTTATATTTCATTAAATAAAGATGAATTGTGTCCATCATTTTGAATGACCCTGTATATAAATTTGACAAATATACCGGGTGATTCGGAAAGATAGGCCAAGAATGAAATAGCATGTACAGTTTGTAGCGGGGAACAATATTTTTCCTATAAACATGGGTCCGGAAATGCATCCTTACAGAGATAATGCAACTTGTACGAGGTAGGAATGGATGTGCGTTACCCGGACGGCAATAGTAGGGTCCATGTAAATTAGGATCTAAACATGTAAATTGTTCGTGTTCTCTTCTTTAAAAGAGAGGAAACGAAACATGTAACTCCATTGTCGTACAATGGATCGCTTGACTAATGCGCAGCTGGCGGACATGCATCTCGTCTACGGCGAGGCACAGGGTAATGCTATTGAAGCGGAAAGGATTTACCAACAGCGTTTTCCTGACCGTGATCACCCACATCAGATAGGCGTTTCACACTAGACCAACGACTTCGAGGCTCAGGGTCGGCATTTTGAACATCTACTGTAATGTCATTCCTACCTAGTACAAGTTGCATTATCTCTGTAAGGATGCATTTCCAGACCAATGTTTATATGAAAAAGTTTGTTCCCCGCTACAAACTGTACATGGTATTTCATTCTTGACCTACCTTTCTGAATCACCCTGTATAGCATTTGTTTTTCATGTATCATTTAATGCTGAAATTCAATAGAGCGCTTCAAATATAGCTGAAATTGGTATAATTTTATACAAAACTTTTAAGTAGAATGTAGTTACCCCAAAGTTGTGTTAATAAAAAACAAATAAATCAATAAAAACATTTATTAAAACAACTTTTATTAATACAAAACATTTTGGTGATACACATACAAATAAAAACTTTACTTAAGTTTAGAAAAGTTAAATAGTTAAGATGAACATATTCATTAAAATAAAGGTGTATATCTAAAAAAAATCTGACCACAAAAAACAGTCAATGCAACATAAACACTAGAAAACTGCCTGATGTCCATGTTATAATATATGTAGACAAAAAGTCACAAGGTAAAAAACGGTTTTAAAAAAAAGAAAAAAAAATATCCCTACATATTGTACACTACCCTATCAAAAGTCATGGGACAACCCTGATTTGAATGAAAATGAGACATTCCTATGCAATTTCACTGTTGGCATTCTTCCCAGCACTACATAACAGAGAGTATGCTATTATGAGATTATGCTTGCGTTAATGCTGTAAGAATGTCTCAAAGAAAAGAGCTTTCAGACTTCCAAAGAGGTACAATTGTTGGGTGCCATCTCGCAAGCAAAACTGTTAGAGAGACGTCAACCCTCCTAACATCCCGAAATCGACCGTTCACAACGTCATCCAGGCATGTAAAGAGAAAAGCGCCACAAGTGTTCCGCCTAGGACTGGAAGACCCAAGAACATGTCGGCCAGAGACCAAAGGCTCTTCGTAAAGTGGTCACTGCAAACCGCCACACACCACTTGATGGACTGACAAGATCGTTCATATAGTCGACGGGAACAACTGTGAGCACCCTGACTGTTCGCAGGGAGCTGCATGCAATGGGTTTTTATGGCAGAGCGGCAGCCCACAAACCTCACATCACAACCAGCAACGGAGCGAGGAGACTGCAATAGGTCAAAGAGCAACGACATTGGACTCTGAATCAATGGCGAATGGTTGAATGGAGTGATGAGTCCCGGTACACCATCTGGCAATCGGATAAACGGGTTTGGATATTGCGAACGCCCGGCGAACGTTATCTGCCAGGATGTGTTGTGCCCACGGTGAAGTTCGGCGGAGGGTCGTTGAAAGTATGGGGGTGCTATTCATGGTATGGTTTGGGTGCAATCGTTTCTGTGGACGGACATCTAAACGCAGAGCGTTACCAAGACATTCTGGACAACGCAGCACTCCCATCTCTCTTGCAGCACTTTGGCAATGGCCCTTTTCTGTTTCAGCACGATAACGCACCTTTGCCATAAAGCAAGGGCTGTAGGCACATGGTTTGATGAAAAGGGGGTTCGAGAACTTGACTTGCCTGCCCAGAGCCCTGATCTGTACCCCATCGAACATATGTGAGAAGTGTTGGAATGTCGATTGCGCGCTTGTGCGGAACGCCCGAAATCCGTGATCAAACTGTCCAAGACACTTATGGCATAATGGCGAAAATTACCTGTCGAAACGTATCAAAAACTTGTGGACTGTATGCCCCAGAGTAGAAGCTGTGATAGCAGCAAAAGGCGACCAACAAGATAGTAAAATATGTATATTTTTAAGTGGTTCTATTAAAGTGATGGTGTCCCATGATTTTTGATAGGGTAGTGTAGCTATAACTGAAAGACATGGTTGAATAAATGCAAACATTGTCCCTATTTATTTGAGATTTGAAATGGTTGAAATTTTTTACCTTTTTTGTGTGTTTGCCAGAATACTGCTTGAAAGTATATGCTTTGAAGCTCTTCCTGTTCCTTTCTTTGCATGTTCCTGTTCCTTTCTTTGCATGTACCTTAAGTTTGCCATACTCTTTTTTTGTCTTTTTATTTTCTTTTTGTTTGGATGGTATTCTGGCATTTTTTAAAATTTGACTTTTTCTTTGAGAATTGTTGCAACTTTCACAAGGCAATCCTGATAAACCGTCGTGAAAGGCTACGCCTTGAGCCCATTTTGTTAGTTCAGATAATTTACTGTCAAACCTCAATAAAGCATTTTCGGAAAGGAGCCAGAGGACAGACCCTAAATTTCTCAAGTGAGAGTTGCGGTCACTCACCAATTTCCTTCGTTTACTACCTCTTTTTCCAGTTCACAATATGAAAAAATATGTTTACTCTTCATCCTACTTTCATACTGGCCCTCCAATTCCTGTTGGTTGTCTAGTTCCTCTTTGTTTTCCAGGTTCTCATCTGAATCCAGTGGATTCTGAATTAATTCCTTGTCAATGTTAAAAATAGGTTTAGATAATAACCAATGATGTATTTTTTCAATGTGAAATGAAGTGAAGTTCAAACCAACAGTTAAGCAGTGTTTGCACACCAGACGATTTTTTCTAAAGTGCATGCAAGTGCAAGTACAAGGGTTCTGGTTCTTGTAGAAGCTCACATTATATGATAATGATCCATTCTGTGAAGGCACGGGAAACTTTCCAACAATAATCATTTGAACCAACTTGGCAATTTCAGGAGTAATCAAATTCATCTTTGACTGAATGTGCTCTGTTATTCACTTCGGTCGCTCTTGAAGATATGCAGATATAGTATTATTGTATCTCATATGTTTCGAGGAAAACATGAGATTTCTGTCATATCTTTCCTGTATAAAACGGTTTATTACCACGTTTATCATCTCTGATAGCAGACAATCTTGTAACCATCCAGGAATCGATATTTCAGTTCTTCGTTTAATCGTTCAACTCCATTGTTGGTATTAATGATCTTGTTGGTATTAATGGTATCAGGCTTGTAAGCCAAAGCCCATCTTCGAAGTTCCTGCTCCCATGTATCTTCAAAATAATATTTCATAGGAGTGCTTTCATAAATTTACCATGTTTTCTGCTCTTTCAAAGTCTCTTGAAGTTCTTCTTCACCTGGTGAGTTTGCTACTTTACGGAAGAGTGCCAAAGCAGCATCTCTAGGAATGGAAGAGTTTTTAGCTCTTGAGAGCCATCGATTCCAGATTTGCTCTCTATGAAAGCTGCAAATAAAAACATGGATTTCTGGGAAAACTTCCTCTAATGCAGATATCTCTTCCACTGCAAAATCAACCATTGGATGCATGTAAGGATTCCACATTTTAATAATTTCAAGTCCTTCTTTAATAGCATTCTTTGATTCATACAGTGAAATAAGTACAGCCACAATCTGATAGTTCGCGTTAGTCCTCACAACTAAGAATAATAGGGGAATCGCACATTTGCAAACACGGTAAGTAGCATCAAGAAGAACAACATCTTTCCCATATCGGCAATACAATCTCCGCGTGTTATCATTTTGGTAAACAAACAGGAAGTTATTGCGTAAAGTTGATTTCCATTTCAAACACGTAACTTCATCTTCTTCATTCTCATCATCTTCATCATCTTCAAATACAACTGAATCTGTTACTCATGGACGAAAAAATAAAAAGCTCTTATCATAATTTTCCAGCGTCTTTTCTGTGTTTTCCATGTCGATCTTGCTATGACGAAATTCTACTTTTCCTTCTTTAATGATTCGTGTAATTGTCGCAACGTCGGGATAAAATCGTCTTCTTCTTCTGTCAAGTTGTTTAAATTCCGTCATTACAAATATTTCTAGAAATCCAGTTATAACTGCCGCACTTCGTTTTCCTGCATGCATAAATTCTTTTATCTTGCAACGAACTGTGGGATCAACTGGTTCGGTGATTGCGGAGACTTCTCCTTGAAGATGATAACGATGTGCATTTACTGGGGGAAGGTTGAACCAAAAAGCTTCCTTTCCTTCAACATTATTGTAGTTTCTAAGCTTCTCATTGATTTTTCTTGATACTGCATCCCTTTTCGGTTTCGTTGGATTTTCCAGCTGTAAACAGAACAAATAAAAAATATAATTATGTGCCCTTTATGCCAGAGGTTTACCCAATTCTGTGATTTATAGTTAAACCTCTGAAATGAAAGTTAATGTACAGGGTGATCCAAACGTCAGGAAAACCTTTAAACTCAATAATTCGCACATGAATTCAGATAAAAAGATTCTGTTTGCAAAAAAACGATTGAAATGAAGCCGCGGCCTTCTAGAAACTACCAGGCCTGAACATGGGAAAGATAAAACATTGTTACGCGAACAAGGGTTAGTTTAACGTCACAATCTTAATGCTTCAAGAATACATTATTGACGTCATGTTCAGGCCTGGCAGTTTGTAGGAGGCCGTGAATGAAGTCGATTTTTTTTCCCAGGAAAAAAAATGCTATAACTGTTCGGTTTTTGACCAACAAATGGCTTTCCCAGACCTCAATTTATGCACATTTTCAGACGGTAAGATGCCGGATTAACTATCGGTGAGACGGAAACTATCACTATCTGCTATCGAAACAGAGTTTGCAGCGAGTCCTGATCTATTTATACCGTCTGAAAATGTACAAAAACTGATGTCTGTAACCTGACAAACGCCATCGTTTGGTCAAAAACTTAATAATTCTAGTATTAATTTTTTTTTCTGGGAAAAAATTCGACTTCATTTCAATCGTTTCTGTGCAAACAGAATATTTTTATCTGCATTCCTGTGCGAATTATTGAGTTTTAAAGTTTTTCCTGGCTTTTGGATCACCCTGTAGATAAGAACAAACAAACAAAGAAATACCTAGAGTAATAAAAAAAGAACAAAAGATACAAAAAACAGTTCTCGGTTTCACTTTCTCCAAGAATTTCGTGGAGACAAAGAATTTCTTGAAGGCTACTATTTTTACAAAAAATTCTGATAGTAAATTTTATTACCATAGGCCTAGTATTTAAAATTAAGTAAATCTTTAAGCAACCGTTTTGAGTTTCATAAAACAATAGAGAGTTTTTGCAACCTCAAACGATATGCGAAATACGAAAGGTGAAATGCGATAGGTGGCATTTTGGTCATGTGACTGCCATGTACCGTTTGGTCATGCCAGCTTTGGTCGAACGAAATACGAAAATTCTAAAAAATTTCGTTGCCACCTTTGGTAACCAAATGTGTCGTCGCGCATGCGTGCTGCGCCCAACCTCCACGCTCTGACAGCAAGTTCCTCACGTTAACCAACATGGCGTCCGACGGGAAACTGCTTCGCAGTTGTTTAACACGATGTTAAATCCCACCACGAGTTATAGCTTTAAACTTTAATAGTACTTACTTCTCCTTGCTGCCATGATGCTGAGAATCAGATATCAGAGTGAGCTGAGCAGTGTAGAAGTAACACCTGATGTTGGCAGTATCGAAACTCTGGAATTTCTCTTTTTCGCATTTCTCTTTTCGCATTTCTTATTTCGCGGGTGCAAAAACTCTCAAAACGAAATACGAAAGGAGAAAGACGAAATGTCACCTTTTGCATTTCGCCTTTCGTATTTCGCATATCGTTTGAGGTTGCAAAAAGTCTCTATTAAAAGAATGAGTTGCAAAAGATATCTGTTATTCTGTGAATTTAACATTTATTTTGAATGTCTTTTTCATAAGTAATTGTCAATTGTAATTAGCCTACATTAAAATTACAATAACAATGAATATACATGTATTATTATTATTAACATACTTGTTATGGCCTATGCTTTACATACTTTGAATTGAGGCAATGTGAACACTCGTGTAACAGTTAAAGATACGACACAATCCAACTCCATAAAAGCGTGATCACTTCGTGCCTATAAAAAATTCTAGTTAAGAAATTAAAAGAATTTAATTTTAAAACAGCATATTTAATTGTTTATATCTTAGTGTCTTGTTAGCAATAGGGCATAACAGTTCAACGGTTTGTAAATTATAATAAAGTAAACTTTTCTATTTAACAGTAAAATAAACCTATACTGAATATGCTTATAGCCGGGAACAGAGAGATATTTATACCTCCTTAAAACTATAAAAAAGTATTCCTGAAATTTTTTAATGTGTCATATTCTACCTTTTCGTCACATTTCTCCCGATACTTTTGTTTTTGTCTTGTATTTTTATCCTTTCCTTGATGGCAAGTATAGATTCTCGAACCAAAATGAAAATACGGAAGACCACCTTTCCTATGAATTCGAAGATCTTTTGAAAACTTTCCTGAAATATGAGAATAAATGAAGTACAGGAATTAAAATTTTGTTTTCAGTTAGTGTCACACTATTTTTATAAGAATTTAGTTAAAATGTTCTGCTTCTAATATATACTTACTATTTTCTTCCAAAAATCCTTTAGGACTTTGATAAACGTTAAATCTTGAAATTGTTGATATTTCGTACGTTTTCAAAACTCTTTAAACTCTTCAAAAGTGTCGACTGATTCCATTATGGTCATTGGTCAATAACTACGGCGAGGGCGACGCTGAACCTAGAGACAGTCGGAGAACCCTAATGACGGCGCCAAAGCGAACGGAACTGCTGATCGGTTGAGTATGTCAGGGACGACGCAGAAGCTTCTCTCAATCCGATATTCCTTCGAGTAAGCATCGCATTCTGATTTCGCTACGTAAAATGTCAGTTGTGGAACAACGTTCGAATATCAAGGATGACAATCGGCGTGGGCGTCCATCAACTTCAAGCAATCAATTCACAATTAATCTTGTGAGCACCATCATGTGAGAAGACAGACGTCAAAGTTTAGAGATAAAAGATGCTGCGATATCCGCACTCCGCACCGTTCCTTAAACTGGCTTTGCAGAGTATCACGTGTGGAATAGGTGAGAATGCAAACACAAGATAAAAATTAAATAAACGTTTATTCGCACTCGACTAAATCGAATAAATTACAACGTTGATCACTTGTCAGCTTTAAGTAGATACAATGAAATAATGCATAACCGTAAGAAATAACTCAATTCACAATGTAAACTGAGTAAGGGGCAGTGGAAACTTTGTGAAAACCGAGTTTTTCTGTAACAAACAATCTGATTGATGAGAGATCGTGAGATTTCACGTAAATTCTCGTGGAGATCATCTAATGTCGTACGCCGGTCTTCGCAGATCAAATTTTCAGTTTTTATTGGACCCACTTCACCAACAACTTCGCCGAAGCAGAATGTGTACACTCACACTGAATCACCAAAAAAACGTGCTGCCGGAGTAACTAGGGCGACCAGCCTGACGCACACCCGATGACGAGAAACGAGATTTGGCTTCGGGGAGAAACACCGCTGGCCTCCGGATAGTCTCCCTCGTGGGCAAATTTACTTCGCTAGGAAAAAAAACGAATAAATAATAATTAGCAATATGCAATCTTGTGAGGAGCAACTTAGCCGTACACAATCCAATATCCTATTAAAGAAATAGTCTTAAACTACACATAAATATCATTATAAGCAGGACAATGAAGACCAACTCTCGTTGCGGGGCTCTACAATAAGCAATCGACCCCGTTGCACAACAGTTCTGATATTGCACTTAAAGTCCCAGACGAACTTTAAACATACCCAGAGAATTAAACAATTGCGCCCAATAAACAATTTCGGCGCCCCCGTCTATCACTTTCCCAGTTACCAACTCACGGGCGATAAAGGTCACCACAGTCAATGACGGAAAGGGAAAAATTTATCTTGTATCGTTGTAGGCTGACGAGTCTCTCTCCGCTATCGGCAATAGCACTCCTACAAATGCCTGCAGATAAACGGATAAGCCAAAAGGAAATATGCCGAGCAAAACCTCCCGGTCAAGCAAGAGTTCAGCCTCGAAAAGAATTAGCCGCAAATTAGCGCTATTCTCTATTATAAGTACTGATAGACGGTAGACGTAAATAAGACGAATTGGTGCACTTAAATTTGAGACGAAATCAGGTGCAAAAGTTGCAATGTTACCTTGTGAACAGGAATACCCCCGGGAGTCACAGCCGGCGTGCTCGCCAAGTCCAGCCGAGCTAATTTCCAAATCACGTCGACTTGCCCGAAGCCGCTGCGCCGAATCTCTGCTCTCCTCCTCGGCTGCAAAACATGAAGCAATTCCGTTAGACGAATAATTAATTATCGTAGAGGAATTTGCGCTTTCGCAGACAAAAGCATGTCCGAAGTCAGCTGTTAATTTTCCGTCTTTCCTAGCCGAGTCTTCCAATACCTAGGCGTGAGAAAAGTATCATTTTCAAACCAGTTCACCTGCCTCGCAGGTTTGCTCCTTCTCTCATATCGCTTATTGCTCCCATTCCACTGATAGCGTACACGACTTCTTTCCTTTCTCTCGGAGAGCTCCTTACCAAATGCCTCGTTTCTTACTTTTTCCTTCTTCTCTCTACCTGTAAACTTTCGCCTTTTTCCGTGAGCCATTCCGTGTTTCTCGTTGACGATTAAGCTATTATTTCTCGGAAGGGGTGAGCACGAACTCAAGACGTAGTTTTTGCTCCAGAAAACTCGCGTTCTGAAGCCTCGAGCCCCCGCTTCCCCTGCTCTATTGCCGTCCGTCACGCTCTTCCCCGAGAAATCACATGACACAGAGTATTTCCAAGCATTATACAGACGTTGGCGGAAGTGTGTTACTGACCGATGACAGTATTTTGAAGGAAATGATGTTTAAATGTTTGTATTTTTTTCAGTGTGCAGAAATAAAAATTAATCCCGGGAACTTTCTGAAGCTACTAGTATATTCATTTAGAATTCTTAAAAATGCTCGGACTGGAATTTTGTGTTCAATTGGGTTCGCACAGGAAAATTCGACATTGCATCTTTAACCTTTTAGAATATCAAAGAAAGGCCATGAGTGTCGAATTATTTCTGTCTATATTAAAAAAATACTTCATAGATGGATTGAGAGAGTTGAGGAACTCTGTTTACAGCGTCATTAGCATCCCTCATCAACATGTAACCGCTTCAATAGAGTTGTATTCAGTCAGAGAGCGTGGAATCATGTCCTGAATGTGGTTGTTTGTATTGACAGTATCAGTTTTAACAGTAAGGATTGCCTTCTCACACAATCAGTTGAGATCTTTATAATTTCCTAATATGTTTAGATAAACATTATGTATAACTTCTCTACAGTAAGTTACTGCATTACAAAAACCATATGAAAAATAATTTTTTTCCAATTATTAGCTCATTAGGGAAAGTACCGTCACCTTTTCAGCAAAAGCTTGAGCAGCTGCACGCCTTAGAATTTGTATTCTCTTATTTGTTTTAGAATAATTTCTTATATCTCTCCATAGATTTTAATAAAAAAATAAATAATAATAATTTTTATTTATTTATTTATTTTTTACTTTTTATAACTATCCCCCTTAACCCTTTATCGTTACCCCATAAAAAAACTCATGAAAAAAATTTTTGACTGTTGCTTATTATTACGAATAAACCTCTTGTCCACAACGATTTATTTAGGCGAGAGGTTCTTGGTTTTCATTATATCATTATCAGAGTAAACTCACTGTTTTAATCATGCCAGGATTACAATTATCATAAAAAATTTTTTATTATTACATGTAAATATTTATTAATGTATTGTTGCCATTATGGCAAAAAAACTATTTGTGAACCAATATATTTCATTACATAAGTTAGTTTATTTCATACGAATGTCATTGATGGCACCATACAGAGTACTAAGTGAACCATATAAATCTCATGGCTGATGGCAAATTTTGATGTTGCCATATGGCAACATTATCGATAAAGGGTTAAAATGTAAATCATTAAGGCAAGCATCGTAGCTGACGAAAAAGACAGTGAAAAGCCATCTGATCATCTTAGTCCAAGCAACAATGTAATCTTCATCGTTTCTTACAAACGATAAAATACTGATTGCTAAAATCCAAGATGGAAACAATGAATATTACATTGTTGCTTCGACTAAGATGGTCAGGTGAGTTTTCAGTTGCCGGGCAACACCTAGAGAGAAGGCCTGCGGAAGGTGTATACCTTGTTACATCATCATCAAGCGGCTATTGTTAATCGTATTTCAACCAATAAAAAGCCCTGTATTTGGCGGCTTGATGATGATGTAACAATGTATACACCTACTGTCCGCAGGCCTCTTCTCTAGGAGGTGTTGTGCCGGGCTTGTCTTTTTCGTCGGCTGCGGCATATATTAATTTCATCAACCATTGTTGACGCGACTTATGAACACGACCAGCCGATGTAGCCCACGCTGGCCAATGCCTCCTAAAGATAAGGCCTGAGCCAACGCCACCTATAAAACAAAGCCTGATTACTGCGTCATCAAACCAGGGCTGACAATCCAATCTTCATTGTTTAAAACAAACGAAAAAACACTTGTTGTAATCAGTGTTTTTTCATTTGTTGAAACAATGAAAGTTGGATTGTCAGCCCTCGTTTTTTAGGTGGCATTGTCTGAGCGCGAAACCGTTCATACATTGTTGCATCATCATGCGAAGACATAATTTTGGGCTTTTTATAGGTAGAAATACATTGTTGCTTTAAATTTTTGCGCTCAGGCCTTATCTTTAGGAGGCGTTGTCCCAACACCTCCTAAAAAGAAAGCCTGTGCACTGAAAATTCATATATTGTTACATCATCATTAAAAGGCATTGTTGATCGTATTTCTACCAATAATAAGCCGTAAATTATGACTTCTTATGACCACGTAACAATATATGAATTTTCAGTGCACAGGCTTTCTTTCTAGGAGGTGTTGGTTGCCCTGGCGCGGAAAAGTCACATGATCATCTTAGTCCGACTAACAATGTAACCTTCATTGTTTCCAATAAACGAAAAATTGCTGATTGTTAAAATCCCAGATGGAAACAATGAAGATTACATTATTACTCGGAATAAGACAACACCACCTAAAGAGAGGTGGTGTTGACTAAGATGATCAGGTCATGGTCTTTTATCCTCTGGTCTGTACACTCGCGCAAATTCCATTGTTGGAGGTTAACAATTGAACTTTTGTATTTACTGAAGAGTCGATTTTTGCCCCCTCTATTGCATGACTTTGGCTACAGCTCAAACATGACAATGTATTTTAAGCTTAACAATGCATTACGTGTTCAGCAACAAATACTTAACATCAGCTGACAGTTTTGTTAGGTTGTACGATCGATAAAATACATTGTTAAGTTTGGGCTGTAGCCAAATTCAAGCAATAGAGGGGGCAAAAATCGACTCTTCAGTAAAAACAGCAATCCACTTGTTGACTCCAACAACGGAATTCGCGCGAGTGCACAGACCAGAGGATTAAAAGACCATGATCAGGTGACTTTTCCGCGACAGGGCCTATCTTTCTCATGGGCTACGGCAATACCACTTCTACTCAAAGCCTGAGCGCGAAAATTTAATGCATTGTTACATCATCATACGGCTTCATGTTTAGTCGTATTTCTACCAATAATCAGCCTTAAATTTAACAATTGGTAGAAATACGATTAAACATGACTCCGCAAGATGATGTAACAATGTATGAAATTTTCGCGCACAGGCTTTGAGTAGAGGTGGTGTTGGCTACGCCAGCCGATTGCTGACGCAAACACCACGGGCTGATTGTTCAAACATGCAAGCAAGCAAACATAAACCAATAGAAATATAGATTATTAATTTCTACGTTTTTTAAGAGATTTATCTCCAGTTTTAGATTTTTTCCCGTCATTTTAGTAGTATTACACAACTGTGTGTTAAATTTCAACTTTATAGGTTATTTCCAAGTTGCATTTTAAAACCGAACAAACATACTTACATTGAGCTGTATACACAAGATGAGTCTGAAACCCTGTCACAAACTTCGTATGCATACTCCCCATGACCAAATAAACAAATGTCCTATCAACTTGGGCCTGAAACTCAAGCGATAACGAGAAAATTGGCGTCCAAATGTGGGTTCCCTGTGAGGTTTGTTTTACAGATATTGTTCCAAATGACGTCCATGTGCTTCAACACAGGCGCGCAGACGTCTCTGAAACGAACGGCGAACACGTTCTAACACTCCTGTGCAGTTCCTAATGGCATCAAATTCGGCGACAATGCTGTCCCATAGCTCTTTCGCATCCTGGACGAGTGTTGCATACACGTTATCCTTAATATGCCCCCACAGATCGAAGACAGTTCAAGACAATCGAAGTCGGGAGTACGAGGAGGCTATGCCACCGGCCCCGCACGTCCAATCCATCTTGTAGGAAAGCAGTCATTCAGTAACTGACGTGCAACCACGTTGAAATGTGCCGGAGCGCCATCATGCATAAACCACATGTCCAGTCGCCACTGCAAAAGACTGTTCTCTAGCACCTGCGGCAGGATGTCGTGCATCAATTGTTCCAAGAACGTCCGATACACTAATAACAATTTCCGTAACCCGCTCGTCAGCCAACCTCACAGGGGCACCCACATTTGGCCGCCTTTTTTCTCGTTAACGGTTGAGTTAGAGACCCATGTCGGTAGGGCATTACTTTCTTATTTGGCCATGGGGAGTACGCATGGAAGTTTGTGACAGGATTTCAGTCTCACCCTTATATACCGGGTGGGCAAGAAATAACGTGAGATGTTCAGAGCTCGCTAGCGGGAATTCTATTAGGCCAAATGCAGTACATTTTGGTGTATATACTTAGTGGAACATGCAGTTTCGATTTCTGCAAAAAAAAAAAAAATAGTACCAAAAGTCGCCATAGGGGGGGGGG
>JAHWFO010094185.1:374374-391423 GCA_023313115.1 Rhysida immarginata
CCACCCCCTCCTCATTAGTATGCGCGTATACCACCGGGTTATCTACTGAGACTCTTGAAAGAAATGCAAGGAGAAGAGGTGTTCCACACATTGTTTGCTCTACATATAAATGTAGATTCATTCACAGCATAACAAATCAGGGCTCCCCTCCCCAACATTTGATTTCAACCCTGTGAATCCTGCTGTCCAGTCGGAGGCCATGCTCCGCCAGCTACAACAGAATCACATGATAACTGACTCCGTAGAGGCCCAGAAATCGTCTCACCCCTCCTTGTCTGAGCAAGCCTTTATAATCTCACAATTTTCCACCTCACTTTCACCAAGAAAATGTAAATGAAGATCTCTCAAAATCATGTTTACTCAATAATCAAACCTCAATTCTCGACTTCATAAAAGACACACCCCATCAATTGATGAATAATATCACCCCATCAATTATGCAAATGACCAAAATTATTATAAATCACAAAAAGTCACAAAGATCACTATTTCCATTCTACTTTGACATCCCCTCTACCTAACAACTCATTGACAAAATCTTATTTATTGTAACGTGCCGCTACCTTCTCCGGCTGAAAAAAAATTTTTTTTTTATCTGGGCCTCGTACGTAAAAATTCCCTCCTCCCTTGTGGAGTCACTCTACGCGTTCCCTTCCAACGTCGTGCTTTTGTTATTTCGCGTCTCGTCGATATTCCTGGTATCTGCCACGTTTACCCCTTTTTCCTCGACTGTGCGAGCATAGGCGGTCTACGGTGCGAGTCTTTTTGACCAGACGCTCAACTATTATTTTTAACGGACGTTACTGTGGTTCCCCTCTTTATCTTTTTGAATTAAAGGGATCACTTGACGCGTCCGGTTCGCGTTAGTCTTTTGGTTAATGATATTTCGTTCGAGAAGTTATTTTTTCTAATTTTCCTCGCGCTAATTATATTTTTCTTTCTGGGGATTTATTTTAAGTACCGTCCGAGTTCGTGCTCCTTCGCGTCTTACGTCATTGATTGCGACATCTCACGTCTTCGGTTATTCTTCCCGGGGAGAATTTCCTTTTCGCGCTTGACGGATTTTTTGATTTTATTAATTTTCTCGACGAGTCATTTAGTTAAGCGTTTAGCGTTGATAAGTATTCCCTGCTCCGTTTGTTGGAACCATCTCGTTCGTGGTCTCCATACCATTTTTTTTTGGCATCGTTTATCAATCTCGGGTTTCGTTCGTCTTGTATTTTTCCGGATTGTTTTTTTCTTTTTTCTTAAGTTTTGCTGATTAAGAGTCCCTTTCTTTTTGTTACGACTTATGACGTGTTTTTTGAATTTACTTTCTTTGTTTATTAATAGGAGAAACCTCAGTTCTTTGTCATTAATTTTTAATGCGCTTTTTGACTTTATTAGGAATTTAACTTTTAGAAGCTAGTTTAGATTTTTTTTTACTATTTTTGCAAATAATATAATTTTTGTTAATTGTATTTCTTTCACGGAGGTTCCTCGTTATCTCTATTGTTAAACACTCGCGCGTTTCCCTTATTTTCTTTTGTTTTTATTGTTTAAGTGACGTTGTATTGAACGGCTCGTTTTCCTAGAGTAACTGACTATCTTCATTTCTGTGAACTCGGGTAGCCTGTCGCGCGCGCATGTTATTTAAATTTTTTGGTTTCGTAATTTTCTTAAAAAAATATTATAGCTTCTTGGTCAGATGCAGCTAGCTCTCCGGGTAAGCAACACCGACTCTTCTGCCAGCTCTTGGGATTTAGAGATGGCTATTCCTATAGAAAACTGTTTTTTACTCGTCCAGTCTCTCAATCTTAACTTAAGATTTTATCGGTTCGGCTCCGGCTCGCCTACGAGACTTTGCAGTTTGTAACCCTTCAGTATGAAGTTGATCACCGTTTGTTGGCGGTTTTCCGTTTTTTTTCAGTACCTATGATTGATCGAGCATCGATTATACCTTGGATCGTCTACCGATTTTAATTTAACGGACCTAGGCAAAGTCATTCTCGTCCAAGATAAGATATGTTCTTCTGGATTTCTGAAATAATGTTTTCCCGACGCTGTATCAGGATCACTTCGCCTGTTCGTCGTAAGACTTGGGTTTACGTATGATTCGTCTTCATGCAGTTTGATTGTCCACAAAGATAAACCCTTCAGAAAAGTTCTTTCTGCTATGTTAAGACCACTTAGCCGAACTTAATCGAACTTTTTACTTGTTATTTCTAAGCCTTAATTTTAGCTTATGAATGTTTTAAGATTTAAATTCCTTGTCTGTATTATTGTTATCAGCCTTTCCTAATGAAAGTTTATAATATTTTGTAGTATGGTATCATCTTTCTATTATTCTCGTTTTCTTTTCAGGACCTCATCCATGTTGTCTCCGCCTTCCCTCACCAGTTCCTTTTGTTGCGTGTATGCATCCGTCGGTCCGTCCTGTCCTCCCTTTCTCGTACTTACCCTTCTGTTACTGTTCTCTCTGTCCATACATTAGCGTAAGTTTTGTTATTCGTCCTTAGGATCTTGGTGGAGGAGGTCCATGGTTTGTTTGTTATTTTTATTTTAACCATACCTTTTTTGGTTTAATTTTTGAAGATGTCCTTATATATATTTATTTTTTTTGATTCTGTCGCTTCTCGAAAAGTTGTGAAAATTGAATTTTTTTTTATTTCCAGTTTTATTTTCCTCGCTATTTTGCTGTTGACAATTTTCTATTTGCAGTGTGAGCGGTACGTCTTCGTCTTTTGATCCCCCAGATCTTCGGTATTGACATCAAGACTTTCTTCTTCTATTCTTCAGTGTCGTCATGCTCCTACTCTGTTTCTGACTATGAATTCCTCAACATCTGGTGGATCTTCGCAGCGCCGCTTTAGTCTTACCGTCATCTGGTTCACCCTGTTCCACCTTTGTATACGATGATTTGAGCCTGTTCTTGTCCGTATTCTTCTGTTACTGTCAGCAATAAAGGAAAATATTTATTTGGATTCCATTTTTCTTTTCTTTCGTAAATTTGAGTAGCCCTGGGCCGCGAGTTAAACATTACAGTTAATTGGGGTTAACGTAAGTTTTTCCGGTATTTCTCTTTTTGCCTTACTCGAGAGAACGTTTTGTCCTTTCTGGTAAGCGTATTCCTTTTTACGCTGTTAGTCTGGGTTTTGGTATCTATTTCTCATTTTCTGTAAGGGAAAGGTTTTCTTTTGAGTATTTTTACGCGTCATTCTTGGGGCGTTGGCTGTGCGTGCGGGTAAACACGTCCCGTCTTTACTAGCACGTTACATTATTCATATTTAAAAAACACTAATAACTCAATTGTAGACCTCATTACAAAAGAAACACTAAAAGTCAACTCAACTATAGGCACTATAGGCTAATCACAAATAAATAACCTATATCTCAAAAGACCATCACAAAAGCAATTCAAAAGAAACCACAAAAATTCACCTCTGTGAATCAACAAGTTTAAATATTCAAAACAAACACGTGAAACGTCACAGTTAAACGTTTTTAATAAAAATGCTCCTATTTCATGATATCATTTATATACGTAGCCGACGAAAATAACAGGCCACGGCGCGGAAAAGTCACCTGATCATCCTAGGCTGAATAACAATGTAATCATCATTGTTTCCATCTTGGATTTTAAGAATCAGTATTTTTTTCGTTTGTTGAAAACAATGAAGGTTGGATTGTTGATCAGCCTACCATGGTCAGGTGACTTTTCCGTGCCTGGGCTTGTCTTTTTCGTAGGCTACGATTTAAGGCTGTTTCACATTACCACTTTTGCGAACGAAAATCTGATGACAAAATATAAGCCGAATTTCGAACGGCAGAAATCTCTTTGGCACACGACAACGGTCTACGAATCGGGCGTCCGAAATTCGCAGGTTGCTTTCACATTGCTGTCGGCATGCGCAAATAAATGCGCAAAGAAAACAAACATGTCTGCCATGTCTGTCGGGTATCGTGATTATCGATCATCATCATTAATTTTAAGAAAGAAACGTTTATTGTTTGCAAGGCGGTGCATTCTGCTACGCAGGCAAAGAATATTAACATCTTTAAAAGCATACCGTAATTTTGATTGGCTCTCGCATATGGTGGAATCGGTCCGATGCGAAAAATATCTAATCGAACTGAACGCATGATTTTCGCATCGTATGCACCAAGCAACCGACAGTCGGTCGTTTCGCATGTAACGTGAAAGCTACATCCAGCTGCGAAAATGCCGTCCGATATTTTTTCGTCCGATTTTCGTTCGCAAAGGTGGTAATGTGAAACGGCCTTTATATACGAGGGTTGTACCAAAAGTAAGGTTCCCAATGAGCTACAGCCTCGAGGGAAGGTGCTAGGCTAAATCCGACAACAGTGCCGTGCGCAGTGGTTCCCGCACTCTCGAGCCCCACTCTCGAGCGATTCCTACGGCGCTCAGTGTTCGCTTGGCAGCCGTCAGAGATGGAAGTGTTGATCGCTGCTCCCGCCAAGTGCGAGGTTCGAGCAGTAATCCGGTTTCTCCACGCAAGGAAGTTACCGCCCGTGGAGATTCATCGGCAACTGACTGAGGTTTATGGTGAAAAGTGCATGTCCGTTCAGCACGTCCGAAAATGGTGCAGGGCTTTTGCTGAGGGTCGCACGGAAGTTCACGATGAAGAACGGAGTGGAAGACCGCCGGTTTCGGATTCGATTGCCCAGAAGATCAACAGTGAGCTGCTGAAAGATCGGAGGGTCACTGTCCGTGAACTTGTTGAACGCATTCCTGAAGCTTCCCACGGCACAATTGAAAGAACGGATTGGCGGGAGACTTCTTCGACTTAGGAATACAAAAGCTGGAGCACCGTCTTCAAAAGTGTGTCGAAAAAAATGGAGACTATGTTGAAAAATAGACAACAGTGTAAGCTTTTCAACGATGTATAAATTAATAACAATAAACAATGTTTTCTACTTGTAAAAAATATGGGAACCTTACTTTTGGTACAACCCTCGTAAAATCAGCGACGGTGGACGTTGTCACAACAAAGAAAAAATCTAACAATGGGTTATTTCCCGATTATACAAACGGGTGGGTTCGCTTCTAGTATGTAATATTTTTATATTCTGATTGCAGGGTGTTGTCTCTACTGAAGTTTGTCAAGTTCCTGAAAATGGCATTGCATTGGGTAAAAACCTTGCATGTTGTAAACAAAAAACTTACGTAAAAATTTCGATATTTTTTTAAGAAACGTTTATATCTCCATGAATATACGTGCTATCCTTATACAAAAGAACACTCATAAGTAAAAGAAGCCTCATAATCATATGCTACAGCTACAACGCATTTAGAGCATTATTTTTTTACAGGGTGATCACAAACATTATTTTTTTTGTTCAATTTGTTGCTGGACCTCCATTTGCCTTCGGAACAAAACCTTCGCTGAAATATGACGTGAAACATGCTCTTTACACCTCTGGAGTTTCAGATTAATTCCTCAAGTATTTTTCTAGATATTCGACAAAACGTCTAAATCGAAAGGTATTACTTGTCCAACCCCTGTAGATAGGTAGATACCGATGACCAACTGAATAGAAAAGTTTCCGTAACCTTTTTCAGACCTAGTCTCGTGTTTCCAATATGCAATTTTTCTATGGTCTGATTGTGGATACCTACTCCCAGACGGTATTTCATTGGGAACAAGAGTGTGGATAAAATCGAACGGGAAATCACTATCACGGAGTGATAAATACCACGAGACAAAAGATATTACAACTTTACTCTATTGGGAAGTTGCAAATCAATCCATAAATCATCCAAGGCCATCGATTTCTTTTCCACAAAAAATGATCGATTGTGGCAACTTTCCAATTCATAGTTCTGTGGTCCAGTATCAGCTTATACACTAACAGGTCAGAAGTTAGCGGAAACTCCTCCAAACCAGTGTCTATTATAGCTAAGCTAATTGAATTCACACATTGTCAATGAATTAGAAAAATGTGTGAAAGACACGTAAATTTAAGAAACAATAAATGAAAACTGAAGCTAATTCTCGAAACATCAGGTAATGATATTATTTGCAAAAATGGAAGCAAAAATTCTGGGGCCTGGATTCGAACCAGGAACCACGAGTATCACGCTGGACGCCTCTACCAATTGGGTTATCGCAGCCATGCTGTCACCAAGTGTCTTAAAGACCACCACTCTTCCTATCGCAGATGGAACCAGGTAGGTCGGGCACCCAGTTCACAGATCGGAAATTTCTCTTACCCAACCATCAGAAAATTTAATGAACACACACTTGAAAGGAAAAATTCTGCGACCTGGATTCGAATCAGGAACTACGAATATCATGCATGTTCCCAGATCAGAGGCACTGTTAGATAGAAACGTCTTGGGTGATCATATGTTTTCTATCATTTCGTCAATTATATCGAATTTATGGTGTTGACTTTTTTTAATTAAAAAAAATATTATTATGCGCATTTGACACCACTGATCTTCGTGAACCTTTTTATAACGCAGTTGTTTCCATATTATTGGGGCGAATAAACCATCCCAATCTGTGAACCGCATGCCCGTCCTACCATTGGGCTTTCCATCTTGTCTGTTTGGTGGTCTTTAAGACACTTGGTGACAGCAAGGCTATACAATGTCTGCTGTAGTCCAATTGGTCGAGTTGTCTGCGTTATACTCGTGGTTCCTGGTTCGGATCCAGGTCGCAAAATTTTTCCTTCCATTTTTTCAAATAATACGATATGTAAATTTCTTTTAATCCGTTTTTATGCAAAATAGTTTGAGGGCATGTGATTCAAGCATGTACTTATTTAAGAACAAGTAGTTATTCAAGTTTGAGTTGGATGAATCTAATCTGTAAGTCAGATTCCTGTCCTATCACTGGGCCGCTACATTGATGCGTTGCAGTCTTTAGGACCCCTGGAGACAACCCATGTGGTCGCAGTGGGCGAGTTAGTAGAGGCGATGAGCTAGATACTTGAGCTCCCTGTCTCGAATCCAGTCGTAGAATTTTTCCTTCCGTTTATTCATATATCTTTACCTTATGCATTAACTCCAGTTTTAATTTATTATTTTCTCATTGCCAAATATTTTTCTATTCCACACCTTGTCTCGAAAAGCTTATTTTTCACCTGGTAGAAAGGATAACATATGAATAAGTTAATCATTATTTGAATTAAATTCCAAATTGAATGAACTCCATATAAATAAATAGATTTTCCTAAAACTGTACTTTAAATATACTGGTCAACAACATTTTTGCTACTGGGGAAAACATAGGTGTTCTAGACTAATTTGTGTCTGCTGATTCCAAATATATTCCAAATTTCTCTATCACGTCAGGATCTCGAGTTACACTGTAGAAACTACCAATGTTTAAATTTGACATTATGAAGCTGTTTTACACAACTGAAACTTAAGCAATATTATTTTACCTAACCATTTAAAATGTTATTAAACATAGCTTAGATTTCTTAAAAATATTTCCATACAGTAGATGAAGATAAAGCATTTATTCAAAAATGTTTTCAAGATAAGGTCTAGCGCTTGTGCGTAGCATTAGTTTCCCTGTGCAGAAACCAGCAAAATTCACACATCATATTTGGATCGAAACGGCCTTGGTATCTTTACTCCATTAAATTAATTTCTTTGTGAGATCTTTCACTGTGTCCATCGCTAACAGCCCCTAAGTCCAGCGGGAAAAAGTTCAGATAACTTTACATAAGTCCTGACGTAATAGAGAATTGGGAGTTCAGATTTGGAATCAGCACAATCAAATTAGTTTAGAACATCTATATTTGTCAAAGTTGCTGACAAAAAGTATTTTTTGTTGATCAGTGATATTAGTACATACTAAAAGTTTTAAAAGTAAAAAAAAGATGAAATAACCTTACTACAGGAAACTCTTAAGACGACTGAAACAGAATGATGGAGTAAGTCAGTATTGTGCCGAAAATCTGTAAGAGACGCAGTAGAAGGATAAACAAAAGGGGATCATTCTAAATTCAAGATGTAACTCTTAAGAATACTTTTACAGAGTATTATACAGAATAGACACATTATTATGACCACTACCTACTATTCACGTCAGCAGTACGTAATCAGTATAAAAAGACAAGTGGCGCGAGCTTGTTTGGTGGGAGTAAAAGACGAGAGATCTGTACTCTGCCGAGTGATTTATGAGATCTGTAAAAGGGGATAATTTTAGGCTTTATCTTAGTGACTTTCTCCCAGAGCTGTCTAGCTGCTTTCCGTGCTGCATATGCCAGTTACGCTGGTTACTAGCCGGTAGCCATAATAAGGGGACTCAACTGTACAGAAGCAATGTAACTCTACTGACCGTTAATGCAAAGTTCGTGTTGATAATAGCAAAATTTCCCACACAAATTCCAATATTGTTGTTGTTTAACCTTCGGGAAAACATTAACAAATTGAAGTTGGCAGATGGTTTATAGACACCCTGTCGGAATTAAGATAAAAATTACATTCAAATGACACTAAAAATAAAGAATAAATCTTAAATAGAAATCGTAATAATTACAATCTACCATAATAAACCTAACAGTAATAGATTTGAATAATTACCACGGATACATAATCCATGATATAGTCCGATGATCTGCTTGCCTGGAAGAAATGAATACAAATATCAATCATATATAGACGTTTTCCACTTAAATAAATTCCTAATGTTGTGTTCACAGTAGATAAAATAAATAAAGGAAAAAAATGCAAATCGGCCTTCCCCCTCCCCAACTCCCGATCTTCAGTGGAAAATTTCTCCTTCTCCCTCCTCCTTCCCGAGTAGTGTTTATTGACAAGTTGTTAGATTAATGATGTAATGTACATGTGCTTTTGTTTAATTAAGAATTCAACATCCCACGGTCCACATTTTATGACTTGGAATGATGTGTCATGAATGAATATAACGTAAAATTACTGATAGTCGAAACTGGTTCCAAGGAACCTGGTTTAGTGGAACCATTATGGTTCATTAAAACTTTCAATGCGAAAATTTGGCATGTAAGATATCAAACGTCTTGGAATGATGTGTCATGAATGAATATAACGGAAAATTATGATAGTCGAAACTGGTTCCCAGGAGCCTGGTTTAATAGGAACCATTATGGTTCATTGGAAATTTCAATGCTAAAATATGGCATGTAATATATCAAACGACTTGGAATGATGTGTCATGAATGAATATAACGTAAAATTAATGATAGTCGAAATTGGTTCCACCAGATTTAGTGGAACCATTATAGTTCATTGGAAATTTCAATGCTGAAATATGGCATGTAATATATCAAACGATTTGTAATGATGTTTCATGAATGAATATGATGAAAAATTAATGATAGTCGCTATTAGTTCCAAGGAACCTGGTTTAGTGGAACCGTTATTGTTCATTGGAACTTTCAATGCTAAAATATGGCATGTAATATATAAAAACGACTTGGAATGATGTGTCATGAATGAATATAAAGTAAAATTATGATAGTCGAAACTGGTTCCACCAGATTTAGTGGAACCATTATGGTTCATTGGTTTAATAGGAACCATTATGGTTCATTGGAAATTTCAATGCTAAAATATGGCATGTAATATATCAAACGATTTATAATGATGTGTCATGAATGAATATGATGAAAAATTAATGATAGTCGAAATTGGTTCCAAGGAACCTGGTTTAATGGAACCATTATTGTTCATTGGAACTCTTAATGCTAAAATATGGCATGTAATATAACAAACAACATGGAATCAGTTGTCAAAAATGAATACAAGGTAATATTATTGATAAACGAAATTGATTCAAAAGTACGGGGTTTAATGGTATCATTATGGTCCCTTAAAAACTGACAATGTTAACATAGGGCGGTTAGAAATATGGTTTCGCAAATGGCTTAGTTTAACCTTTCGGTACTTGGTTATATCATTCCTTAATGGTTTATTAAAAAAAGACTATTTATTTACAAAGTACCTAATACAATAACCCGAAGAAATACAAAGAAAAGAAAGGATTCATCTCGGTTTTTTACAGTCAGAACATGACAAAAGGCCTACAAGGAATGCTTAAAAAGTATAATCATGAACTCGTCTATAAGAGCCCAAATACATTGAGACTCCTATTAGGGAACCGCAAGCACAAAATCCCCTCGTTGTTGTAGTCGGGAATATATGAAATTCGTCCCGTGTAGTCGGGAATATATGAAATATCTATAGTCCCGTGTGGTAATTCGGGGAAAATCGAAGAGGACTATAGAAACAAGATTAAGGAACATTTTGCTCATGCAAAATATGGACGAACAGAAAGATCGGCGGTGGCGAAACGTATGTTGGAAACTGGCCATAGCATTTACATGACGAACGTTAAACTATTGAAATGCGAAATCAAGAATATCTTTTCGACGAAAAAGGATCCATAATCCTCGACTGGCTAAAATGGAATGAAACAATTAACGCTGAACATTACTGCAACACTTTGGTGGAGCCGAAATGGGCCATCGAAAATAAGCGCAGGAAGAAGCTCTCGAAATGGATAGTGCTGCTCCAGGACAACGCTAAACCACTTGCGGCCAAGAAGACCCTCCAGCTTCTGGAAACATTTCGAAAGGAGGTGCTGAACATCCTCCGTACAGCTTTGACATCTCCCTATGTGATTCCCATATTTTCGGTCCCTTAAAAAATCACTGGCAGGCCATCGGTTCACCTGCGATAAGGGAGTGCAGAACACCGTGGAAAACGGATTTTTATGCAAGCCAGGAGTTTCAACACTGAATCCATCCTTGCTTCTTACGTTCTGAGATCAGTCATCATTATGAATGGCAATTATCGTACAGGCGTCATGTTGCACATTAACTGTACGTCATATATTCTGTACTTAAAATATTCTGTGATTAAAAATATTCGTTAGTTATAACCGTAGTCTACTTTTCATTTGGGCACACCTTACAATGTTTGTAAGCTTTTGTAAAAGACATTTATTGTAATGCTTAAATAATTCTTAATAATTGTTCTAACAATCTTTTGGTTAAATTGTATCTGACTAGTTCGCCCCTTTGTCTTTTTTTGTAATTCACTGATTGACTGAAGTTTTATTATATAATTGACTGCTTGTTTTCTTCCTCGTATGTATCACACTGAAAGATGGTCACAGGGTGACTGAAATACGTATATGTGTACATTTTTATTGTGGACAAGAGGATCTTTCTTTCCAATATTTTATTCCGAATAAAAATTACAAATAAAATTTTAAATAACATTAGATTATTGTAAATAAATTTTTATAAACCTGTCTTTTTTAAGTAATATTTTATTTTGTATTTTCTTCGGTTTAGATGACAAAAAAAATCCAGTTTTATTTAAAGTAACTGTCAAAAAGGGGGAGGAAACATCTAATCCACAAGGAGATTAGAAGTTCTCTCCCCCTTTTTGTTGTTCCATTCCAAACTTTTTGCTTAATTTTTGTCAAGTAACTTTGTCTACGTATAGTAGCAAGTGCTAATTGAATTGTTGGGGGGGGGGGCAGTTGTCTTAGGGGGCAATTGTCCAGATACCATATTTTGTTGTCCCCCCCCTTTGGCCGAACTACGGCATAAATGCTGGTTGGCATGCAATCAATAAGGAGTTGGTTGAAGTACTTGTAAGTCAATGAAAGACCAGGCGTTCGACAGATATTCTGTTAGTTCTTAGCAGATTGTTAGAAGAGGGTCTTGCTGTTGGATATGTCGTTCCAATATGTCCCAGGCATAACCTAAAGAGTTGACATCTATGTTCTGGGGCGGCGATATTAAATAACGACAGTCATCTTCCTGCTCAATGAACCACTACTGAACTCTAACAGTAAGCTTGCGTCCATGAAGTAACTCACATACACTATAAAAGTGCAGTATTGCAATAGGGACTTGATTGGCAACGACAATCAGAAACGCAACAGACCTTCCATGAATATCATGCCGGCCTGGTGGCCGAGAGGGCTAGGGCGTAGGCTTTCTCGTTCTCGAGCCCACCTGGTCGTGGGTTCGAATCCCATCGTGGGTATGGATGTTTATATTTGTCCCGGGCTGCGTATTTGTGTAAAATGACCTTAGCAGTCGAGGCCAAAAATTCTAATTAACCAACCAACCAACCATGAATATCAAGGGACGAGTTCTATACCATCAGAAGAAACTCCATACCATGATATTACCACTAAAATTTTGAGTTTTTTTGAAAAGGCATGTTAGATTCATTGTGTGATATACGATATATTTAATTTAATTTTCTTCGTCACATAAGTCCTAAAATTGTTGTTTTGCTTAATATTTTAATTTGAGAACTTTCTTAATTGTTCGCCAGTATTGCTTGTCAATGCTTCGAGATGTCATGTGCTGTAGATCGTCATTATTGTGTGTGGTGGCCAAGCACCCAGCTTTTGTTGATCATCAAAGCAAATAAATTTTACAGCATGAACCACAAAAAAAACTTCGACTTCGACAACAGCAGAAGCAGGTCTTCTCTTCCAGCCATGGTTATGGATCAGACAGCAACGGCCAGACATAGCCGCTACTTCGTAGTTTGCCTGACTGTAATTTTCAACATTCAGAGCATCTTGTTTGGGTGAGATGTTTTCTTCTTCTGTTTTTCCGTGATGTTTGGAATGGACTAGACAGTTAATAATTTTACAGCCATGTACAATTGGCACTTTGGTTTAAAAGAAGATTTTGTGCTAGATGAACTGTCGCTAAATTACTGTTTTGAAGACTTAAATAGATTCTGTTGTAAAAGTAAATTAAGGAAATTTTAATTTAAATGTTTTGAGGGTTTTTAGAATAGAATCATTTCCTGCTGCCTGTTTGCAAGTCAAAAGTTAATCTTAATGTTTGGATTTTTGCAAATCAAACGATTAATAATTTTATATTATAATTTTCTAAGCCAAATTTTTATTTAATTTGATTGTTCCTTTTGAAAAATTGTCTTTCAATTTAATCTCAGTGTATAATGCTTATGCATTTGATTTTCGGAATAGTTATTGGATTTCGGCTTATAGGATAGTACATATTTATTTCCATTATAAGTCTTGAATAATTTAATTTTGTACAAATGTTTATGCAATTGTTAGAGGCTTAATTTCTTATGCTTATCCATTTGTTAAAAGAATATTAAGCAATTTAGATTAACAATCACAGCTAGCTTTAGGGTAAGCGTTGTCTGTATGCTTTACTCTATTGGTAATGAGTATCTGCTATAATTTATATAGTTGTCTTTGATAGCGGTATGTTTGGGTATAGAAATTAATGGTATCCTTAGGACTATGTCTCATTTAATAGTAGCATAGTCTAATGGATCTTGTAACGTGAAACTGTTTAGAGGGGACTTTAATTTTGACCACCTTCCATCATTTCCATTCTTCCGCACTGATCGTATGGGGTATGTTAAAGATTAATCAATCGTTTGGCTTGTTATTAGTTATTTAATGTATTTTCTTTGATGAAGAAGCCTTTATTTGTTATTGTTCTTAAATAGGTAAAGTCGCTAACATCCGTCCCCTGCCCTAATTTCGTCCCCCACTATATTTTGGACGAAAAGTGGTGCAACCTTGCGACAGCTTTAGGAACTTATTTAGAACCACCTTCTTGACTACTGGTAGCGGCGCTATGGTTGGTTTCGTTCCTTTAGGTTTTGCTTCGCCCGGAAATAGTTTGTGACCAGGGTTGCTACAGCGTGAAACCAAGTTCAAACACTTATTTTGGTGTCTTACAGTAAGTTATTAATCATTTACCAATTGATATCTATAGATTAACACTTGAATATTACGTCCCTCAATGGAGTGAACGTCAACATTCAGAATGTGCCATCTACAACTCAGGTGGTCAGCCCAGGAGATATCCAGAACGTGCTAGTAATCCAGGCTTCCACATCATCTAGAGCTGGGGCATCATTCTTGGTAACAGGAACTCCACATAAGACATCATAAAAGTTTCCATTGAAAAGAAACAAAAGGCAGGAGAACGTCAATCAAAGACCAGGAAACGCCTCAACATTGAAGAAAAAGTTCAGCCTGGAACAAGATCAAGAAAAGCTCCCAAAAAGAAAATAAGGCATGACTCAACCTCAACGACTCTGATGATGAAACTCCCATTCAACTAGTGTCCATGGATGATGAGGATAGCTCAGGTGATGAAGATGCATCATGTCTAATTTGTGGAAAAAGATTTTCTGAAGACACGAGGGGAGAAAAATGGATCCAGTGCTCTAAATGTTTTGAGTGGTGCCACGAAATGTGTTCATCTAATCCAAAGTAAAAAAAATTTGTTTGCGATTTTTGTCTAGATGGGAGATTACTCTAGATTTAAGCTTAAATCTTAACTGTAAGAATGTATGATCATCATGAACATCAATGAATGTATTATAATACCTTTTAACATTATTTGGTTCTCATTTCTATATAAATAAATGTGTACATGTAAATGAAAGGGAGACGAAATTAGGACACCATTTTTGAAAAATCAAAATTTGCCTTTCAATGGTGTTTTTAATTTTTTGCTTAAGAAATATTTTTTTGTAGAATCACACCAGCAGCACTAATAGCTATGGAGTTGAGTTACTAAATCAGTTTTTTAATTAATTTAAATTCTAAACCCAACTTCAGAATTGAAGATTTTGCTTAGGGGGACGATATTTGGGCACTTTACCTTATCATTTTGTGTTTTCCAATTAAAACTATCCTTGTCTCTGTTTTGTAAAATTAAGTGTTACATTCTTGTATAGTATTGTTCGGTTCTTTTCCTTAATTTAACACATTATTTTGAGGATTATGCCTATGCAACGTTCCTTGGTCATTATTTATTACTCTCGCTGCGATCACACCTTGGTAGTGTCAAAATATGTACCATCACATCTGGGTTGCACGACAATTGCTTCATGAGGCTCCAACCAAACCCTTTGGGTACGGTCGGTACAAAACAACGTGGTTCTCAGATCACATAATCTCCTTCTAGTCTTCATCTGTCCAGTCACGACGTTCCAGACACCTCTGTCGTTTCATATGCATTGCAAAGAGTTCTAAAATTTTATACCGGTGTGGTATTTTATCTATTTTATCATTAGCTCCTATGTAATGGTAACTCCCCAGTTATTATTATACAGGGTGAGTCAAAAGTCTGTTACCCCCTTCCTATCTTGGATACCAATGTAGTTACACAAATTCCAGTACAGGGAATGAATAGGAACTTGAGGGTGATCTATCTGATGGAGCACCTATTATCATCTCCAATATGCAAATTAGGACACATCCAAATTCTATCTCGAAAACTGTAAGAGATACACAAAAAATTCCAATTGCACATTTGTTCAACAGCAAATTCCAAACAAAATAAAAGAAAAAGTTCACCAAAATCCGATGAGCGGATCAATCATAATCCTCATTGCTCAAAAAAAATCATCCAAATCGGACCAATCAATCACCCACAGTCACGTGGCGAACTGTTTGTAGCTTACAAACAGTCACACTGCACATACAAGTTACTTCAAACAGTTTAAAAAAAAGTTAATCAACAAAATGCTCGATGTGACAACCGTAGGCATCATAACACAATTGGGCACGGAACCTAACTGACGTCAAAACATCGGCAAGCATGGCTGGTGTCACTCCTCGGCACGCTTCCTGGATTCGTTGAACTAGATCCTCCAGTGAGGCGGGCTGCGTAGCATAAAACTTGTCCTTCAGGTATACCCACAAGAAAAAGTCAAGTGGTGTAAAATCAGGAGAGGGGGGTGGCCAACGAACTGGTCCTCCTCGGCCAATCCATTGTTGTCCAAACATCTCACTTAGACGCTCGCGAACGACCAACCCGTAATGTGAAGGAGCTCCGTCATGCTGAAACCACGTGCGCTGATACGAGGCCAATGGCAAATTGTCAATGAAGTCTGTGACTACCACGTTGAGAATTTCAGCCCGGAAGCGTTCTGCAGTCAGTGTTCCATCGTAAAAATATGGTCCAACCACAGTGTCATTGTACAATCCACACCACAAATTGATTCCCCAGTTCACTTGATGAGTTGCTTCTCGCAGACATCGTGGGTTTTCGTCTGCCCAATGGTGATGGTTGTGTTGATAACTCCAACCCTGGTGAATTGGGCTTCATCTGTCCACAACACCTCATTAATGAAGTTTGGATTGTCATCCAGGCAGGTAAGTAACCAGTTGCAGAAGGCAGCCCTAGCAACATTATCCAATGGCAGTAACTCCTGGTGACAATGAATTTGGTATGGGTGAAAATGATGTGCGTGCAGAATGTTGAGAACAGTTCTCTGATGGCACCCAACATCTGCAGCAATTGCTCTGCTGCTTGTGTGGGGGATTTGCAGCAACTGAAGCCAGAACTAGTGTTGTTGTATCCTCGTCGCCTTGTGCCCTTGATCGTCCTCGTTCTGCATTAACATTCCCTGTAGTTTCGAATCTTTGAATAATGTGACGCATTGTTTGACGAGATGGATGGCGTTCGTTAGAGTATCTGTCTCGATACAACCTAACTGCAGCATGTAGGTTTCTCCTTGCCTCTCCGAAGCAGAAGATCATGTTGACCATTTCCGGAACATTGTAGTTTGCCTCCCTGGAATTGTTCTGTCTTCTGTGTGCTGAAGCATGCCTTTTATTTGCTTTTCCGCATGAAAGTGAATGTGAGTATGGTAATTTATGTTAATTTTTTGATTTGCATGCTTTACATGGTGGAAATATCAACATTCAGTTTTCCTTGTGCAGTGTGACTGTTTGTAAGCTATAAACAGTTCACCACGTGAATGTGGGTGATTGGTTGGTCCGATTTGGATGATTTTTTTTGGTTTTGTTCGTTTTTTTATGCTGAACAAGTTTGCAATTGGGTAATTTTCTCTATCCCTTACGGTTTTTGAGATAAATTTTGAATGTGTCCTAATTTGCATATTTGGGATGATGAAAAGTGCACCATGGGATAGGCCACCCACAACTTCCTATTCATTGGATTTGTGCCACCCACGTGCGGGCGAGGACTCTCAGTGCGTAGTCCTATATTATACTTGGTCCCCGAACGTCGAGGCAAGGGAGGGTGGACCTCGAATTAGCCGTG
>JAHWFO010094185.1:391823-439648 GCA_023313115.1 Rhysida immarginata
GTCCCCGAACGTCGAGGCAAGGGAGGGTGGACCTCGAATTAGCCGTGCAAAAGAGTATTAGCTAGTACGTTTAAGCAAGACAACAACATTTATCATCTATTTGAACTTTAATTACTTATTTAAATACCCATATAGCATTAAGACATTTAACAATACTTAACACAAACTCAGGGGCCCTCTGAAATGAACAGAACAAAAGCATAAGCATAAAATGCAAAATCCCAAAATAAACAATAATTACAGCAAGTATTTTTGCCTAGAATTACTGTACATATTCAAATTGGCATCTCGCCGGCATAAGTGTACTTTTTTTTACCAATAGTACGCAAACATGTACCAGGGCAAACTGCTCCAGCCACCCCTAAGCGCATTAATCAACATCAATAGAGCTAATACATCAGTTCAACACTGGAACGTGTCGTGTACCCCTTTTTATATTGTTGGGAGGGGTACCGTAACCCACTTAAGTATTGCTATTAAACCACTTCCTGTTCAATACTACAATGCGCCAACGAACCTTTAGGTTCCGTTATTCTCTGCAACTTATGCGCAGGTGTGGGCAGTTGCCCTCACAACGGTCAACAGCCTTATGACTCAATTTCACGCTGGCACCTCTTGATTTGCTCAACAAGCAACATTTATGCCGACTCAGCTGAACATGGATTGTTCAGTAACGCTAATGAACATTCTCTGCCATATGGCATTAAAACCCACAATGTTTGTTTCCTTAAGAATATCCAACATGGAATAAAGTACCAATGCACTGCTTCACAAATTAATTGTTCTTCAACAGCGCATGCAAAAGGAGCGTCCCGTCGGAAGAAAGTCGATAGCGACTGCCGCTCGACGCGTAATCACTGCACATAAGACAGGAACGCAAGAATGTCAATATACATTCGGACAATGACCTGTCTACGCAGTTTATCCCTTGTGATCCAAGAAACAAATTCTTCCGAAATAAATAAAAAAGCAACGGTCTCACCCAGCTCGATGACAAGTTGTCTTCTCAACGCTGTAGTTCATGAGGACAAAGAGCATCTAGGCCAACTGCTGCCACGACCACGGACTTCATTCGAACTCTACGACGTTTTATCGTGAAAATCGCCAATACTTCGAAACATCAGCATTTGGAGTTTTTCTTTGTATCGAACTGTGAAATCAACTGCATTGCCATCTGTTCCAGTTCCACTTTCAAGCGATGCTGATAGGATAGCGAGTAACAAGCGCCATTTTCGAAGCCTCCATCATTAGCGAGTAACAAGCCGGTCGCTTGTTATCACTCCTCTACAAACCTAAAAATACGTCTTCTCCGGTCGAAAACTATATTTTTTAACCACTACATAAAAAAAGAACCTCTCTTAACAATACTTACACACAATACAAAAGACACGCGGTTTTTCATAGAAAACCTCCTCGCCACAACAAAGCTTAGCAATCGACGCCAAAACATTGTTGCCGCGAAGGGGAATTTACATTGCTCTTCAGAAATTGCTCTTAACAATTACCTAGAAAACTAAGCTTATCATGCCCATTACAATAAATTGCAACCAATCACTCACAAATTTATAACGACAACACCACAACCACGATATACAAACGAGTGAGCTACATAAAATACAATGACCAGAACATACATCCACACATACGCACGCATGCACCACCCCCAACAAGTGAAACACACACTGACCCTCAGTCACAGATTCATCAAAATTAACATATCTGCTTCAGTTCAAAAAATAAAAGGGGGATTCAGACTTTTGTATTCACCCTGTATAATAATGAGTCTCTCAATATAATAATAACTCCCCTAGCTTGGGAGAAGCGGATTGTAAAATGTCCAGACAAAAGTGAAGACAAAAATGTTTACTCAGAACCTTCATGCAGAGTCTGGATCAAAAATTTAAACTTGACAGAGGTAGACAAGACAAGTATTGACCACAAAGAAATGCTGGAAGATTAAGAAAATCATTAATGGTGCGCAGAAGTTATTTAAGCCAGTGAATAGAGAAAAGAAATGCGACAGAGAAAAGAAGTTATTTAAGCCACTTGTCAATTAGATGGGTTCATAGGTACGTTAAAGAAATGCGTTGAGATCCATTTTGATGTTCACCTCCATTATTGGACTATTTCGTCAATCATAAAAAAGCATTTTTCATGGTGAGCTGACTGCTTTAATAAAAACACAATTGAAGCAAAGGTATGGCCAAAAATAATATCCTGACAGAATACGTTTTACCAACTCAACAGCAGGTAAATGGTTTAGACAGCGGTTGCCATGGCATTGTAACATGCTCTTTACACCAATGAAGTTTCAGGATAGTTCATCCGATACTTTTCCTAGATATTCGACAAAAGGCCTAAAATCTAAAGTGTCCACTTTCAATTGAGCAGTCAATGTACAGAAAATGCATCACCAGCTTCCGTTTTGTTTGGAACAAGAAAACGTGCATCCATTTCTCATATATGCAAAGAAATTGAAAGGATGAAAACCTAAACTGACGAAGATAGATTTACATTTCTGAACATCACTGACATTTGAAATGAACATATCTATGTATATTAAATGCATGTTGAAATTTAACGATGTTACATTGTACATGTCTTTTGTGTTTACTTTAATAAAAATTAACAATGTTAAAAAATTGAGAAGCCATCACTAGTCTTATTTATTTAATTATTAACATTTAATTCAACTTTTGATAACTTATGCCAGTTTCTATTTGGGAGTTATAGTTATTATACATATAATAATGACTATGGAGTCATCTTTTGGGGAATTATTATTATACGCTATGCCGGTCAGTTGGGAACTCTACCACAACACGTATAAACAAATCAGAAAAGTTATACATACACTACTTACCTCCGCATTCAATTCACAGGCTTCTTTACAGATTATATAGAAAGCAAAGAGGACTTTAGCGATGCGAAAGCAAAGACTGACATAGCTGAAAGCATTTCCGTAGCCGAAGACGTCAGGCTTCAAAGTTCTTACGAAGATGCACACGGAAATGACAAAGTAGATGACCCAGAAGACCAAGAATGACTTATACGCCTTATTCACCTGTTCCGTGTATGAGGTGATGTAAGCGAACCGACGTCGCAAATGAATGACTCTATCTTCAAAGCGCTGGGAGTTTGTCTCTAGCTCGGATATGATTTGTTTATTGAAGTCTTTATAGCCCATGGCTAAGAGTTTGCATAGAATATTCAGACTGAGACAAAAAACAGCGTAGTAAGAATGGCTCAGAATGATCCACAAAGCGTTAACGAACGCAACGATTTCAGGATGTTCTATGAATAGGTCTATACGCAAAGCAATGGCGCTGAGCAATTCCCTGTTTTCTAGATTGATTATATACAGCGAGTCGGATAAAGAAGACGAAGCGATCAAGAATCCCGAAAGAATAGCATACTTCAAAAAATACTTGATCAAAAATCGGTCGCATTCTTTACTTTTATGATTCAGCAGTTCAAATCGGATGGCTGTATGCAGTAAAGAGAACGTCTTCTGGTTCCAATAACAGCCGAGGGACAGAGCAAGTCCCACCAGTGAAACCAAAGGCTTGTGCAGTTGTACTAAAATATTCTTCAGTTCTTTATCTTGCACATATATAAAAACAACCTGCACACAGACACCACACAAGAGAAGCATTTGCAGAAAGAATTCGACTACAAACACGCACAGCAGAACCTTCCTCTTCGTCTTAGACACCTCACTCAAGAGATTGAGACCCAAGACGTGAGAAAAGCAGGAAAAGACTCGAGTAAAGTAAGCCATAACGACTGACACAAAAAAAGTTTTTGTGACACACACACACAGTTCAAATTCTCTCTCTTTTGAAACTCTCTTGTGTGTTGTTCATCTCACAGAAATCATGCAATTATGTTTAAACGTTAACTTCCTTTCTCCTCGACATTCAATTTACGTGAAATTATTGATCACTTAGGGTGTCAATATTATGAGATGCTTTAATGGCAATAAAAACAAAGAGAAATATTAATCATCATCATATGACAAATAAATCATTTTCACGTGTCCGGAGTAAAAGCTACGTAGCTTCCTCAACAACCGTTAAAAATACAAACATGAGGCAAGAAAACTGTAAAAAGGCGCCTTTCATTCAGTAAGATAGCAGCACTATGCATCTACTACTGAAGGCCCAAAAAATAAAAATATTTTTTTATTTGGCGTTATGTTTCCTTTTGGAGTTGCTTCACTTAGAGTCGAGTGTGAAGAGAAAAATTATACTTTAAACTTCCTGGATTTTTGGCTTATCTCCCGCTCCCCCATCCCGTAATGTTTGAAAAGTGTTTCTTTGGAAGTAGATATGAATAATTAGTAAACATCTGAGAAAGTGTCTCTTTGAATTTATGGTTAAAACTGATTTATTTGTGATCCCTGAATGTTAAAACTGAAGGATTAACAGAGCTAAAACTGTTTAATTTTGGACTGAGGAAAAACCGAAGGAATGGAATGAATCCATTGGAGTCGATTAATGCTACATAATAAAAAACATAAATGAGCGACAGATTTATAATAAAATATTCCAATGGAGCCAAGAAACTGTGGAGATCTAGATATAGTGAAAACTGGTAACAGGAAAAACCACGCAATCCAACATACCACGTATGTACATTTCGACGACAAAATCGTCATCATCAGCGTGATAACAATTTATTACAAAATTGATATATTGAACAGACAGGAAGAATAACAGAGCAGTGAAACGTTATATAGAGAGGAAGAACCAATCAGATTAATGAAGCTAGTTGCAGCAGTCTGCTGGCGAAACCATGAGTGAAAGGAAGGCTTTCTTTGTCGCCTTTTTAATCTTTCTCAATAGTCTGCAAGTCTCCATTATCTCCAGATAGTGCTCATTATTAAAGATAGTGCTTCCGGCCGTTAGAGCGCTACAGATACAAAATTGATGGATCGATCGTGTCGGGAATGATGAACAGGAAAGTTGCCATGGCCTGCACGCTCCCTTGACTTAACCTCTTGCGACTTCTTTGTGTAGTGGTAAGTGAAAGAGCCAGTGTCTGTGTTGCAATTACCGGGTCAACTGACAGGGACATGCTTCCTCAGGTGTGGGATGAACCCGATTACAGGTTCTAGGTGATTAGCTGCAGAGTCACTAAAGAGCACCCATTTCATGACAAAAAAAATTGGTGAGTTGCTCTATGTGCTTGTAAAGTTTCCTAATATGTTAAATGATACAACTACAATAAAATCATGAAACTGTTTCAATCATTTGTGTTCACTCTGAGAAAATCAAAATTGTTGGAATCGACCATTGGAACATTCTTTCCCTGGTAGAATGTAAAGTTTTGATTAAGCAATCATAGAAGATACATATATATCTAAAATGTATACTGAACGACCAATTTATTAGAGACACCCCGCTAATAGAATGTTGCGCCTCCTTTAGCGGCGAGAACTGCCTGAAAACATGCTGGCATGGATTCAACAAGGTGTTGAAACCGTTGCGGAGGAATAGCAGCCCAGGCTGACATCACAGGGTTCCGTAATTGGTGCTGGTTGGATGGTAGTGTGGGAAGGCGTCGGATGGTTCTCTCCATTTCATCCCATAAATGCTCGATCGGGTTGAGATCGGGCGACCGAGCTGGCCACTGAAACAGGTGGAAGTCCAAGAGCATTCGAGCACGGTGACAGGGAGCATTGTCCTGCTGAAACTGTCCGTACCACCAGGAACACAGCCATCATGAACGGGTGCACCTGATCGGCAACAATGTTCAGGCAGTGTGTCGCATTCAGGGATGTGTCTACGGATATAAGAGGATTCAGTGTGTCCCAAGAGAAGACACCCCAGACCAGCTCTCCTCCTCCACCCGACTGTACAGTTGTCTGCTGACAAGATGGGTCCATGGCCTCGTACTATCTGTGCCAGATGCGCAGTCTGCCGTCCGTATGATGAAGTAGGAACCGCGATTCGTCGGAACAGGCGACCTTCTTCCATTCATCCAGTGTCCAGTGGCGATGCCCATATTAGCACAAGAGCAGGTCAACTGTTAGCCGGTTACGATAAAAGTCCGTGCTAACACTTCCCCAAAGCTAATGGATGTCTAGTAACTTTAACAGAAGCTGAAATAAGACATCTGTACGAATAATTACAAGTGGAAAGGTGGACAATGCAGCTCAGCTAACCAGAGAATTGCATAAACATTGTTCTTCAAGAACTGCTGCACTGGACTGAAACCCTGTTTAAAAGACGAAACGACCAAAATTTTTACCTAGAAATATCTCTGCAAGATTGAAATCTGCCATAAAACTCAACCAAAAGAGAAAAACCTGTAATCCACAAGGAAGAAAATACAGGATACGTGTTTCGGGTATCAAATGCCCATCTTCAGTAGAAAGACAAAAGCGAAAAGAAAAATAAAGAAGGCAAAACCTTAAAGCTAAAGTATACAGGATATGGAAGGACAAGTACATAGCGTGATTCCATGCATCAATCGAAGCAAAAAGTTCCTTTTTTAAAATGTCGAGAACTCAAAATTAGGAGTGTAAAAATATCGCATCGTTACGTTGTGCTATACAAATCAATTATTTGTAATCAATTTGAGTTTTCTTTTGTTCTCTCAATTTGAGCACATCTGTTTCGTCACTCAAATTCAGCTTTTCTTTTTTTTCTCTCCTTTTCTTTCGCAACAGTCGGTTCCATGGAAATCGATGTGCTTGGGACCGTTTTGAGTAGGGAGAGGGGAGACAGTAGGGAACGGACCTCCGTGATGAGCGGATGGGATGGGAGAGGCACCTCTCACTCAATTCGATTATTCATAATCAACTGTTTTATGGATACTTATGTGAGAAACTGTGTGTAAAAAAGTACTATTTTGAAATGAGTCATCCGAGACGCAGATGTAGATTTGAATGACCATGGCAAAGACGGTTGTTGTGAAAGAAGAGGTAGGATATTATAAGTTTATAATATATGCATCGTATCTTTATTTTGGTCAAAGAATCAAGAATTAACTCAACAGAATAACTTATTCTGGAGTGAGATGCAATAAGTGGATTCCAGATTTATTAATCCAAGCAAGATTTATTAAGCAAGACACAACGCAATGAAAACATGCTGTTTGCATGAAACCAACTCCTGAATGTATGTAAGAAAATAGTAAGAGTCAATTAGTCAGCAATTAGTGGATGAAGCTAATTAACCCTGCATTCGTTGTTTCAACTCTAACCGTTTCTGCACTTGCGGTAATGGTCGAACGAGCTGCGAACGACCGAAGGCAGCAACGGTGTAAGGGAATCTACAATTGTTCTTTACATTACTTACCCTCATCGACGAGTCAACAAAATCATTTATGCAGATTGGCGTGCAACTAAAAACTGCAGAAATACATGAAAATTAATAAGAAGATAAAGGTGATTTCCTGTCATCACTGAGTGCATCAAGATCAACGACTTAACTACGAGCAACTGAAAGTTTATGACTGTTCTGACTTTCATCTAAGTAACTGTGAGTAGATTATTATTTTTTGTTTATTCTCTGATATGCGACAAATATAAAACAAGTGATTTTGATTTGTAAGAATTATAGATGTCAAGTTCATAACTTCGTGAGTTATGACTTGAGTGAGTGAGTTCATTCCAGCAAAAACATACAGCAATGGATTAGTTAGCATCAATATCATTGTTGTTTTTATTCATAACTCTATCTGATTAAAGTGCTTATCCCATTTGACATAATTTTGTATTATCAATTTACAATGTAGTACATAAATGACTCATTTGATATTATTCTCTTTTATTTCTTAATATAAGCATTTGTTTGATTTTATCTCATTAGACTAAGTAATTTATTTTTTTCCCTTTCAATATCTCTTTATATCTGTTATGATTACTGATTTTAAAAGTATAAAAATGAGAAGAGCGGAACACATGAACAACAAGCAAGATTTTTTCTCTCTGCTCTTATAACAAAGAACATATATACAGAAAGATTGCTTAGAACAATAGCACGATTATTGAAGATAGATGGCGCCATATTACACTGCTTGTCTTTTATTCTAACACTTCCTCCAAAGACAAACAGTCAGATCCCTGTGATACATTGTTCTGTACACCAATCTTTTCACGTAGCATATTAAAACGAACACGTTCAAGTGGTTTCGTCAATAAATCCGCCACCTGATTCTTTCCATCGATGTGTTCCAATTTAAGTTCACCATTCAAAAATTTTTCACGCACATAGAAGTACCGAATTTCGATGTGCTTGGTTCTTTTGTGATACTCTGGGTTTTTAGCCAATTTTACTGCACCAACATTATCAACATAAAGTGTAGGTGGTAAGTCATGTTTCGGCATTTCAATTAGTTCAGACAATAGTCTTTTCAACCAAATCAGTTCCTTCGCTCCTTCACTTGCTGAAATTATTTCTGCTTCAGTAGTGGAGGTTGCCACCACTTTCTGCAACTGACTGGTCCAGGACACGGCTCCATGAGCAAACTTTGCGACGACTCCAGTTGTCGAACGTCTTGTGATCTTATCACCTGCAAAGTCAGCATCGCTATAAACACTTAGTTTCTCTCCTTTTCTGTAAGAGATTCCATAATCTTGTGTTCCTTTCAGGTACCGAAATATACGTTTAACTTGATCCCAGTCCCAGGTGGTCGGTCTTTCCATAACACGGGCTGCTTTGTTCACTGCAAAAGCAATATCTGGACGTGATACGGTAGCAAGGTACATGAAACAACCTACTGCTTCCCGATACGGAACCTTAGATGAAATCACCTCATCAGTGGTATTTTCTTCACAACCAATTGGTGTTGTGACTGCATTTGATTCGGCCATTCCAAATCTTTCCAATATTTTTCTCGTGTAGTTCTCTTGGCTTAAAGTAATTGATCCATTTTCATTTTGTTGAATCTTCATGCCAAGAAAGTTATTCAAAGAGCCGGTGGTTGTATGAAATTCTACTTGTAGTTTTCTCAAGAAATCACTGATCTCTTGTTTGTCACTGCCAACTACCAGACCATCATCAACATAAATTGCAATGTAGAGTCGCTTTTGGTTGCATTTTCGATAAAATAGACATGGATCAGCATTGCTATTTTGGAATCCAGACGTCTTCATAAATGTAATGAAACGTTTGTTCCAGCAGCGACCATATAGACTTCGTTTCAGTTTGCACACTCGTCCCGTGCCATCCTCAAAACCTTCTGGTTGTTCTAGATACACTTCCTCTTCAAGTACACCATTCAAGAAGGCTGTTTTTATGTCAAACTGTTCCAAGTTCATATTTTCTGTAGCAGCAACAGCTAACAAAGTACGTATGGTGTCATAGCGTGCAACAGGACTGAAAGTCTCATCATAATCGATTCCATGCTTCTGAACGTATCCTTTTGCCACCAAACGGGCCTTGTAACGAGTACAACCATTGTCTACAGCTTTACGACGTAGTACCCAGCGATTCTTTAGAATTTTCACATTCTTCGGGCGTTCAACCAACACCCATGTGTTGTTTTCTTCCAACGAATCCAATTCTTCATGAATAGCTTGCAACCACAACTCTTTTTCTTCAGATTGTAGTACTTCTGAATACGAGTTTGGATCGTTGCAATTTTCAGTAGTAACTGCTTCTGCATACAATAAGTACTCATTACTTTCCATCCATTGCGGTTTCTTACGTTGGCGTTTAGTTTTTACACCTTCTTCAACAGACTCGTCACTTTGCTTCTGTAAGTATTTGTCTTCTTCACCGATTGGTTCCATTTGCTCTTCACGATCATTTAAGTTTTGGCTTCCTCCAGAAGTGGACGTTGTGATTAATTCTTCACCTTCATTTAGGTCTTGATTCCCCTCATGGTTGTTTGCTTCTTCCAGTTTTACTTTTACTGTAGATGAACAACCAGACAAGCCTTCTTGTGAAGTCTCTTCTTTATATATTGCAAACTCTGCACCATCATTGCGTTGATTGCAGACCAGTTCAGGTTGGAACTTCACATCATGGCTGAGGACTATTTTCTTTTGAGAAGGAATCCAGACTCTATATCCATCCTTGTCATTAACATATCCTACAAGGTATCCATAAATAGCTTTATCATCAAACTTTGAGCGAAAAGTCTTATTTACATGGACGTAACATCTTGTGCCAAAGATTTTCAAGTGATCTAATCTTCCTGTTGGTCGTCCATACCACAACTCATAAGGGACTTTGTTTTCAACTGAAGATTTTCCAGTGCGGTTTAAAAGGTACACTGCTGTATTACAAGCTTCAGCCCACAACCCTTTTGGTAATTTACTTGGATTTAGCATGGAACGAGCTGCTTCTACGATGGTACGGTTCTCACGCTCAGCTGCACCAGATTGCTGGGGTGTATAAGGTGGAGTAACGTAATGTTCTATTCCTTTGCTTGAGAGCAACTGCGTAATCCTTTTGTTATCAAACTCTTTACCTCCATCACATCTGAGTCTCTTAACTACATGTCCATTCGTTTCAGCTTCGTTCAGGAATTGTTTAAGCACATCACTCACTTCACTTTTATGTATTAAAAAGAAGATTCGACGAAACTTGCTGAAATCATCTTTGAAGCATACGTAATAACGTGCCTTTCCGAAGGATTCTACATTCATTGGTCCATTTACATCTGTATGGATTAATTCGCCGGTTACTGTTGATCGATTTCTTCGTTTTTTAAAAGGAAGTCGATGCATCTTTCCCAGTGCACATCCATCACAGAAATCTTCTTGACAGTCTTTTACACTTATACCCATTTTCTTCAGTACGCTCTTCACGTGCTGTTTATTTTGATGACCAAATCTCTCATGATATACTTGTAACGTTTCAGATGCTGTAACTAGATTTACTTGGACAGGTTGGTCTGGCTTCACAACACGCATGTTGAGTACATACATGCCATTGCTTACATGTCCAGTCATTAGAGTTTTTCCACTGACTTTGTCTTTAATTTTGACTCCTGTATTATCAATAGTTATACAGTATCCTCTTACCGCAGCTGTCTTTACAGAAAACAAATGAGCAGTTGCATCAGGTACATACAAAACATTGTGCATTTCAGCATTGTGCCAAACTTTACCTTGACGTGTTTGGATTCCAATTGTTCCTTTTCCATGAGCTTGCATACTCGTATTTTGTTTTCCCAGTGAAATCATTTCTGGAATGGCAAACTTTGTATAAGATACAAAATATTGTTTATTTGAAGTGATATGCTTTGATGCACCACTATCACAGTACCATTTATCAACATCAGTACAGTTACTGGTTGAAGCACCCATGGCATGTGTGAAAAATACTGTTTTATTATTCACTTGTTGATTAGTGCTGCCCAATTTCTTTTGCGTACATTCTGCTGCCCAATGACCCAGTTGTTTACATTTGTTACAAAGAAACTTTTTCTTTGCACGTTCCAGTGTTTTCTTAGAATTTTCTTTACTGGATTGCTGCAGTGTTCTCCTGGGTTGACTTCGTGTAACGAATGCATTTGTTTCCGTCACTTTCTGATCTCGCAGTTCGATTGTGCACAATTTTTCGATAAGGAGATTCAAGCTCTGATTTTCTGATGGAATTGTGTCCCATAGATCTTTAAAATTATCATATTCCTTTCCTAAAGTCGACAAAATACGGCCATTTAAAATTCTCTCAGACAGGGTATTTTCTTTATGTTTTGTCAGTTCATCATTCAAATCAACAAACAGCTTTTGTAATTTCGCAACGTGCGTACTGATGTCTTCGGAGTCATCTCTTTTAACTCGAAAAAAGGATTCTATTAACATGTTCAAACGTTGTGTACTACTACACTCAAATCGTGCTCGGAGTTTATCCCATATTTCTTTTGCGTGGTTGCACGTCAACACGAGTTCAGCAACTTGTTTGTTAAGTGCACTTACTATTAGACTTGCTGCTTTCGCATCGTCCTTCTTCCACTCCAAATACAGCGTTTTTTCTTCATTTGTTGGCGTAGCGGGTAAATCAACACGTTGTTTTGTACCATCAATGATGTCTTCTAGTCCATAAGAACGCAACACCATGGACATGTGCCACTTCCACTTTGCCCAATCATCAGGACCCTCTAATTTATCCACGTTCACTTTGTACTCACAGCTGGCGGCCATATTGCTTATATCGTCAACTTTTACGTGATTAATCGAAGGCAATTTTCAAAGACAGTTCAATTCGCCATGCGCAGTGAAGGATTCATATTTACAGTTATTTTCCTTCATTCAAGCTGCCTGGACCCATAACCTGTTATGATTACTGATTTTAAAAGTATAAAAATGAGAAAAGCGGAACACATGAACAACAAGCAAGATTTATTCTCTCTGCTCTTATAACAAAGAACATATATACAGAAAGATTGCTTAGAACAATAGCACGATTATTGAAGATAGATGGCGCCATGGTACACTGCTTGTCTTTTATTCTAACAATATCCATGCTTATATATTGAAACGGACCCCGCCCCTCCCCTGCCTATTGTCTTTAAAAATAAAAAAAATTCTACTTCTCCTGTTCAACCTGTTGTGTTTCTTTGAATTTTTTTTCACGGGATTCGCTAGACTTTTATTCACCGGTAATTTTGAAATTGTTTTGAATTTCTGAATGTGTTGTTTGTTGCCCGCCGACAATGATTGTTTTAACAATGAATCGTCGTAAATATGCCGTCCGAAACAATAGTGTTTTAAAGCTGTTGTTGAAAAAAAAACACAAAGCAGAAGAAAGGACGTTCGTTTTTTCCGGGCGTCTGAAAAAGAGGGATGATGGAAAAACTCGTGTTCCTCCCCGAGATGTTTATGATCGAACATCCCACTACGACCGAGAATTGTGGAACCGGCGAACCGATCATTGGACCCTTGTGCAGCTAGGAAGAAAAGAATCGCTGAATAAGTGACTTTTGTCTTCTTTAAATAAAACTAATTATTTTCACAATATTTGACGATTAAAATAAATAACTGGAAAAACAGGAATTTGACGCAATAATAAACGAGATTTACTTACCTGGATAAGTTAACGACGTAGTTTTGGAAAATACTGATATTATGAATATCCTTAATAGTTATTTTATGTTCGAACAAGTTGACCTCTTGTTCGAAGTTGTTTGTCTGAATCAGAAGAAGCTGAAGTCCTCCATTGCCCCGTCGAAGACGCAGACACTGAAACAAGTAATATTTTGACTTTATTACCTTTTGAGGGCCCTTTTCGAGTAGATTGTTGAGTAGATTACCTGGAATTCCGCGTTTGTTTAAAGTTGAAAACCTACAAAGAAAAGAATAATTAAGTACGAGCATTCTAGTAGAGAACTAAAAATAATTAAGAAGGGAAATCTAACTCCGTTACGAACTTTAAGACGCTTACCTCTTGTTGCCAATTTGTTGCGTTCGACAAATCGACGGTCGTCTGCGTTTGACCCCATTCGAACCGCTAAGACCCCACTGAACTGATTAGAACGATGAATCTTCTTACTAAAGAGTTTGGGACCGCGAGTGGGTACCCGTACTAATTTACCCCTCATTCTCTGTCTGGTATGAATGTTAAGATATCTGAACTACCCCCTTGCGCGATCCTGTCTGTCTAAACATCAGTTGCTTCAAATGAATTTTGTGACCTGCGCCTCATCGCGAGCTGTCGACACCAGTTTGGCCCTTTCGACGATTTGTGAACTTGACGAAGGTCCGTGTAGTGTTATTTTTCCCCTGTTACCCTGTATGTTTTACGTTTGGACTTACCTCGATTAAGTATCTCTGCTGCTGAGCCATAGTCTCTTGGCCGCGAATTAATTCTCACCTGGAAAAAAACCGAAAAGTTAAGTGATCTCAAACGAATTTATTAATTTAAGTGGAAAATCGAAGTATTTGAAAAGTCGATTTTATGTTTGAACTTAATGACTAATCGAATTTGAACGTGTAGAATTCATTCGAGCGAGCAGATTCAGCCTGTCTCTTTCCTGTCTTACCGATTGTGATTATTGACTTTATGAATTAACTCGACGACCGTTTAAAGTGATTAAACTAGGAGGAAAAATAAAAAGAATTGGACAGAGATTAATAGTTGTCCGTTGATTTTAAAAAGAAAGAAGTGTTAAGGGGGGGGGGGGGACGAAATAAGAAAGGAAAAATTGAACTTACCTTTAATTTTTTTTTAATTTCGTTATTACTTGTTCCTTTTTCTTAGTTTTGAATTGGCCCTAGATCCAGTGAGGGACTTGCTTTCTGTAGTTGTCAATTGTTTGATAATAAACTTCTCCCCCTCACTAACTAAGGAAGGTGCAACTAATGAAGCAGAGCCCTACCTCCCTCTGATTCGAAGCCCTACCAAACGAAGTCGATGATTTGTGCTTTTGTAGTTTCCATTCCCAGTGCTTTTCTTACCCAAACACCATCCTTTGCCTTTTCCATGGAACCAAGCTTAGAACTGATATCAGAACTAATTCCTATCCCATCCTGCAGCAAGACATCCACTAACACTTTTTCCCCATCCAGTCCACAACCAAGTAATAAGCCAACACCAAGAAACCTCGTTTTAAACAAAGATCCGAAAAACCTGAGAGTCAAAATTTCTACATTGAAATCACAAATAAGAAAATTAAAATCACAGAGTTTAAAATAAATGTAATGATGACAGTCTGGAACATTGCTTTAGAATTAGGGAAAAACTTTTTTCAGGTCAAGTACTGGAATTTTTTGAAACTCAAATTAAATTCCTTAGTAAACCAGTGCATAGTTGGACCATTCAAAACAAATTGTTTGCACTTTCAATATACCATGCTTCGCCAAAAGCATATAAGATGTTAAAAAAATTTTCCATTTTCCTTCAGTAAACACATTAAGACGATTGCTAAATTCAATAAATTTGGAACCGGGAGTTACAGAAGATATTTATCAGTTGCTCAAAATTAAAGCAACTTACATGACGGATCAAGAAAAACTTTGCATCATATGTTTTGACGAATTATCTCTAAAAAAATACTTAGTGTATGAAAAAAGTAAAGATGCCGTTACTGGACTTGAAGATTATGGAGCAACTTGAACAAAATTGAAAAACTGGCTAATCTTGCAGTTGTGTCCATGTTAAGAGAGGTTACAACCAATTGGAAGCAAATTCTTGGATTTGCATTAGTTCATAACTGTGCTTGTGGCCACGATTTATATTCCATATTATGTGAATGGCTCGAGGAATTACACAATATTGGATTAAATGTAATTGGCTGCATATGCGATCAAGGCCCCAATAATCGCTCCTTATATGCTCATAAACTTAATGTTAGTCAAGATAACCCAGTGTTTTCTGTAAAAGGACGGAAATACTTTGCTTTATTTGACTTTCCTCATCTCCTGAAGAGTTTAAGGAATAATTTGATGAAATATGACTTTGAATGGGCAGGTCACAAAATTTCTTGGAAAATAATCATCGATTTGTTTAAATTAGACATGGCAAAAGAAAAATCCCTGTGACTGGCACCAAAATTGTCTGCTAAACATGCACAGTTAATAAGATGAAAGTGAAATTAGCAAGTAAAATTTTCTTCCATTCGGTGTTTACAGCAATCGTGTTGTAAACCAGCATTGGACAGTTGAGAGCAGAAACCTTTCACACAGCAAATTTCATCCTTTTATCATTCGACATTTGCAGCCATTGAAAGAGAAAAATATTCAAAGACCTATTTCAGCGAGTAATTCCAATGATAAAATAATAATGCAAACAATTGAAATGTTCAAAACAATCAAGTTTATAGGAAACAAAAATGAAACAGTGCCTTGCATTGCTGGTTGGATTCAAAGTCTGAATGACTTGTTGGAAATCTGGAATTTATTACACAGTAGTTACAGTGTGAAATTTTTATTGACCAGAAGATTCAGTCAAGACTGTTTGGAAAGTGTTTTTTGCTTGATTCGCCAATTAGGAGGTTTTAGAGATAATCCTGATCCAGTGCAATTTAAGCAAGCATTAAAACAAGTTTCAGCAATGTTTTTTTTAAACCAAGCGAACATGCAATGCAAGCTTGATTTAGATAAATTTTTATTATTTTTTATTTTTATGATGTGATGTAGAATATATTTCATTTTAAGCAATAATACCTAACTATTTCTATCCACATAAGATTTTATTCCATTATTCGAATATTTCATTTTATTACATTCGCTCTCCATCACATGTAATATTTTCCTAAATTATTTTAAATATTTTAGTTACATTTTCTTTTTGTTTTTCAATATTACACTTTTTGTTTCGTAAACAATACCACCTGCTGTTGTTGTATTGCTTTTCTTGAACGTTCTTCTAATTCTCTTTATGTGTGACGGCCGCGTGCGTAGCCTTTATTGGATGCATCAGTCAATTTTAGCCAGAGACAATTGTAAAAGCAGACTTGGCGTTAGCTTCTACCAATGACGTATATTAAAGATAGACTCCGAATCCTATTGTTGTAACTTGAAGCAACTTGGGAAGCTCCATGCCCAGAACTGTCATGGCTGAAAGTGAGTGAAGATGATACAAAACACATGGCTAAACACGAGAGTAGCTGATTAATAATTCTTTCACACGCCGATCACGGAGTGATAAGTTTATCTTTTCGTTTACTTTGTATTTGAAGTATTTTATTATATTTTATAAACAATTTTTCGATCATGGTTTCAATTTCAATTTCGTGTCGATTGTCTTTCAGTAACGTATTTTCATTTTAGTTACGTATTTTGATTTATTTTTGTGGAAAATGATTCCTGATCCATTTTCGTGTCTGTTTGTACAGTCGTACGCAGAACAACTTTGAATAATGGTTTTGAATTAATAATTCCTCGGGGCCCAAAATCTTCAAAAACAAAGCAGCCAGACAGCTAATTACTCCACGGCTCACTCCTGCCCAGAACTATCATGGCTCAATTTGCTTCACTTTTTGCCGCTGTTAACAATAGGATTCGGAGTCTATCTTTAATATACGTCATTGGCTTCTACTTTCTGTAATGTGTTTCACGACTCCCAGCATGCAACGGGCTCATAAAGTTTACTCAGTTCGTCAGATGGAGCCACTGTAGTTTCAGTTTCGAACAGGAAATGGGAGTTGCTAGGTTGTTTGTTTACTTCCTGTTGGCAAAGTCACGTTTGCGCAATGTGGTTTGACCACATTAAAAAATACACAGATATTTCAGTTGGCCGAAATGTGGAAACTGGATTACGTCATCTCGATTGTAGCGCACCTAGCGAAAGGAAGGGCACGCTCGTGGGATTCCCTCATAGATTCACTGGAAGCTATGACTGAGTGCCGATTAAGTATTGTTTTTCAGTGAAATTTACAAAGTTGCAGTCTGAAAAATATCTGAGGAAAAAGGGAAAAATTGCTAGTCTCAGAGCATTTCTTCAAAATGTTGACTTTAAATGGTTTGTTGAATGAAGAAACACTTCATTCTATGCTTTACTGATTGTAAGGTGTCGATTTTTTCAGCAATAAAAACTACATTTTTTATAATTTTTATTAGCAGCAACAATAAGCTATAAGGGCTCCTTTCATGTTGCCATATAAAAAACTCACAGAAATATAGTTTCAATATAGAATTGATCATAACATATAAGAATATATCATAAAAATTATAATAAGACTTCACTGTTTTGAAGAAGAAAAAAATCGCAATTCTATTATAAATTCAATCAATCGAATTCAACTTAAAAATTAGTTTCTTCAGAAAACGATTGTGGCCAATGACACTTCGTAGATCAATCGATTAAAATAACATGTAGCCGAAAAGTAAAAAGATTTTTGGGTAACTTGCTTTTTACAAAAATGTATTTCTAACATGTTTCCGTTGCGTGTTTTTTTTTTATTAAAAAGTCTTTTGATTTATTTATAATAAAAGAATTTAAGAGCTACATCAAACGATAATAATATAATTTTCAAATGCTAAGATTATTAATATAAATCAGAATATTAATATAAAAAAAATCAACAAGAAAAACCGCAAGCTTATTAAAATGCAACATGCAAGAGAGTTAACGTAAGTTTAGCTTAAAATCTATTAAATTTAATTTTTACGTATATGTAAGTGCTGTTTGTTGTTAATTTAAGTTAATTTGATATTTAATATAAATTTTGTTGGATGCAAGTTTAGCTTGCAAGTTTATCTTTGTTTCCCAAATTAATAATTTTATAATATATATTTTAATAATTTTTTTAATAAATAAGGTTTGATTTAATAAAATGTCTTATTCGCATTTTTAAAATTACTTTTTATTAATTTTTATTGCAGTTATTACTATTTTTATGCTTTATTTAAAGTTAGATGCAATGCATTTCAATGGATTTAGCTGATCTGTGTCCTTCCTTTCGCTAGGATCGCCTCTCGGTTTCCATAGGCTTGATATAAAGTGAAATATCTGTGTATTTCTTAATATGTGGTTTGACTATGGCTGGGCCTAACAATGGCAGTTACTGCCTGAAGTTTGCTCGTTCGCTCTGCTATCTTGGCTCTTACTTTGATCTCCAATATTCAGAGACGTATCTATCAGAGATATCTTTTAAATTTAAAATGTCAGGAAGATTTTGTGCTACAAAATTTTTTAAAACTGTCAAGGTGAAGGAAAAAAATTAAAATTCTTCAGATTTCCACCTGATGCACGAAGGTGAGTTTTGGGTTGCTATTATTATTTTTTAATTCTTAAGTTAAGCTGTAAATGTTCCGTTCAAAAATACCAACGGCAACGAGAAAGCGTTTTGTATTGATGTGTCTTAACATTTAAAAGGTAATTTAAGACCTGAAGTTAAACTTTTCTTTAATGAACTTTCATTAATTTTTGTAAACTGCTTCATTCTTTTCTGTTTAACTGCCTCTAAAACTTGTACATATTACCTATGAAAATTCCACTAAAATGACATACTATTATTCCGTAAAAATTGCTAATTATACTAGCAGGCTCTTATGAAATACAGAATTTTCACTGTAAACCAGTACCCTCTTTTCTTGGCATAGAATCATTTTTGAACGATTGCATCATTAATTTTTAAAGACATTTTTTACAAAAAAAACAGTATTTTTTTTATTATACTCTAGTTCTTAAATCATAAAATTTATTATTATAATTTCAGTAGCCTGCTTAGTATTTTAAAGAATATTTTAACCTTAAATAGCCATAAGCTATTTTAATAGCAGGTATTTTTGCTGACGGATCATTTCATTCACTCTTTATTTTTTTAGCCAGTGTTATTTTTAAAACTAATTGATTAATGCAGATTTTGTTATGTATTTAGGTGATTTTTCTGATAATATTTCATGTATTCTTCAGAAGTGGAACATGGTTACTGACATCAGAAAGAGAGGATTTACTGGAAAAAGATGTTAACAATAAGCAAAACATGCAAATTGTGTTCATTATACATTATATTTTGTAGAACTTTTCCAAAGTTTGATATATTTTTGTTTGATTATATTTTGTAAAGAAACATTTACTATTTTAAACGTTGTATTCATAAACTGCGAAAATAATTATAAATAACTTTGTATATAAATTTAATTACATAAATCTGGCAAATATTTAAAAATTCTATTGAAACTGCCCTGTAAATATTGTATATTATGTTGATGTTTATTTTATTACATTTTTGATGGAATAAAATCGGTCCTTGAAAAATGAATCGAAGTGTTTTTCTTACAGCGAAATTTTATGCCATAAAAACAGAATTTAAACAATTTGGAATAATGAATATGATAAAACACAATAGTTAAAACCAATATCAAGCAAAAAAGCATGGGAGGGTAGCAGCAAGAACGTATGAAGGGGGGGGGGGGCAGTAATGAAAACGTTATTACGTCATTTATCAATTTACCGCAATTTCTTGTATGAAGTCAGTAATGAACGTTCCCCGTAGAACTTTCTCGGACTGTCAGAGGGCGCCACATGACCGGAATTACAGAATTTCAATGGGCTAATCGTTAAAAGCCCAGTCTCCTTTTGCAATTGCCTCTGATTTTAGCGGTTTTCCAACAAGCTTCACTTCACCAGCCGACTCAGCCAGCAGCAGTTGCTTCTCTTCAGCTCCAGCCTAGCCTCTGTATAGATGTAACCAGTGGTGTGCTAGAAGCCGGCTCGCACCGGCTCGCTCGAGATTTTTCGTGCCGCTTATTTAATTTCGTAATATTTTGCGAGCCGTTTGTTGAATTCAAAAGACATGAAAAATTACAAATAATTTTATTTTTTATACATTAATTCATGTGTTAGGTTCAACTGAGTAGTTGTGGAGCCAGTTAAAAATTTGCCAGCACACCACTGGATGTAACCACTTTGTGGATCCATCATGTTTTATTGTTCATCGGTTCATCAACCATGGTATTAGGACAAAATCGCCTGTTTTTGTGCCAATTATTATAGATCTCTTCCTGGACGTGTATTTTTTTTTGTGAGGCTCTGATGTTGACTGTGTTGAATTATCCTTATTCGGCTGGGAAGTCAATTTACCTTTCTATATGCATTTTCCTTTTTGTTTATAAATTACTTTTTCTTTATATTTTACTTCATTTTTGTTTCACTTTGTAATATATGCACCTATTCTTTTTCATTTTCTTTTCAGATGATGGATTGTCTTGGGACCCAGAGAATTATTTATTCTGGTGTTAATATTCTTTTCAGAGTTACACTCATAACACTCCTTAAAGAAGTTTGGTTATTTAATTACAACAGCGCTAAATGCTCGTGTATTAACAGCTGGCAATTTATTCTTTTTATAGTGTTTATGACACTATTTTTTGTTGTGTTATAAATTAACACAAGATCTTGGATAACTTGTCTTTTATGACAGTTATTTTATGTGTTGGATTGTTCTTCCAAGATTTTCGGTTAAAGTCAGTTTGACTTTAGTAAGCAAAACATTATAATCTCCATTATAATGTTAACTTCATTGGCAAAGTAAGTTTTAAACATTTTTACATTGTTCCTTTTCTTTGTGTTTCTCATGACTGTTTTATTTTACTTCTTATGTTTTTGTAAACATTTGAAATAATTTCTTAATATTGCTGGTTTTTGGCAATCTACATTCCGCGCAATTTGTATGGGCATGCAACATCAGGAATTTGATAATTCTTACATTAGTGTTTTTTAACACTATTCTTTTTATCTTTTGTCTTCATGACTATTAAGGGGTTGTAATTCTATAAGACTACAATTATGGATATTGTGAACTTACATCTACTTTTAGGTTTTGGGTGTTTCAATAACACTACAATTTTGAATCTGTCTTGATGATATTTGAGATGCTTTAATAACGCTACATTTTGAATTTGTATTTATGACAATTTAGATTCAATTACAAATCTATCTCCTGACATTATTCCTACATCTGTTTACTTATGTTGGACAAGTAATTTTACTTGTTTTTTATTTGGAAAGAGAAATATTTGAGTTTATTTCATCTCATCTTAAGTTTTAATTCTATAAATGTATAAATTTGATTAAATTTGTCTCCACGAATTTTAATGAAAATTATTTATTAAATAAAAAGAAACTATGTTGTCTTTTACTTTAGCTCTGCTTTTCTATTGTTGAGTCAATACTGTAATTAACTTTTTTTTTACAGAAGAATTTTAAGCTGGTAATGTTTATTTGTTGAATTGCGGCAACTTAAAATTTTAACCCAATTAATTTAAAAAAAATAACAACACGCAAAATGTACTATTTTAAATGATGTTAAAATATCCACTATTGATCACAAGCCAATCTTTTTGAATAAAATTTAACTTTAAGTCACGTAGGTCGTGACACAGTTTTTTTGTGAATATCTTTAATTGCTATTCTAATGACCAAGTTGGGTCTACTTTTCCAATTTAACTTAAAAGTCACAGTTTAGAAGTGACAATGACAAAACAAAAACCATCTGCACCTGCTGTGAAATTTGATGATACATTACCTGAAAGAGCTCCACACGATTTCCAATTGAATACACTGCTTTGCATTGAAATTGCCCCACTCACAAGGAGTTGTCCGAATGAGCCAAAAGTAGGTATACAGCAAGAGATACTTCTGAAAACACCATTATTATGTTATGGAGCCAAGACGTGCACTCCATTATACAGCGGCTTCAGTAGGTTGTGGCACCACCTCTAGCGGCGATGCATTGTATCAGTCGCAGGTGTAGGTGATCATACAGGCTTGCCAACCCTCCCGGATTGCCCGGGAGTCTCCCGGAATGAGAGGCAATCTTCCGTCTCCCGGGCAACCCCTGCCCGGGAGATAGAAATCTTTGGGAATTGCCTTTCAAAATTTTCAAAAGCGTGAAATAAATTAACGTTTGATATACACTGGCTGGCCAAAGAAAAAAGTCACGATGTCAATTTACACATACAAATTCTGAAATGGGAAACATAGCTGACGTAGGTAAAAAATTTGCATGTTAACGCACACGACAACCTTCAAATAGTGAAGAAGCAGTGTAAATTCAACCATGTCTGACGAAGTAACACGCGATCGCGGAAAAGACGCTTCAGAGTTCAAGAAGGGCCAAATTATTGGACTGCACCAAGGGCTGAAATCCTCCAAGGAGATTGTTGAAATCACCGGCATCGCATTGCGAACCGTCCAGCGTATTACTAAATCGCGGAAAAAAATGGGCGAACAAACATCCTCGCGGAAAAAGGTGTGGTCAAAAACGATCCTCAACAATCGTGACCGCAGATCATTAAAACGATTGGTAAAATCTAATCGTAAAAAAAAAACCCAGCCTAGAACTTACAGAAAGCTTCAATACAGGATTCAAAACCATTTCCACCCCGACAATAAGACGAGAACTACGAGGAACAGGCTTAAACAACTCTGTTGCGACAAGAAAGCCTTTAGTTACTGAGACTAATCAGAAAAAGAGACTGCAATTTACAAGGAGTATAAAAATTGGACCTCTAAGCAATGGCAGAAGATTATGCTGTCCAATGAAAGCCGATTAACTCTCTTCCAACATGATGGTCGCATCAGAGTTAGAAGGGAAGCACATGAAGCAATGGACCCATCATGTACCGTACCCACTGTTCAAGACTCTGGAGGAAGTGTTATGATCTAGGGGTGCATCTGCTGGGCTGGACTAGGCTCAGTAACATTGTGCAGCAATAAAATGAAGTCTCCAGATTATCTGAGCTTATTAAGTGACCATCTTCTACCCTCAGTGCAGTATTTCTTTCCTGAAGGTGATGACAGTGAAACTTATAATATTGCTGAAAAAATAAAGGTCTGGAAATAGCGATATGGTAGCGGTTTTTAATTGTTCAACGCGTTTCGAGGAAATCTCATCATCAGGAACTATGATCACTACAAAACTAGCGTGGGTTACAGCATTTTGTTATATAGCCACTTTTCACCAATCACAGGAGACGTGTCACCATTAGTGACTAATCCACCCATGATTGGTGGAATTACAACAGACGTGGCCTCCATTGAAAGTTATTCAAAAAATCTTACAAAGGATAAAGATGAAAATTTGAACTACATCTGGAGTTGGCTTCATGCATGACATCTAATGCGTTACTTAACGTATTGGAAAACATCAAGGAAGACCTCAAGAAAGAAAAATCAGAGAAATTCACCGTTATGAATGAGAAATTGGATCGATTAACGTCATCAAGAGCCACCCCGGCAGGTAAGAAATTCGAATTCCACAACAATGTGATAAACCTAACATCTATCGAGTTTTCCGAAAGTGAGACATGCCTATTAGGGAAAGGTTTAAAGCACAACATAAAAAGGAAGCCCAACGGCAATGACTTTATCAACTTAGCTTTGGAAATCGAAACGGCATTAGTCAAACTACCTCCAGAAGAACGTACGAATGCCCGTGTGCTAGCAGCACAAGAGCTGAAAATGATCAATAGAAAAACTACTAACATATGCCCCACAATGGAACAAAAAGAAGCCATCAATATTAGAAAAAAGTTAGAAGAAAACAAGGCCGTAATAGTGGGTGCCGACAAAGGTAACGCATCGGTTGTAATATACAAAGACAACTATGAGAAGAAGATTAACGAATTCATCACGGAGAATGGATTTGTACAGATGAAAAAAGACCCTACTTCCTCATTCCAGACGAATATTAAATCAGTGGTAAAAAACTTCAGGTCAGAGTTGTTCAAAGAATTCGGAAAATATGTCATATGTAACAAACCCTCTCCGCCTAAAATACGCGCACTCGTAAAAGTACACAAAGTATCACACCCGATCCGACCAGTTATCAATTGTATTTCGTCTACATTTTATCACCTGGCCAAGAAAGTGTTGGACGTCATCAAAAACATATGCCCGCTTGACAACAAATATGCACTTATGAACAGCACACAACTCATAGAAGATTTGGGGCAATTCAGGCTTAACAAGGATTTGTTCTTCGTATCTTTGGACATTGTCAACCTATATTCTAATGTGCCCTTCAGTGAAACCATCGAAATTATAAAAGCACGCCTTGAGAAAAACAACATCGACGATGATATTAGGTTGGACATCGTCGGTTCACTTAAGGCTATACAAAACCAAAACTACTTCAGCTTCAACGAGAAGTTCTTTACCATCCCTACAGGCATAATGATGGGCTCCCCTATCAGTGCAATTGTATCTGAAATATTCTTACAACATCTGCAGGAGAATCATGTTACCCCCCTAGTGAATGATGGCACAATAGTATTCTACAAACGATATGTGGATGACACTATAATCATATTAGAACCCGAAAGAACGGAACCAAAAACCATCCTGGATAAATTCAACAGTTTCCACAGCAATATATCCTATACCATGGAGGAGGAACAACATGGATGCATAAACTTTCTCGACTTGTCAATACACAAAAATACAAAGGAAAGAAAGTTAGAGTTCACTGTATACAGGAAGCCGACTGCCACGGACAACATTATTAATTTCAGCTCGAACCACCCACAACAGCACAAAAGAGCAGCGTTGAGGTACCTATTCCACCGGGCCCTCACGTACCGGATTACAAAGAAGGACAAGAAAGATGAAATACGTCTGGCTTACCAGGTGGCCAGGTCAAATGGTTTTCCTGACGATGTTACCAGGGCCATATTTCGGAAAACAAAATGGGACATCGGTAGACGCGAACCCCCAACTGAGCCATTAAAATTCGCTACCTTCACATACACAGGTCCGGAGGTCATGAGAGTCACTAATATCTTCAGAGACCGCGGCTTAAAGGTGGCATTTAAGACCGGTAATAAATGCAAGTATGTCCTCAATCCCAGACAAAATAAAAACAAGGATGACCAGTTCTCGAACTGTGGTGTTTACAAACTTACTTGCCCCTCTTGTGGGTGCTACTACATCGGATCCACGAGGAGGTCATTCAGAATACGGTTTAAGGAACATCTTAAGTCATGGGTCAACGCTGACAGAATATCCACATTCGCGAATCATGTCTTGAATGAAAAACACAACTTCGGGCCCATGGAAGAAATAATGTCTGTTATGAAATTCATCAGTGACCCCAAGAAAATCATAACATACGAGACCTTGATCATTAGAAGGTTTATAAAAGAAGACCCGAACAAGATCCTAAACAACCAAACTAATTTTGAGAAGAATCCGATCCTGGACACGGTAAACAGCATCATTCATCCAACCGCATGAACGCAATCCCAAACCATGATCGAACGGACTTTCCCCCCAATCCCCCGTTTTCAATCGATTGCTTATTTCTATCGATCACATTTGTATCTATCACATTTCTCATCGACCGCTCTTAGAGTTGATTTATTTATTTATTTTATTTTTGGTGTCTATAATACTATTATTATAAATATTTTGTTTTATTTTTCATCCTTTATAAGATAATTTTTGAATAACTCTCAATGGAGGCCACGTCTGTTGTAATGATTACGTATTTTGTATCGACCGCATTTCTTATCGACCACTCATCGACTTAGTTTATATATTTATTTAATTTAACTTGTATAATATTATTATTATTAATATTTTTGTATTTATTTTAATTTGTATAATACTACTATTATGAATATTTTCATCTTTATCCTTTGTAAGATTTTTTGAATAACTTTCAATGGAGGCCACGTCTGTTGTAATTCCACCAATCATGGGTGGATTAGTCACTAATGGTGACACGTCTCCTGTGAAATGGTGGAAAGTGGCTATATAACAAAATGCTGTAACCCACGCTAGTTTTGTAGTGATCATAGTTCCTGATGATGAGATTTCCTCGAAACGCGTTGAACATTTAAAAACCGCTACCATATCGCTATTTCCAGACCTTTATTTTTTGAGTAATTTACACAGCGATATAGACCATCATGCAACCTTTATAATATTGATTGTATAACTCTACAATAAAGCATTGGTGTTTGCATAGTAGGCGACTGGTAACCGTTTTTTACTCCTTAAAAATAAGATGATAAAGATGTTAATGGAATCTTTGGAAATTGTAAACGAAAACTTGCAGAGTGTATTTTTAGAACTTTTTATCACTAATCCCTAAGCCCTTCTTTACCTCCAGCCATATTTGCCACACGATCATTTGACGTTTTGCAACCTTTTGCACCATCAGATTGGAACATATAAATTTGTTCAGGTAGCGCAACTGGTCTCATCTGCGTTGTACACATTCTCTGGAGAAAACTCTGAATAGATTTGAGGCCATTCGTTAATTAACCAATTACCTGCAGCTGAAACATTTGCTTCCTTCTGTTCGCCGCATATACGCTTGTAAACGATATTCTCACGTTTTTTCCAGTGGTGGAACCATCCATCTGTCGAAACAAAATTTGTTTTTTCCATTTTGGTCGCAAGTTCTTCGGCTTTCTGATTCACACGGGCATCTCTTTCACGAACGTCTATAAACCACATTTTCAATGCCTTTCCTCCTGTTGGTCCTTCCGATTTCTAGGGCTATTTACATTTTCTTTATGCACGACAACATCTCAATTGCACAACGATTTTTCAAAATTTTGGAAAGGAGATTTGGAAAATTTTCCATTGAACTGCTGCATTTCGTTGATTCATTTTTCGGAAGTTTATGAAACCTCTGTATTATGTCTGCTTTATCCTTTAGAGTAAGATCATTTCGTCGTTTAACTGGTTGGACAGTTGTGGACAAAAGAAAGGAAAAGAATGAGGACTGAGCTTTTAAGAGCTGAGCTGCAAATATGCTGTAATCTTCATCTAAAATGTAACGAATTTCATGACTTCGCACCATAAAATGTCCAGCTGCTAAATTCATGCGTTTGCACCACTTCACATGGCCAGAAGTGGGGCAAAGTACAAATTTAAAAAAGTATTCAGCGAGAATAGCAATAACAGTTAAATTATTTCGATTGCTGGAAAGTGAAGTTATATTCATATATGTTAACATCAATCACTTATTAACATTTTTATATATCTACTCAATCATTTTTCTGAAGTTGTTCAAAAATGACATAAAGCTCAAATTACATTTTGTTTATTTATTACAGAAGTTTAATGATATTCTAAAACAGCATTAATAATACCCATATTACTCATATTAGCACAATCAGCCCTTAAAAATACATTTCATGTTTCAAGCTAAGGTAAACACTAAACTTTAAGGTTTGTTATAAATGACCGTAATTAATGACCTATTTGTCTATTATTTGTCTACAATAATCTTTTTTATAGTCAATTTGGTCATTAAACATTAATCCTGAATGCAGGTTTCATGACTTTGTACAAATATAGGGTGATCCAAAAGTCAGAAAAAACTTTAAAACTCAATAACTCGTACACAATGAAGATAAAAATATTCTGCTTGGAGAGAAACGATTGAAATGACGTCGACTTTTTTCCAGGGAAAAAAAAGTTCATGCTAGTATTGTTCGGTATTTAACCATCAGTTTATGCAAATTTTCAGACTGTATAAAAAGAGCAGCACCCGCTGCAAACGCTACTTCGGAAGGACGGCACATTGAACATTTATAAGCCGATAGTTAATCAGGCATCTTACCATTTGAAAATTTACATAAACTAATGTCTGTAACTGACAATATCTAACTGGAACAATCACGAATGGAATAAGCGCGACTGGAATACGTCTCCCGGAATTGCCAGTCTGAGAGTTGGCAAGCCTACATACAGGTGGCGAATGTTATCTTGCGGTACGTCTGCCCAGGCCAGGTGAACCTACTGTGTCAGTTCATGGAGATTCTGGGGTGATCGTAAACGACGTCCCACCTTGTCCCACACATGCTCAATTGGCGATAGGTCTGGGGACCTCGCGGGCCATGGCAGGCAGTTGACATCATGGAGACATGCCATGCTCATGTTTGTCGTGTGCCATCTGGCGTTATCCCGCTGAAAGATTGCGCCGGGTATGGTGTGCAGAAAGGGCAGTAATACGGGCTGCAGAATCTATGAAGTAACGTGCCACTGTCAGGGTGCCTTGAATGGTGACTAAAGGCGTTCTGGTATCGTAGCCGATGGCACCACAGACCATAATCCCGGGTGTTGGTCCACGATGGCGATATCGGATGCATTATTCATTGGCACGTTCCAATGGTCTGCGCCCCACCCGTCCGCGTCTGTCGTCGGTGTCCAAGCAAAAGCGGCATTCATCGCTGAAGACCACCGGGCGCCATTCCATTCGCCAGCCCACTCATTCACGACACCATTGCAGTCGTATTGCGCGGTGCTCAGGTGTCAAAGGAAGACACAGCAATGGACGCCTGGCAGACACTTGGCAGATTAACCGAATTTGAACGTGTAGAATTCCTTCGAGCAAGCAGATTCAGCCTGTCTCATTCCTGTCTTACAGATTATTGATTTTATGAATTAACTCGGCAACCGATTAAACTGATTAAACTAGGAGGAAAAATAAAAAGAATTGCACATAGATTAATAGTTGTCCATTGACTTTAAAAAGAAAGAAATGTTAAAGGAAAAAAAAAACGAAATAAGAAAGGAAGAATTAAACTTACCTTTGAACTTTAATTTTTTTTTTAATTTCGTTATTACCTGTTCCTTTTTTTACTTTTCGAATTGGCCCTAGATCCAGTGAGGGGCTTGCTTTCTGTAGTTGTCAGTTGTTTGATAATAAACTCCTCCGCCTCATTAACTATGGAGGGTGCAACCAACGAAGTAGTCCTTTTTTTCTTTAACGTTACCAATTGTCCATAAACGCAACGTAGGGTAGAAATTGCAGCTCCTAAATCGACCGTAGTAAAAGTTGAATATTAGTTGCCGTCGAATGATTAACGGATGATCTCCCGATAGGTCCATTACAATATATATTTTGTATGCATAATTTATGTTTAAACAAATATAATTGATTTTATTTACTTCTGAATGTTTAGTGACAAATTTACCTACCATTCGACCTGGGAAATGTTTTTATAAGTGTCATTGATGAACGATACAATGACAGGAAAAAGACATGACGTCACAACGTCATTTCTCGAGGCCAACGAGAGACAGGCCAGGGCACTCAGGTCACCTGACCATCGGGGTCCGGGCAAAAAATCATCTTTCACTGTCTCCATCTGGATTTTAACATTCAGTATTTTTTTTGTTTGTTGGAAACAGTGAAGGATGGATTGTTGGCCAGACCCCGATGGTCAGGTGGCTTTTGAGTGCTCTGGCCTGTCTCTCGTTGGCCTCGGTCATTTCTGAACTTTCCTCACGAGCAGCAGTTCATTAAATGCAAAGGGGCAAGGAAGTTTTTAAAAAAACAATGTAGTGTTTTGTTAATAAGTAGTACTGTACGATGTCATAATGATGCAGTGCGTTCAGCCAAAACAAAATCATATTTCTTTAAATCTGAGTGTTTTCAATTGTTGATACTTTTCTTTACGTATAAGGCTTCATGTCCTTTCGAGGTGCTTGCGAAGTTTTTTTGTGATCACATGTACACAGTAAAACATGTACACAAACGCAGAGTATGCGGACATGGAAATGCTTTTGCTGCCCAACGTCTTTATCAACAGCGTTTTCCAAACCGTCGACATCCCGACAGAGGGATGATCCCGTAGCTCAGTCTGGATAGTTCTACTCAAAAATTTGCAACACCGTTATCACATTCAGCATGTTCAAGCCTTGCAACCTGCTGACTTCCAATGGAACACAGTTTTGCTACTGGCTCCTTGAGAGACACAGGACGAACGACTTGTTTATGAATAGGAGGTATCGCGATATGCGGCTTCCTTTTAATGCTCAAGCTCTAGGCATGCGCAATACAAATTTTTTCTCTTTCCTGTGGGCAGTGTGTCTCTTCGTACTAAGTCCAAATACAGTTTTTCTTTTTTCTACGTTCAGAAGATGAAGAGAATGGATGAAAATTGACATTTTATCCATGGATACTTGACTAAGTTTTTCTTTTTTCTAGTATTCAAATTATATCTATGAGTTATACACTGATAATTAGGCATATTTCAAATATAATAGCAGAACAGCAAGGGCTTCTCCTCCATTTTGAAATTCTTCCCACAATCACGTCATTAACTGCACATGGCGCATGCGCTGCACATGAGGAGGGAGTTAGACAGGGAAGCCGCATATCGCGATACCTCCTATTGAATACTGTGGACTGATGAAGCGATTTTCACCAAAGAGGGCGTTATGAATTACCACATCTGGCATATCCGGTCGCATGAAAATCCTCATCTGCCCTGGTATCACAATGTTTGGGCTCGCATTGTGGGGAAATTAATCACCAGTTCGTATTTTCTACCTGTTCCTGATGAGCTTTTTCACTTTGCCAACATGCTTATCTGTCACACGCATGGGTGCTCCATTCCGCACTTCATCATCCAGCGACGTGCACTCGTCGCGGAATCGCTTGTTCCACTCTTTCACCCTTGTGACCGACATGCAGTGCTCACCGTACACCTGCACCATTCCATGATGGATTTCACGACCTCCTACACCTTCTGCTGTCAGGAATGCACAACATCCCGCTGCATTTCTTTGGATGCCTGCATTACGGCCGTTTCACGTCGCGGGCACAGCAACTGACTAACTGGACGGCCATGTTAGTGGACGGGCATGTTTCTCCACAGTGCTCGACAGTGCTGCCAACAGCAGGGAACAGCGCCTGCTTCGTATTCGTCAGCTTCATATCTACATCTTAGCCCAGTCTCCTGGTTCGTGCATACGGTAATTTTCCTACAATATCCGCTGGCCCGTTTTTTAATGAACGAACTAATGAATAAGATATAAGCTAAAAACTGTGGACCCCACTATAATTAAACAACAACTCGAAACACTATTCCACAAAAAAGATATCTTAATGCCCCAGATGTACAATCTTTTTCGCGTTGTTGCTTGCTAATTCTAAGATGATTTTCCAAATTCAAATAGGAATTAAAATGGAAAACTTAGTTCTTTAAATGATTCAACATCACTGTCATTTCGGTTCAGTTTAGTATGCCAATGTGTAAATGATAAGGCTTACCTGCTTTGAAAACGTGCACATTGTGCATTGTGTTTTAAAACCATCTACACTGTATAATGTTTTAAAACAAAGCCCTAACCAAACAGCATTTAAGTCTATTCCACACATCAAAATAATGAACTGCGCCACGTGTTAAATGACGTTGCTAATGTGTTGTTTTGATAGCTTTTTTAATTATAATTATTTAAATTTAATAATCTTAATAATGTTAACTCTAAACGTAATATTAAATTATTAAAAATAAATTAATATTGAAACGGTAAAACTTAAGAGTAAAATTCAAGTGTGGATTATTTCCTGTTGATGACTGTACTTATTGTCCTTCCATTTAGAAAACCCTGTATATAGACTAGGAGAGGGGGCAAATTGCCAAGAATATCTTACATTGTTTAAGTAAAAGGGATATTAACGACTCGTGGACAAGGTTAAAACAGGCCATGAAACAAGAAGCCCAACATCTGATCAATAGGGGAAGGGGAAGTAAGCTAAAACTAAAAGTAGAATGAAGATGATAAATGAAATGAAAGATGAATGAAAGAAACTAAAGAAGATAATGAAATGAAGTAACAGAAAATTGAAGACAAAAAAAGTAAAAATAATTAACTTAGAGAGAATCTTATTTTCTTATTCTCATTATTTCAAGTTTTTACCTCACCTGTCAATTAGTTCAAATATGGCGCCGTTATTCCCACTGTACTCTTTCTTTAATCTCGTTGGTCCGACCTGCCATATTTTACATGAGCTAAATGCTCTTTCCACCTTTTAATAATATTTCTAGGCTCTAACCAACATATTTTTTTCACAAAAATTTCATTGAAATAGATTGATTCCCGGCTTTTCCAGAGGTGGGTTGGGATCGTTAGGATTTCTTAAGAGTGGTTTCTAAATATTCCCACTTAACTTGCAAGCGCTTAAAATCTTTTTCAGGCCCCTAGTTAACTGCAGATCATGAATTTAGGGCTTATGGTCTCTAGAGTTAAATTCGTGGAATCCATTCTACTTAAAAGAAACTTATGCCTAAGGAGTAAGTTGTCGACAATGTTAACTAAAAAACCTTGCTATAGATTTAATGGTACTCAATTAGTTTTGGTGCTTTTGGTCGGATAGAAGTAGAGGAGCCTTCTATGTGGTGCCTTTGGAATGTGGAGAGAGTGAGTTCCCAAAACATCAAAGGCACTGCCCTGAACATGAAAGCAGGGCCGCCCTTGGATGTGGTCCCTCACGTGACTGTTAATGTCATAGGTGATCTCTTAGAACAATGGAACTGTTAATCTTTTAATTGCCCTAATGAGGGTGGGAAATATAAAGAATGGTTTGTTAATTTTTAATTACCTTAATTAAAAGACTCATCTTGGGTGTGGTCAGATGTGATGTCTTCTAATCAGGATGCCATATTTGGGTGGAGTCAGTCATGTGACTGATGATGTTATGCTGCTTAATCACGTGATTGCTGGCATGTACAGATGACCAGAGGCTTTAAATTAATTTTTGGCCAAACATGTGTACGAAACTGGAAATCCACTCATTTCGGTGGTTTTCTGTGGAAAACAGCAAAGTTTGGCCAATTGTGTGGGTTCAGGTGGCATAAGCCTAAGGATGCTAAAGCACCTGCACCAATGTGACATGTTCAGAGTTCTGATTCCAAGTGCAAAAATGGTCTTACCAATGGTAAGAGAAGCTGAGACCATATACCTAGTGATTTAAAAGTCAGAGACTTTTTAAAACCTTACAACTATTAAACTATTTACTATAAAACGATGCGGTTTTATAATGACAATGGTTATTTTTATTATTTTCATGTTATTTAGGTATGAAATAACACTAATATGCAAAATTTTGAAAATAATCTTTATTATTTTTGTTATAATAAGTACACAAACGTTGCCAGGAGGTCTCAAGTAAGGTTTTTATTCCAATAACTAAGAATATTCATAGATAATTATACTGGCATTGAAATTGTTTCCAACAATTTTTTTCTTCATCAACACAAAAATACACCGCAAGTTATACGTTTTATTTGACTTCTCCTTTTACATCCACTATTTTGACAATGGGGTGATTTCAGTTTTTTCACTTCAGGTACATGTAAAGCGTTACTACTTCTCATTGCTACACTAGGAACTGGTTTAATTTTTCTTATGATTATGAGATTTCTATCGCTTTTCTGGTCTAGCAAACTTCCCTCTAAATTTGAATTTAAATTTCTACATATTAGATATTCTGCCAATGGTATTTTAAAATCTGTATATTCCATAATGTCTTTTTCTTCTAAATCCGCTGCTTTTCTTTAACAAATTATATTCTATCTATGAATTTGATGCTGCTAAGTCAACAAAATGTAGAATGTTTTTTACAGTCCACTTTTTTGTTTTTGCTTTTGCTTGATAAATGCTAATAATCCGGTCACACAGGTCGACTCCACCCATGTGTGTGTGTTATATTTCTTGAGAATATCAGGTGTTTCTACTGTGATATATTTTTAGTCACATTTATACCACCTTCTATAGTTATCTCTTGGATTTGTACCAAATTTGCTTGAGTATAAATAGATAGATATAAATGAAGATAAATAGGTTTATTATTATTATTATTATTATTATTATTATTATTATTATTATTATTATTAACTTTATTCCATTTATTGTAATATAATTACATATTTGGAAGAGGAGTCTCAACAGTTAACATCGTTTCATTTTATACTTTTCCAGTATTTTAAAATTTTACATTTTTTTTTACAAAATATCCTTTCTTTTTTCAATTATCTATTTTCCTACAAAAATACCTATTACTTTCCAATTAATTTGGTTTCCATTTAAATAAATTTATTCCCAATTTTCCTTTCTTTCTAAACCTTGTTTCTTTCTCTCTTCATCTACCATTTTACAATCAAATAAAACATGTTCCAATGTTTCTAAGTCCACTTTACATCTTCTGCATCTTTTTTCCTCCTTACTGCCATACACATTATTACCCACCAACATACATCTAATCTTTAAAAATAAAATTTTCACTCCAATATTATTTTCTACTGTTTGCCAATTTGTCATAACTTTTTTTTTATATATTATACATGATACAGAATTATTTATTCTTTCCACTCTTTCATCCAATTCCTTTGCAACTATTTTCTCCATTATTTTTTCATTTAATTCTTGTAAATTAATTTTTCTTACCCCCTTACCTTCCCACCACTCCTCTCTATATTCTTCCGGTATATTTTCCTTTATTTTAACAATCCATTTATAACCCTTAGCCCCTCTAGCCATTTTTTTAATTTCTTCCCAAAAAATCTGTACCAATCTATTCTCTTGCATATCTTCAATCTTTTCAATATATTTTAAAGCCTTCCTCACTAAATTAACCTTCATCTTTACTCTTCCTATTTCAGTCAAGACTACCCAATTTGGTGTACTTTTTCTCAATTCAAAAATCCATTTAAAAATTGGTTTTATATACTCTCTATTCTTTCATCTTCTTCCCATCCCCATATTTCTGCTGTATATTGAGCTATACTTTTTATTAATAAAACAAACATCTTTATCATTATTTTAACATCATTCATCTTTGTTCTTTCACCAATGGCCACACCTGCTTCATTGCCATTTTTGCCTTTTCACTAATTTCTTCCTTCTGTTTCCCATAACTGTTCTTTGGAGTAAACCACATGCCCAAATATTTATATTTTTTCACTATCTAAATCTTTTCATTTCCCTATTTCCATTTTTCTTTTACACTACCTTTCCCAACCTTTTTAAACACAATCATTTTCGATTTAATAACATTTAATACCAAATCATTTTTTCTCAAAAAATCCTCTACACGTTTTCCATTTCTCCTTCGTCCTCTGCCAATAAAACTACACCATCTGCGTACATCAATTGAAAAATTTTTCTTCCTTCCTACTACAATTCCCCTTTCATTGTATTTTTTCAAAAAATTTCCCAGAACATTCATAATAATTATAAACAGCAGAGGACTTAAAACACATCCCTGTTTTACTCCCTTGGTTATCCAAAAGGATTCCGAAATACCACATCTACTTTTAACTCCACATTTTGTCTCTTTATACATACTTATAATATTTTCTAATAAGTTACCCTCTATACCCATTCTCCTTAATTTTACCCACAATTTTTCTCTAATAAATAGGTTTATTGTCAAACCATTTCACAACACACACTTTGTCATCACTTCGTACACTTTGATCAACTGATCCTCTTCCTTTCTTTTTGAAAATTTTATCTTCTGCAAATGCACTTCCTTTGGAATTTAATTTTACATAATAGTCCCAGTTCCTTCAATTCCTTTCTTGGATAACTCGTCAATTAGATGTATGGTGGTAAAACACTGTCGAAATATAATGACGTTTTTTTGGCAATGTTTCGGCAAGCCTTAATATAGAATGACAACCAATGCCATAACTTTGACAAATATCCAAAGACCAAAGAAATAAATGTAGTCTTTCCTTGATATAACTCGAAATCTAGACATAAACCATAAGTTGTGCATATCACAAAATTTTTATATCCTACTGGATTTGGTTTTCCAGGGACACAATGCTTCAATGATGTATTTCCTGCTCGTCAATGCAAATATTTTCTGGTCGAAATAATTGCAAACAGCCTGCTCTAATACTGTCTAGAAATGGTCTGATTCGCCAGTTTATCTTTATTTTTTACTTCATCGGATATATCTAAATCATTGACAATTTTCATATTGCTTCCCATGCTTATATCTCATACTTCAGTTATCATAAGCCGTTTCTCAGTATTGCCGATATACATGATTCTCTATACTTGTTCATTGATAAACAAATAAAAGGTTTATGGACTGTACAAAATGTTTATCTATTTGTTGCATCTTGTTATCTATTTTTTTCAATAATATCTATCATGAGTCATATTATCAGCAATCATCGTAATATGAACAGCTCTTTTTCCAGTACACGCATATTCACCGTATAGCCATTAATGACCGGACACTTTCGATTTTAGACGTTTTGTCGAATATCTAGAAAAATACTTGACGAATTATCTTGAAATTTCAGGGGTGTAAAAAGGATGTTACACCTCATATATTTCAGTGAAGGTTTTCTCCCGAAGGCAAATACCCCTATTTGCATGAAAAAATATTGACTTCATATTGACTCCATATCAGCGTAAGAAGAAGAAATTGATACTGGTGTCCGATCCAAAAATAAAAGTTTGGAGAAAGCCCCTTATCGTTTTGTTTATTTTTGAGAGCAACTGAAATTCAACTCATTCTATCGGCGATATCTTTCTCAATTTTCAAGATATTTGCTTGGGCTTTTTATAAGAGTAGCTCTATACACTTGGCTAATAAATTATGCAAAAGACAATTTGGTAACGCATGCGCAGTTAAACATTATTTAGTAAAAATGCTCATATTTCATCAAATATTTAATATTTTTCTATTCTGATAGCAGGGTGTTGTCTGTACTGTAGTTTGTCAAGTTTTCTGTAAATGGCATTGCATTGGGTTGAAAATCTTGCGTGTTATAAACAAAAAACTTACGAAAACATGTCGACCTTTTTAAAGAAACCTTTATATCTCCATGAATATACGTGCTATTCTCCTACAAATGAACACAGAAAAGTAAAACAAGCCTCTCAAGCATATGTTACAGCTACCATGCATTTCAAGCATTATTTTTTACAGGGCGATTCCAAACAGTATTTTTTTGGTTCACTTCTTTGCTGGTCCCCTATTTGCCTTCGCTGAAATATATGAGGTGTAACATCCTTTTTATACCACTGAAATTTCAGGATAATTCATCAAGTATTTTTCTAGATATTCGACAAAACGTCTAAAATCGAAAGTGTCCGGTCATTAATGGCAATATGGTGTATGTGGAAAGCCTAAACACTCAGGAGTAAAGTTATTCCAAAAAATGTTTGAATTTCTTCTGATGTGTAATGTGGAGATTTTCTCTTTTCTAGCACATGTAAGTTTGATTTTTCAGCAATAAGTTCATAAACAGAATCATCAATATGTTGTTGGAAATACTGAAGTGGATTCCAACACAACTTATGTTCATTTGAGGGGTACACTGGAAAATCTTCATCTATATCCGGTTAAAATCTGAAATTATTCCAAGAAATTCATCTAACATATTAAAATATTTCAAAGTGCACAATATTACTTCTGCTTTCTAAGCCAGTTTTAGATATCATCTCCCAGTTTTCTTTTATTAGATTGAACATTTAAATTATACTTCATTATTTTCCTCCACATCTTTAACTCCTTCAATAGTGCTATCGAATTCAATAGAACCTTCCAATTCATCTTCAAAAAGTTCGTCATCAGCGTCATATCCTTCAATATCGGATCTCCCTTCATCAATTTGCCTTAAAATTCTTTCTGCATCAGATAAATTTAAAGCTGAAGGGATAAAATTATTAAAATGATTATTAATTGTCTTAATTATAATAGTTAATTATAATAAAAATATTTAAATTTAAATGATAAAACATTATTAAACAATAGGATATCTTTAGTGTGATCAAAGTCAATACAAGAGCTTAATTACATCTCAAGTTAGTCCTAATGGCAACGCACGTGGACATTTTTAAAAATGAGTTTTTTTTTCAGCAAATGTAATATAATTTCTTTCAAATTTTTCTCAAATGTTCCAAATTGAATCAATAAGCTATATAATCATATTAACGTAATAAAAATTTACCAGCAGATTTCTGACGAAATGTTATTTTGCGGGGATCAGACATTTTGAATACTCTCAAAACCAAGAAATTACAGAATGATTCAGAAACAATTAATGTAAGATGTAGTGCCATCTCTGAAGAACATTTTGAACTAAATTACATCAAATACAAATAATAGGCTTTAAAGTAACGCACCAACAAAGAATGATCGGAAGAGGATACAAACAAATAATTCTGAAAAAGAGACACGTGAATGGTTACGAGGTGTGCGCACGTTCACACTTCATAAGCCTGTCCGACATTATAATCCTCGCAACCACAAGCATATTTTTTTCTCCATTCAAACAATTTCAAGTAGATTTGGTACCTAAGCAGTCTGTCAAAACAGAACAATAGGTATAAAATTCTTCTTATCTGCATTGATGCATGGGTTATTCCACTAAAAAGCGAAGACGAGGCTTGAGCTTCAGAAAGCCTTTCAAAACATTTTCACAGATGATAGGTTTCCTCTAAAAGTGAACAGTGATAAAGGGAAGAAGTTTTTAAATAAACATGTTCAAGACTTTTAAAGAACTGGACATTCATTTCTTCGATACAAAATCAGATTTTAAAACAGCAATGGCAGAAAGATTTAACCAAACTTTAAAGACAAGTATGTTTCAGTTTTTTACATTTTCCTGATCTTATGCTAAGCTACAACAACCGTGTCCACAGATCACTGCGTGTGGCTCTATCTGATGTTACTGATCGAAATGCCCCAAGTTTTATGGTTGTTTTACACCAGTGCCTCAGACAACCCCATGGGAACAAATTTTACATTACGTACTGTAACGGGCAAAAATGCGCGAGGTTCGTTTCTTCTTCAATGGCGTAACACTCCCCCGTACAGAGCTCTTCCTAAACACAAAAAAAAACACAAAGCATTAACAGAGAGATTTTAGGTTATAAGTAGACAAATTTAGTTTAAGCAAACATGAATAATCCGCAGTACTTCCCTTTTGTTTTCTCAGTTTCTACGGACAAAGATAAGATCAAGAAAAGAAAAAAAAAAAAAATAAATCGCAACGTAGAGGATTTGTTTGTCCTGTTGTAATATAAATCAGAATTTCGTTAGACAACCATGTCTGACAAAAAAATCCGGGGCTTTATTGCAAATTTCTCGCCTGGGTGGCGTTTACAATTATATCTTTTTCTGATCACTGGATTTTTCTCGCCTCCGGGCGTTCAGAGAAAAAAAAAAATTATATTTTCTTACTCATTGGTTAAAAATTCTTTTACAATGATAGCGAACCGAAATCTCTGGACAAAATATTTAAGAGATTGTTCTAAACTTAAAAGAGGACAAAGAAGTAAAAGTTATTTTTATCGTTCACACACTTTTCGTGGTACTAATGTTTCTTCACGCGTGGAAATCCTTCTTTCTTATTTTTCAGGTTTAGCCGAGACTATTATTAAAGTCTACAGGTAAGTTACAAAAGAAATCGTCTCTTTAGGTTCGTTTATTAATCACTTTCTCTTTTCTCTTTTCTGCATCTTTGTATCTTTTCAGGGTTCCATCGGCTGTGACAATTATGGCAACGCGCTCCCTTTTTTTTGTACAACAGTTTTAATCACTACCGGCTAATCAAGAATTAAGCAACAGTAAGGGGAACGGGAAATACTAAAACTAACTTGAGAATAACAGGGGAAAGGAGGGGAAGACCCAAATCCAAAATTAGGACTGGAATTTGAGCATGTTAGTAGGGGTTCTTACTGCGCTAGGAAAATCTTACGGAACCAACGATATCATTGAGCGTCTCCTCGACTTTCTTTGAGTTGAGTATCGCCTCGCATGGAGCGGGATTGCCATCAGAAGGAAACGGGCGTGTGCTGGGTTTCATCGGACGTCTGATTTCCTCTTTGCGAGCTTGGGTTGTTCTGTAAAGGGATACAAATAAAGAAATAAAGAAAAGCCGATGGCAGAACTTATGGCCCGAATAATACGTTTAATACCAGATGATCTTGATTTAATATCTTTTGATTTCTGGTTGGAACCCATCTGTCTTTCTCTTTTGTAACGTTCTGGTTCGACCAAAAGATAACGGTGAGTAAAACAAGATGAAAAATCCTCTATCATCCATGACTCCGTTGCATTTCTATGCCGTCGTCACACGACAAAACGAGGCGTTTAGAAATCAATGTTGTCTCTTATAAAGGAATTCTTCATGCATCTTTCATTTTACTCAGCTACACTTGATGACCGTCGTCGTTCGATCTCTTCAGGATCCGATGGCGGCCGTCGTTCTTCTCTCATCTTCCTTTCTTTCACTATATCTTCTTCTAAGTCATTTTTTTAACGACGCGCAGCTCGTATAACAACTATCCTTTGTTTTGATGTCATTGTTGGACTCGACTATTGTTCTCTTCTCTACAACAGGAGGTCCGTTTATTATTGACGTCAACAAAACATTTTCACTCTGTATGATGTCAAGAGACCAAAGAGTGTTGAGTGTTGGGAGGAAAAAAAAAGGGAAAGAGAAGGACTGATTGGTGACGCCAAAACTGGCCGTTACAGTCCTCCCCCACTCGACGAAGAACCTTTGGGAAAGGTTCGGAAGAGTTCTTTCCAAGTTGGGCGACTGACCAAATGCTAAACCTAAGAAATGGGCGCTAAGGAGAGCGCTGTGTTTCCCTTTTGACACAAATAGGGGAGGGAAACATTAACCCCTTGGCCACTGACGTAATCCAAAAGAGTCCAATTCGTCGTTTACCAAAACAAATAGTTTTCTGCTAATTCTATTAATCAGACAAAATTACAATTGGCACCCTCATCAATGCAAGAGGATATAAATTGGTTATCTTAAGCTGGGACCTTTTTTGTCTTTTGTTCGATTTGTCTTTCTTACAATAAAATTTCTCTTAGAAACCACCTCCAGGAGCAAGAACTATTTCTTTGAAAGCTTCATTATAAACTTCAAAAAAAAAGGTAACAGATTTCCTTTTTCTAAAATTTCATTAACAAAGACCGTGCTGTTTTCCACCAACCAACCCTAACCCAAAAATAAAGTACAGAAATTATAAACAACCCTTAAACCAAGACACACAAACCTTTCTCAATAGCCTAATGGTTTCCCCAAAGAAGTTCCTACTGGTTTTCTCTAACCTTAACAAGGATCAGGCTTCTTCAGGTAACCAACGTAGACCATAAAAAAATGTCGGAGAAAAATTTCGGAGAAAAATCTGATAAGAGCCTCTGTAACGGGCAAAAATACGTGAGGTTCGTTCTTCTTCAATGACGCAACGCTCCCCCGTACAGAGCTCTTCATAAACAGGGAGAAAAAACAACAAACATTAGCAAATAGGCTTCGGGTTCCATTTAGACAAGTTTAAATCATGCATACGTAAATAATCTGCAATACTTCCCTTCTCGTTTTAACTTTTATGGACAAAAAGGACAAGGTGAAAAAAAAAACAAATCACAACGTAGACGATTTGTTTATCATGTTGTGATATAAATCAAAATCTTGTTAGACAACTATGTCTGACAAAAAATATCCGGGGCTTTATTGTAAATTTCTCTCACTGATGACATTTACAATTATATCTAGAAAACATTTTACAAAGTAAGGCATTATGATTACAGGGTTTCCACTGATGTGTCAATTGACATTCTTTTCTCAGCGACTGAAAACACATGTATAACTGACGCGGCCTTTTTTATTTATTGAAAACTCCTAGTTTTTACTTTCTCTGATTGCATTAATCTTTCGCCGCCGGGCGTTCAGAAAAAAAAAATATATAATTTTACCAACAGTTCAAAAATTCTTTAACAACATTAATAATCCAAAACTTCAGGACTTAAAGGATCTACGAGATTATTCCATACATAGACAAGACCAAAAGAGGTAAAAGTCCTTCTTATCGTTTACATATTCTTCTGACAATAATTGTTCCTTATGCATTAAAATCCTTTTTATTTTCAGATTTGGACAAGACCTTCATTAGAGTTCTCAGGTAAGTTTCAAAAAAATGCCTCTATGATCATTTATCAACACCTTTCTCATTTTTCTCTTTCAGCATTTTTATATCTTTCCACGGGTCCACCGATTGTGTTAATTGTGTCAATTCATCATAGTTTTCGCACAAGTCTTTCGAAAAACTACTGGATAAGCAAAAATTAAGCAACAGTAAGGGGGAATAGGAAATTACTAAAGCTAATCTGAGAATAATAAGGTAAGGGAGGGGAAGACCCAAATCCGAAGTTAGGACTTGAATTTGAGTATGTTAGTAGGGGTTCTTACTGCGCTAAAACAAATCTTACGGAACCAACGATATATCTTCGTGCGTCATCTCGACTTTCTTTAAGTAGCGTATTTCCACCACGGAACAGGACTGCCTTCAGAATGAAGTGGACGGGTGCTGGGGCTCATTGGAAGTCTAATTTCATCATTACGAGCTTGGATTATTCTGTAAGGGAATATAAATAAAGGAATAAAGAAGAGCAGATAACTAAACTTATGGCCCGAATACTACGCTTAATACCAGAAGGTCTTGGGATAATCTTTTTCGATATTGACTGGAACCCATCTGTCGTTTTCTTTTGCAACATTCCGGTTCGACAAAAACGATAACGGCGAGTAAATTAAGGCGAAAAAATCCCCTATCGTCTATGACTCTGATGCATTTCTGTGCCGTCGCCGAACGACAGAACGGGACGTGTAGACGTCAAAGTCGTCCATTACAAGGGAATTCTCCATGGATGTCTTTCAGCCTCGTTTGATGGCCGTCGTCGTTCTATCTCTTCTGATCCGATGGCGGCCGTTGTTCTTCTCTCATCTGGCTTTCTTTTACTATAACTACTAAGTCTTTTCCTTAACGACGCGAAGCTCGTATAATAACTATCTTTTGTTAGAGGCCATTGTTGGTCTCGACCATTGTTCACTTCTTTACAACAGGAGGTCCGTCTATAATTAACGTCAACAAAATCATTTTCGCTCAGGATAATGGTAAGAGACAAAAGAGTGGAAAGAGGGGGGGTGGGAACAAAGGGGAAAGAGAAAGACTGATTTGTAACGCCAAAACTGGCCGTTACAGTACGCATTTCGAAAGTGAAAAACATATTCAACCAGGGTTATCTGTCTAATTGGACTGAGGTGTTGTTTGAAGTTTCAAAAATCGTTTATAGAAAGCCCATCATGTATAAAATTAAAGATTACAAATCGCTTTTTAAATGGGTGTCAGATTTCTCTGTAACATTAAAGTACCCCTAGATATGATGCCTTTGTACGAAAAGGTTGTCTAATACTGAGTAACAATTTTTTCATTAAAATCTCTTTAAATTATTAAATTAATCTTTCATATTAAAATTCCGTTTTTTTTGTTATTCAGGGAAAACAGCCTGATAAAAAATTATTTAAAAAATAATTGAACAGAAGTATTCAATAAATTTAAGAGTACCAAATTACAAAGTAGGGTTGAAGCCATAGCTTTTCTAAAATGACGTTTTAAGGCAGCTAGATCAAGACAAAGTTGGTTGATGATTTCGTATAGTTCACAGATTTCCCTGAGCGCTTCATTGAATTCCCTGCTTTGTTAGGCATAGGTTTTATAAATGATAGGTTCCTGAATAAGAAATTGAAGACCCCCTTGACTGTGCCCTTAAATGAAACAAACGATGGGTTCATCAGTTGTATTATTTTCTACCCATATACCATCCCGGAACAATGCATCTTAAAAATTCCCGAGGGGTATTATAATAGTTGTAGAGTCTTGCTGAGGTGCTCGTTAAATTTATTCCACCGAAAGAACAGGCTTTTTACAACAACAATCTCATACCTAACAAATGTTTTCATTTCAAGTGCACAGAGGGTTGGTACATTCGTTCTAGTGAAGTTCTGTGTTACACATTAGATTTACAGGCCAAGCTTTCCGATTTGGAGCTCGTTATTGGTGAAGGCTCGATTCTGATCGACCTTACAAGAGGCATACATGGTTATTATCTGTATACAATCATCATCCAACCTCAAGTTGTGGGAAACATATTTGCTCCTCTTCTACGGATTATTCCAGTATTGCATGCTAGACGAGAAGTGATTTATCACACTTTTCACTCACCATACTACTTCCCAGAATACTTTCAACACGATTGAAATTGCTGTTCATTTAGACCACAATGATTTGCTCTCTTTTTTATCACGGAAAACCATTGTGAAATTAGATTTTCGTAAGAAACAACTGTAGAGTGAGGTCGATTTCTTTTCTCTCCACATCACGCTCATAAATCGTTTCAAGATGCACATCCCCTATCATACGAGCCAAGAGGCGATTTCACATTACTATTTAAGACAAAGGGTTTAATGGCTTACCCGTGCTTAGAGGAATTGGTTCTGTATTTTCAAGTGTCAATGGAATTGGTTCTGTATTTTCAAATCTGTTTCCCTTTACAACACAGTTTCTCAAATATATGGGAAAAATTCTTGGTCTTCATGCCCTAAGGTGTGGTGTTCCTGTTTCTAAAGATGTGATGCATGGTCCAAGTCTCAAGCAGTCGGCATCACGAATGAAGGAGGCCAGCGGCAGTGCCCTCCAGGAAATGGGTACTAGAGTTCAGAGAGGTAGAGGACGTGTTTCTACAGCACCTACTCATTCGCATGTAAAAAGACTCGGAGGCAACAGCTTGGAGTCATTTCCGACAAGTTGGATACAGACAAAGAGGTTGAGTGTAACGCTCAACAAAGTCATAAAAGTCACAGAAGAAGAAGACAGCAAAAAGAAACACGAAATTACGTTCTAAAATAATTTCAAACATACGACCTTTGTCATCAGTTTTCAACTAATCCATACTTATACTCCGTCCAACGAAAGAAAAACTGGGCGTATCTATTTAAATTTCCAATTTCAATTGTAAGACATTGTTGCTAAATAAAATTAACAATGTTTAACAATTGAAACTGGAAATTTAACTCGAAATGCCCAGTTTTTCTTTCGTTGGACAGAGTATAATCATGGCCTCAATGATACATCAGATTAGCGCAGACTGCCTGAACAATGGTGTTGGCATTTTTTCTATTCCCCACACGAGCGATACAAACCAACAAACCAACAGCCATACACAGGATACAAACCAACAGCCACAGGATACAAACCAACAGCCATCATCAGTCAAGATGGTCCTATAGAATTCTTCGTGACAAGCTTGGTGGATTTTTACATAGATCTTGATCAAACTACAGTGAGGTTAAAAATTATCAGTAAAGGTGAAGGGTTATTACCAGCAGGTGATAAAACTGGACCCATAAGCCTTTTTTTACACTCGTTATTTTCGCAAGTGGACTGTTACCTGAGTGATACGTTAGTTAGTCATAGCATTAATTAATACCTATTTTGAAACTCTTGAACTATGATCAGGGCTCTAAACAAAGCCAGCTCACAACAGCTGGCTATTGTAAAGACACGAGTGGAAAAATGGATAACGCAAACGAAATAAACAATGGGTTTAAGTCACGCAAATAGATCGCTCATAATAGCGTTTACTACATGGAGGGTCCCTCTGTCAGTCAGTCTATGGATTTTCACCTAAAACTTTACAGAAGTAAACCAACCTTTGCTTTGATGTCTGATGCACCTAATCTTAATTATCATATTACAATCCAGAAAACAATACTAAACGTTGAGAGGGTTAAAGTTAATACAGCTACGTTATTAGGACATGCAAAAACTCTACAAACCACTAATGCGTTTTATCCTGTTGGTCGAGTTGAAATGAGGTCATTTAGCATTGTCACTGGAAATAGAAATCACGTCATATAGAACTTAATTACTGGGCAGATTCCTACTCGTTTCGTTTTTGCATTCACATGGAGTGAAACGCAGAATAGTTCTTTTACTTCGAACCCTTTTAACTTTCAACATTTCAATCTATCTTTCTTCTCACTGTCATTGGATACTCAAGCAATCCCTCTACATCTGTTGACACCTACTTTTGGAGAAGGGCTCCTACCTGAGAGAGTTTGTTCACTCCATGATGGCATTAGGGATTTTGAAAGGAAACAGTGATGTAGATGACACACAGATTGATTACAGTGCTGGTTACACATTTCTCGCCTTTGATCTTTCAGGAGACCGGAATTATTATACAGATAGATACAATCTTATACGCAATAGCACGCAAGTGTGGTAGTTCAGTTCTCTGAACTGTTAGCTAACTAGTGAATTTGATTGCCTATTGTCAGTACCAGAACCTGCTGGAAATGAATAAATATAGGCCCATGAGCTTTGATTGATGGATATGCAGCAGCTATGGAGCACTCTCGAGGGAGGCCTCTGGCAAGACATGTTTTCCCCATTAATTTGATCACATTCCCCAAACCGGTTTACCCAACTTTACTCGTGAGTACTCAGTGGCCTTCTATATAAACAGAGAAACAAACAAAGCATGCATCTTTGATTCTTTCGGAATGTTTCCTCAAGTACAATTCCACCTGTTCATGTTTGCATACTCTAAAAAATGGATATACAACACGAGAATATTGCAACATCAGATGTCTGACATATGCAGTCATCACTGCTTGCATTATCTGAAATTAGCTGCCAGGGGTTATTCTATGGACACCAGCATGAACGACACTTATACAAACGAACTGATTATAAACGACCTACTCGTTAAATGTGAATTCATTCGAAATGAATTTACTAAGAATTCCGGATTTAATGTCTATCAAAAGTTCAAATGGAATCAGTGTTGTCGATCTTTAAATTAATCTGTTTAGTTATTCTAATTATTTTTTTAAAATCAAATTCTGTTTTCATTTGTTCAAATAAATTTTTAGATTTCAGAATGCATTTGTTCTTGTTTGTTTACCTTTTAATACCTAATAAGTATATTACACCGACAGGTTTTCTCACATAAATTTGCATTTTATTCAAATTTTTACTGAGATTAAAATAAAATTGAATGACAGCATTACAAATTGAATTTTTACATTAAATTGTTATCTATTGTAAATCAACCATTCGGGTTCATGGTGTCTTGACATGCGCTTTTAACAGGGATGTCAGTTGCACCCACAATTCAGTACGAAGGGTACACTATGTCTGGGCATGATGGAGCCTTTGATATTCGTGTAAAGAAAGTAAAATGTACTTTTGGGTATCGACTATTACTAAAACTCAAGCTCTCTGTCTGTCCCTTTATAAACTCCATCCCTGCAAGACATACTCTGGAACACTTTTGTTATGATACTTCTGGCCATGTAGGGGTGATAGGGTTTTTTTAATCCCAATTTTGGTTTTTTTCCCACCAAAAAATTTTAAAATTAAATTCATTTTTCCTTCATCTCTATGGAATTTTGATTTTGTGATGCAGTTTGTGATGCCATGTTTGTTTGCCAATGGGATTCGTTCCTGGAATACTGTCCCAGTGTTTTACACCTGTCCTTAGTGTTTCTGACTCGCATTTGAAAAAACCCGAAATATAAGAAGAAAGGTAAAAGAGTACTGAAGGCATAATCACAAAGTGCCCCTTTCAAATGAGTCCTATTGTAATAGCATTGTTATTAAACTAATTCAACGTTTTTCTGTCATGCCTTTCGTCGAAAAGTTTTCTGATTCCAAATTTTAGAGAGTAATTTTTTTTTAATTTTTCACCAATTATAAACAATCTTTTTGCAGTGCAGATATACAAGGTGATTATAATTAAAGTCCCTTTGTAAAAATGCTATAAAAAAACAACCATGAGTCCGAATGACTTCAAATTTGGACTGAGCATTCTTGAAGAAGGGGCATTTGATATGG
>JAHWFO010094185.1:444648-549472 GCA_023313115.1 Rhysida immarginata
GAACTATTTTTTTCTTATCCCATATCAAATGCCCCTTCTTCAAGAATACTCAGTCAAATTTGAAGTCATTCGGACTCATGGTTGTTTTTTAATAGCATTTTTACAAAGGGACTTTAATTATAATCACCTTGTATAAATTAATTTTTCTCTCATTGAACAAAAAATGTTTGTCCCAATGTTCTTTCCCCGTTTTTAAAACTGACCTTAACACCATTATTTTTTTATCAAGCATAGAACCGTTTTGAATGTTTTTTTAAATTATGAAAAACTAGTCGACCAATCAATCAAGTTTTATTTTTCTGTTTTTAAAACGGGTATTAATACTAGGGTAAAAGCTCAGAGTAGCATCCCCTAATAATCACGGAAGACATCGGGCAGCCCTGTCGCGTTTATGCTCTGAATTTATTATTTTAACATATCTACTTAATAAGTGAATGATTTATCATATTATAGGGTTAATTTTCACTACCACAAAATCGCAAACGCAAGTCCCACTCTCGGCCCTGTGGGCCTCACTGGTCACTGTTTCCGTTACTCGAATGCCTTCGGCGTTCTGTCTATGACGTCCCCCTCCAGGGGCAAATTACTGATATATACCCCAACCTCTTTGGTTACAGGGGGCATTTGGTTTCCCCCCGGCCGATCACAGGAGGTTAAGGATCAGTACTTATTTTATTTGTCACAAAAATTGGCGTGATTATTAGGGGACGCTACTCTGAACTTTTACCAATACTAGTTCTTAACTAATTAATTTATTCAAAATAAGTGCAGCCACGCTTCCCAGAACAAGTGTTAGAAAGAAAGAAATCCATTTCCACGTTGATTCGGATAAGTTTTGTTTGCTCTTAAGGAAATTTTTCATTGGGCTAAACCTTTTATTTTTTCAAATACTGTCTAATGCATGGTGTCCAGGCGACTTTAGAAGTTGAATGTTATGACAGATTTCACACAGAACTCTGACTTGCTTAAGAGTTGTATGTTGCATTAATACTTTCCTATGCCTTGGCTCTGAGTATTTCAAAGCTCCTAGACAAGAAAATGATATTTTACAACCAGGGGTAACATCTTTGTATAAGCCCGATGTTCGTTCACTATAAAATTGATTAATACCGTTTTTAAACCTATGTTTTATCTGTATAGATCACGATAGGCATGAGGAAAATCTTACTATGGAATCTCAGAACATCAGGGCAGCTCTGAGTTAAATCAAGTAGTAAATAACCTATGGGTTTCCTGTGTGGCATCTTTACAGGCTTCAATGAGTAAACGACCATAGCCTGTTTGCAATGCCAGGGTACGAATCTGTCCTACATCTCTCTGTGAATTTAGCAGAAAGATGAACTGGATGGTTTTTGAATGAGCGAAGAGGTTCTGTGTTAATACGAGGGGAGTTCAATAAGTAATGCAACACATTTTTTTCTGAAAAAGGGGGTTGTTTTATTCAGCATTCAAATACACCATGTTATTCCCCAATCTTTTAGCTACACAACACTATTTTTCAACTTAATCTCCATTCGATGCTACAACTTTACGCCACCTTGAAGTGAGGGCCTGTACACCTGCACGGTACCATTCCACTGGTTGATGTCGGAGCCAACGTCGTGCTGCATCAATAACTGCTTCATCATCCGCATAGTGCGTCCCACGGATTGCGTTCTTCTTTGGGCCAAAACAGATGAAAATCCGTCGATCTGCTCGAATGAGAGTGTTCACATGTTCCGACATTGCAGGAGTCAGGGCTGTGCTCGGCCGGCCAGCTCACGGGAGATCAGACAGTTTTGCTTGACCTTGCGCGATGATGACACACGCTTTGCCCAACGACTCACCGTGGTTTTGTCCATTGCCAGATCTGCAAGCGCCTATGAATGTCTGAGATGCCCTGGTTTTCCGCCAAAAGAAACTCAATCACTGCCCGTTGTTTGGAACGCACCTCCATTGTAGACGCCATTTTAACACCTCGCTATAGCACTATCACCTATCGGACGTCAATGAAACTATACAAGACGAAGTGGTAATGTTTGAAAATGTTCCACAAGAAATGTCCAGTTTTTTCAACCAAAATTGTCCAAGAAAAAACTGGGTTGCATTACTTATTGAATTCCCCTCGTAGTATGAAATTCTGCGTAATGGAGAAATTCAGATGATGGCTGTAACTCGTGTAGATTTTCTCAACAATTTCGTTATTTTTCACTTCATTTAATAAATCGTATGAAATCAATAATGCCTGTTTCGGTATACGTTCGCATTTCAGTTTTTTATCGTGTGCTCCTGCATGAAACGTAATATTATGTAGAGGTTCAGATTTTTAACAACAGGAGGAATTATACTATAGCAGTAAATTATTTCTGCAGGACGGTCCATCACTTCTTCTTTATACCTTAACATTTCAGCTACTAAGTGGATATAACACTTCCTGAACTACCAGCAACAAGAGCTGAGATGTATTGCATAAATTTAATGTTTATTTCCATGACTATGCAGAAAACAACCAAGATGGAGAAAATTCCACAAAGGCTTACAAGACCTATGTTGAATGTTCAATGACACAACTCTCTTTTTGAAGGGACTTTATTTCAAAAAATCTATCACATACATAATTCAATCTTAGTGAAATTATATGATGAGCAGTTTTTGACATGTTGGGATTACAGGTAAGACAGTATTTGCGATAAAGGAATTACTCTATAGACAGTTTTTCCAATAACGGAATTTCTAAGTAGACTGTTTTTGCGACGACAGTATTTCTCTGCAGACAGTTTTTGTGATGAAAAAATTTCTCTGTAGACAGTTTTTGTGATGATGGAGTTTCTCTGTAGATGTTTTCTGTGACAATGGAATTTCTCTGTAGATGCTTTTTGTATCGATGGAATTTCTCTGTAGATGCTTTTTGTATCGATGGAATTTCTCTGCAGATAGTTTTTGTGACATTGAAACATCTCTGTAGATAGTTTTAGTGATGACAGAATTTATCATTAGACTGTTTTTATCTTACGTGAAATATCATAAAAACAAATTTGTTCCTTGGTCTAGCGCGAGTTAGGAGGTTTCTATCGGATAGCAATAATTCCGATGGTAACGCGAATGCCAATAACCATAGGTCTCCTGTTACTCTGCGTGGCAAAGGCGCGAGCAAAGGTGATCAAACTTTGCCTCAGAGCGAAGCCCAGCATGAAGGTGACAATATGCAAGCCCCATCTGTTAGCATTAATGATAGTTGTAATATCAACAGGGAGCAAATGCACAGTCGCAGCAATAGATGGCGGAGTTGGAGGCATGCTCGAGGAAATGATGCCAAGTTGCGCGTCGGCGCGAATTACGAGACGAGAGATGAGCAGAGAGGATATTTAGATAGAAAGCATGAGCCAGCCAAGCGTGATTGGTCGAGGAGAAAGTCCTCTTGACAGTGGAATGCTGGTTTTAATGGAATTCTTCGAATTCTTCGGAGACAGTGATTTTTATGACAGGGAGAACAACTACGAGCGCTACGAGAGACATTCCATCTGCAGTGCTCCTTGCTAGCGACTCCGAAACGAGTGGAACCGACTCGATGCTGCTTGCGCGTAATGTACTTTTTCATTTTCTTTCAAATACATTAGAAAGCGAGGATATCACCAATGAGCCGGTGCAAGCCAAATCTTCTTCATCGGAGTTCGTCATAGTCGTTTCTTCAGGCCTTAGCAGGGAGACGGAAAAAACCAAAGAGCGTGAGAACGGCAGCTCAGCTGGAGCGTCGAGCGACGTCATATATCGTGAGCAGCAGGAAACAACTTCATGGTTGTGGTTGCCGACGCCATTCCCGTCGTCAGTGCCGTACCAGTACCTGTGCTACATTGCAAGTCTACCTTCCTGGACAGGTCAGCCTTTCGTTCAGCGAGACGAGAGAAATCCTTCACTATGTGCATCGTACCTTGTGGTAATGCCCTGGGGACTGTCTGCTTTTCTTCTAGACAATTTAGGCACTACTTATCAAGCACAGAGGTAAGCTGGCTCTCATTCCAAGTTGCTTTCTGTATTGTAAATATTTCTTTAAGCTCTCTCGCCCTCATGCAAAGTCCCGTGAACATAGCTATTAACTTGAATTGCTCACGTTTGTGTATTGTTTTTTGCAGAAGCGGCTATCGATTCCTCTGTCCTTTAACGCCATTTATGCGTCGCTGTTTTCTTAGGGGATGGGGTCCCGTGTACAGCATCTATTACCACATATCAGCTATCAAATAAGGTCCAATAACCAGCGGTCAATTGCCTGAGCTACGAGGATGTCCTCAAAATCTTGTTTGTGCTAATTCATTGACTTTATTTTTGGACTTCTTTATTTGTAAGTAGGTGGAGGCTTAGCCATTGCCTATTAATGAACTCGCCATTTTAGGTTAGTCAAGCCTGGGAGCGAGCACGCTTATTTTATATCTAGCTAAAAAGCTTTGTAATTTACTTAGCGGATATTTAATCAATATCCTATTCCACGCAAGTCTTCGTGTTAGAGGATGCGTTATTCTCGTCTCTCACTTTTCTGGAGAGACTTTCCAGTTATTAATTGTAATACATTAATTTAATGTTATATTTTAATAAATTACCTTTGATATGTCTACCTAGCTGTCTATATTTATAAGTATAAGTTTTCCTTCCACTGCCATAATAAATCTACGTGACAGCTTTTTAGCCATATCATTAGTGTAAATTACCCCTTCTTTACTCGGGCAGTCTGGGTTAATTGGCACCCAGGACGCGTTCAAAAAAAAAAAAAGGAATTTTAATTTACCCAGTCAGTTAGGTATATTAATTTACCCCTTCTGGTAGCGGACCGAATCTTTTCATTGGACAATTTGGGTAATTGGCATCCAGTACGTATCAAAAAATTTTTTTTTTTTGTTTTTTTGCATAGACCGACAGGTATTATATAGCAAATGCGCTTTATAAGAATTTATTCTGAGCAGTTTATTGCAGCTAGTTAAGTGCATATTTGCCCGTCATTAAGTGCGTTCGTGGAGAAAAAAAAATAAGAGGATTTTGGCTTGTGTAGGTTGACAGTCTGGGTTTCTATTGCGGCACGTTGCAGTGGGGAAAGGGGTGGCTAGTTGTCTTACACGAACAGCGCTTTGTAGCCATAACACTAGTGTAATTTACCCCTTCATAACATTGCTGTGTGTTTGAATATAATCATTGTTTTTTTTTGCAATTCCACTTGGATATAATTATGGTAAGGAAACCTTTCAGTCTCGGCAGTAAAATTTTAGTAGAAATTACTCGCCGTATCCAAGGTGCATTTTGCAAGCTTATTGCTATATAAATTATAGATAGCACTTAATATTTAAGCCGGCATAGAATCATAAGTTATTACCTTCTTAATTACACTTCTTAATTTTAGATTTGTCAGGTTTTAAAGCAATAAGGAATTATTAAGAAGTCTATCTTCCACGCTATGGAACATTATTTGTTTTTGCTCCATTAAAGTGGAGATGCGCAAGACTGCTAGCATCATGGCGAGGCACAAAAGAGAGCGCAGTACTGAGCAGACTATTTTTAATATTTTGTCGAATACAAAATTCCTTAAGTAAAATATTCATCGCTTCAACGAGTGTTTCAAAACAATAGCGAATCAATTGCTAGATATAATGGAGCAATAAAAAGTTGAAATGTATAGTAATGTGTTTCCGGCGGCAATTAAGCAATTTTTCAATGATAAAGCCCCGTATCTATTTGTGCAAGCCATGCGTTTGGTCGCGGACATGGTTATAGAAGCCGAGGGTGCTCAAGAACTCAATAGTGCATTTATAACTAAATGTAGGAGGTCCCAAACTCAATATAGACATGGGAAAGTATAGACCAAGAGTTATAGTACTCAAGGTAATCAAATAAAATATAGCAAGTCAGCTATGGTCCATGCCACAGGTGTCACCAAGTTTGGCGACAGATGTCGCTGCCAAGGCTCCCATTCTTGCTTCAAAAGAAGGGAGCAAGCTTGTAAGTACTGCAGCGCCACCAGCGACTAACAGCCTAAAAGTCAGTTATCGTGATAAGCGAAGGACTCGTAACCAAGAGTCTTTGGTCACGCCATCTATTGCTGTAACTCAGCCTATGAATAAGCGAGACGAGAGAGGCGTTGAGCGCGAGCGTTGTGAGATATCCAGACGGAAACGGCGCGTGAGGATGCGCGAAAAAGAGCGCGCGAAAGAGGAAAAGAAAGATCGAGGAGAGTGTGAAAGATTCCGAACAGTGAGGACACGGAATAATTCAGGGGATGGAAACCTGCTTTTGACAGCAAAGGACTTGATGCTGTCTAGAGAAGCAACGTGTCCGTCGAATGCCTCAACGGGAGAGGAGACGAATGCCAGCGAGTGTCCGTGTAGGAGAATTTCACCCTCGCAGTCATTTAGGAGCAAGACTGTAGACTCCTCGTTATCGAACATTAGTTTAATTCCTGTAATATTTGCAGAGCCTGTGTCAGACGTCCGTCAGACGGAAAACGCCGGAGCCACGTTCAGACAACCTTCGCCAGTAGTTAGAATTCCACAACCCGTATCGGAGTTCCTATCTACGCAGTTTACAAGGACGTTAGTAGTAGCAGCTGGGTTGGACCCCAAGCGACTGAGAGACGTCCCAAATCTAGATAGACAGCTGATCCCGGACGAAATAGGCGTTTGGATAACGCCGTGGGCACAGAAGGCGTTCTGGCTACAAGGATTAGGCCATATAGTACCGTACAACAGTTTCTGGCAGCTGCGTCTTTCAGCTTCGATGTATTGAGTTCTCGTCAGGTTCCCGGGACCCGTGGTCTGAAGTAAAGCACGCATCGGACGGTGACGATATTGAGACCTAACTGTCCTTTCTTTCCACTAAATTTAGCAGCTGTTTTTACTTGTGAACCTCAGATTCACTTTCCTCAGGTGGGTCAGGAAATGAGTGAATGAGTTGATTAAGCTCCTCTCATTACTTCCGAAGGTGACCCGCAAAATTTGTTTATTTTAATTTAGTGTTGTTTTAATTGTGAGCGGAATCCATTAAGTTTCCGCGGGCAGGCCATAACATTTCTTTATTGGTTTAGCGTTTCCTACGCTTAAGTAGGATCGCGGCCCGTTCAATCATTGTTAGTATGTTCTTTGTATGTATTTAAGAAACCATTTATTAATTAAACTCTACCAAAAATATACTCTGTTGTCATTTGCCTAATATTTCAATCTTCCACTGCGTCATACTCTTAAACCATGACAACAGGCAAGAATCTCCATACTCCAACGGAGTGGTTAAATAAGCACTCAAGAGAAAATAGCCCTATTGCAGAACAGTTATCCTTTCAAGAAGGCACATTGCGAGGTTCTAAGAAACCGCAGTTAATGCAACAAAGACCTTCTAAGGCTCCCTTTACTACGGTTAATAAGGAGTCTTTTTTCCGCGTCTCACCGGGATATTAAACGAAACAAGGAATCCCTACTATTGCGAGTTGCGCAGCATAATGCCAATAATAGCAAAAGTGAAATAATTAAGGCTTCAGGGGCAAAATGCCTGCACAGGTTGGAAGGTATCGGCAGGAAGCCACCTTCCATAATTCGCAGTACACAGGAGGTGATAATGATGCCCGAAGCTGGAAATATGGATAAGATTAATAAGACTAACGATTTGGAGGAGACGAATTACAGTAGCAATAAGCTCAGGAATTCCAGGAGCATCTTAAACAGAGCTCAAGTGATAGATAACACGCTATCGAATGAGATAGGTTGCCAAACGGATTACAGAGATAATGTTTCCGAAGAAGTATCGGAAACGCTTGAGCGTATACATCGGGCACTTGGCAAAATTGAACATTTGATGAAGCTCACCTTGGGTTGGGAGCTCTCAAATAAAAATGCAGGCAGTACGAATGTTAGTCGTATTTCGCAAGTGGGTCTGATTAAAGAGTCCGATAATCGGCAAGGTGCTCGTTGTTCCACAGTCAGGAAAAACCAAGAAGCGGACCGAGGAGGGCACAACGCGAGTTAGGTTGATGTTAGTGCCTCTTCTAAAGCTGTCATTTCGACGAAGGGCGAGAGGTGGCATCGTCGTTTGGCAGACCCTATATCCGTAACGGTTATATACACTGAGGTCGCCCAGGGTAATATTTTAGGGCGCAAGCGACAGGATAATCGTACCAAGCAGCAGGACTCAGCTGTACCTCTAACAAAGCGTCGAGGTAGGGAAAAAGTTCGTATAGTTGGTTCCTCATATCTGCAGTGAAGGATTCGGTCGCAAAAAGAACCGAAAAGTACTGGTGTACGAAATAATTGCGAATTTAGAGCGATGCCCAAGGAAAAAAATTATCAAGAGGATCGCTTCTTAAATAAATATAGGTCAAGTCTTAATAAGAGACACTATCGTAATAAGAGCAAGCTATCTAAATGTGTAAGAAGGCAAGGGAAACAAACAAGTATTGATGAGGAGCATCCTCAAGGGGGTCAGAGTCAAGCTCTACTGCTAAGCAATCCCAATAAGCAAAGGGCGTGTTGTCCCAATTATAGAAAAGTAACATTAGAGCAAAAAGATCGCTTTACCTACAAAACTAGTAATTTTCGAGTTAGCGTTATAAGAATCGCTAGTAGGAAAACCCCAGAGGGTGGGATCAGAGGCTCCTCTATACCTAGGAACAATGGAAAGAGAGTGTCGTCCAAGGTAACACGGGTTGACCCTAAGTTTTTATCGCAAGTGTTACTGCGATCGGCCGGCGCGAGCGTGTCATAAGATTTTGTGAGTGATAGCGCGGACAAGGTTGTGAATCTGCCGCGTGGCTCGCGGCATATAGCGCGAGTTAGGTTTCCATCGGATAGCAATAATACCGATGGTAACGCGAATGCTAATAACCATAGGTCTCCCGTTACTCAACGCGGCAAAGGCGCGAGCAAAGGTGGTCGAACTTTGCCTCATAGCGAAGCCTATCATGAAGGCGACAATATGCAAGCCCCATCTGTTGAATTAATGATAGTTGTAATATCAACAGGGAGCAATCGCATAGTCGCAGCTATAGAGGCGGAGTCAGAGGCATGCTCGAGGAAATGACGCCAAGTTGCGCGTCGGCGCGAATTACGAGACGAGGGATGAGCATAGAGGATATTTAGATAGAAAGCACGAGCCAGCCAAGCGTGATGGGTCGAGGAGAAAGTCCTCTCGACTGTGTAATGCTGGTTTTAATGGAAACCACAGACAATTCTTCAAATATTCGGAGAATGTGATTTTTATGACTGGGAGAACTACTACGAGCGCTACGAGAGGCATTCCCTCCGCAGTGCTCCTTGCTAGCGACTCCGAAATGAGCGGAACCGACTCGACTTCGCTTGTGCGTAATGTACTTTTTCCTTTTCTTTCAAATACGTTAGAAAGCGAGGATATCGCCAACGAGCTGGCGCGAGCTGAATCTTCTGCATCAGAGTGTCGTAGTCGTTTCTTCAGGCCTTAGCAGGGAGACGGAAAAAACCAAAGAGCGTGAGAACAGCAGCTCAGCTGGAGCGAAGAGCGACGTCTTTTATCGTGAGCAGCAGGAGACACCTTCTTGGTTGTGGTTGCCGACGCCATTCCCGTCGTCAGTGCCGTACCTGTGCTACATTGCAAGTCTACCTTCCTGGACAGATCAGCCTTTCACTCAGCGAGACGAGAGGAATCCTTCATTGTGTGCATCGTACCTTGTGGTAATGCCCTGGGGACTGTCTGCCTTTCTCCTAGACAATTTAGGCACTACTTATCAAGCACAGAGGTAAGCTGGCTCTCATTCCAAGTTGCTTTCTGTATTGTAAATATTTCCTTAAACTCTCTCGCCCTCATGCAAAGTCTCCTGCACATAGCTATTAATTTGCATTGCTCATGTTTGTGTATTGTTCTTTGCAGGAGCGACTAACTACTCCTCTGTCCTTTAACGTAATTTATGCGTCGCTGTTTTCTTAGGGGACGGATTTTCATATCAAATAAGGTCCAATAACCAGAGGTCAATTGCCCGAGCCACGAGGATGTCCTCAAAACCTTGTTTGTGTTAATTCATTGACTATTTTTTTGGACTTCTCTATTTCTAAACAGGTGGAGGCTTAGTCCAATGCCTATTACTGAACACGCCATTTCAGGTTAGTCAAGCCTGGAAGCGTATATTTTATATCTAGCTATAATGCTTTGTAATTTACTTAGCAGATATGTAATCAATATCCTAGTCCAGGCAAGTCCTCGTGTTAGAGGATGCGCTATTCTCGTCTCTCACTTTTCTGAGAGGCTTTCCAGTTATTAATTGTAATACATTAATTTAATCTTATATTTTAATAAAATACCAGTGCGCTTGGTCGTCGGTTTAACTTGTGATAAAGTAAATATAAAACGTAATTGAGGATAGCATTGTCGCTCATGCTATCATTTATTACAATCTTACTATCTACATATAATGGACGTTGAAGAAAGGACATTATTGAGATACAATGTTTTGAAGAAAGGGCTTGCTTATAGGGAATCGATTTGAGAAACAATGAGCAGTTAAGCGAGAGTACAAAAATAGAATCAGGTGTGTGAAGAATGATGGTTTTTCTTTTTTTGGTTAGCCATGGACACAGTAAAGTTTTTTTGTTTCTGGTTGAGAATGGAAGAAAAATGGATGAAGATGAACCAACCACAATGAATTCGTGGAAAGACAAACTTGATGATTATATACACACTTGAGACATGCTGAACAAAAGTAAACGACTGAAAAAACAAACTGAAAAATTAGAAACTTTTTATTTCGAAAAACTAGCGCGTTGACATGCTGATTGGCCATGCTTAAGACGTTCGACCGCTGCTGCCATCATTGTCTTTGGAACTTGAAGTGTGAATTTTTGCATAGAAGATGAGTATTACATGTATTCTACATACAGGGTGACCCAAACTTATCCACATAATTGTTTAGGAACATTGTGTGGTTCAAATGGAACAAAAAATATCCTATAAACCTTACACCTAGTTTCGATCGTGTGTAGATATCGACATTTGTCTATTTTCTTGTAGAGTTGTTAAAGCAAATAAATAAAACACTTGAGAGTGCAGATCACTTTTTATCTGCATACTGACAGAACATCACATTGAACTACAAAACAAATCTAAAATGATACAAAGAATAAGAATAAGAAGAAAGTAACAAATCAATGTCGAGGAAGGCCCTCAAAATGGTTGCCCTCAGCTCCAATGCACTGGTTACATCTTTAGACAACTGAGCTGGTAGCTGCCAAAATCTGGTTGGGTGTAATTGCTTGACTACAAGCTTGAATGGATGCAACGAGCTCTTCTCCGGTGGTGGGCGGATTGCTGTAGACCTCTTCCTTCAGTGTTCCCACAGAAAAAAATCTAATCGGGTGAAGTCTGGTGACCTAGGAGGCCAAGCCACTGGTCTATCCCTACCGATCCATCTGTCTAGCTAATTGGCATATGCAAAACAGGAAAAGTACATTTAAGAATAAATAAGTAAACCTACGTTTTTTCTTGGAAAAGACTCTAAATAAAAGAAAATAGACAAACTTCGATATCTCACACACGATTGAAACTAAATGTAATATTTATAAGAATTTTTGTTCCATTTGAACCATACAATGTTTCTAAACAATTATGCTGGATATGTTTGGGTCACCCTTTATAAGCTTAATCTATTACCGTTTGAAATTAGACTGCATGACTGTGTTGTTTTGTTCAATTCATATTTAGTTTTTTCAATGATGATGATGCCCGAGAGATGGAGATTACCGGGAACCTGAAACTGCAGATTGAATGGTGGAGAAAGTGAATCACAACCCGTTTTCAATTTATCTGGAGAACACAATAGTGCAGGAAAGACTCCGGGGTGAAGATAGGTAAGGGTAGGAATTATTCTTTATTAACATTCCCCAACCCAATCTTTCTTTTTGAGCTCATCCCTCCCCCACCTCTTCCTTCGATCTTGCATTAAGAATATGGCAGAATTTGGTAGCTCGACCTACACCAAGATGAAGTCGCGATTATCAAAGACAGGTAGACGATTAGGAATCTGATATTGTGAATCAAACTCTTGAATACTTACCAGTTAAAGTTGTTAATTGTTCTGTACGTTAATATTTAACTTACCTGGGAGTTCTACCTGCTGTATTTTTATTTTCTATGGAACAGGCCCCCTTTAGAAAATATTATAATGATAAATGATTAACTACTAGTGATCCAGAACTGTATAAGAAACTTAAACTCGAATTTTTCCTTTTCTTGAGCAGAGTTGTTAACTTTATTTGTTGGCTGTTTGGTGTATGAAATTATTTGAATAATTGAATTTGTATTAACAGTTTGCATATTGATTTCTTGCAATAAACGAGGGTCTAAATTTCCGTATTTTGATGGCTATTAAATATTATATTTCTTAAGTGATATTATAGATAATCCAGATTGATAACGAACCTCCAGACTGCCCACATTGAACGCAGTTGAAGTGCTCGTGATCGTAATGGCGAAGGCCCTTACAAAGTACGAGCGTAGCCCAGAGAGTAATGCACCCCAGTTTTTTTTTTCAACAGTTATTTATTGAACACAATGAAACTTATACACATGAAAGAATTATGCTTCCTCTACACTACCTAATTTTCCACATAATCTCCGTCCTGTTCTATGGCCTTCCTCCAGCAAGACACAAGGGCGTGTATGCCCTGTCAGTACCAGTCCTTGCACTGTTCACGCAGCCATGTCTTCACTATGCGAATCACCTCTTTGTCATCTTCAAAATGTCTTTCAAGAATGGCATTCTTCAATGGCCCAAACAAGTGAAAGTCTGAGGGCGCTAGGTGAGGGCTGTAGGGTGGATGGGGTAACACTGTCCAACCCTGTTTCGTGATGTGTTCCGAAGTCCTGAAACTTGTGTGAGGGCGAGCGTTTCGTAAATATGTTTTTGTGTAATCAAGAGCACGGATGATTTCACCCACACTTCCTTTGCTGATTGACAGCTCCAGCACCAACTGCCGAATTTGCGACACTCGTTCTGTGTCGGTCCTTACGAATGAGCGCATCAGCACGCTGCATCTTGTTAGGTCTGACAGCCGGGGATGGCCACCCCGACCATGGTAAATCTTGGAGCTCTGCCGAACCACTTTCTGATGGCCTCACCGTTCGTGCCCAGCGACTAACTGTACTTCTGTCAACTGTTGATGCTCCATATACTGCACATAAACGTTTGTGAATGTTTCCAACTGTTTCTTGTTCCGCAGTTAAGAATTCAGTGACGACACGCAGCTTGTAACGTACATCACTTACAGACGCCATGTTGTTCCATTGCTGCACGTACGCTATCTGTCAGAAGAAATGGAAACTGTGCGTGCGCACTCCGAAAACTTTAAAGAATGCATATCTGAAGTTTCGCATTCGTACCATTGTTAGGGATGGAGAAAAAATTGCGGTGCATTTCTTTCTGGGCTACCCTCGTATATAAATAAAGGCACAGATGTGGCTGCATTTACTGTTGCAAATAATCGAGATGAGGTTCAAGCTACTTCAACGGCAGATAACTGAGTACCCCTGAAGATATGTATCTGGAGAATACTAGGACTCCCCTTTCACCATCACAACAGTACGGTTGTTCATTTAGAAAATGGCCAAAGAATCTATTATCCTGTTGCAAACCTACAACATCTTTTAGAAAATCTACTGTAAACCACTTTAACCATATTGGTGCAAGTGATGAATTTGCAGGGACTTTGTTTTATTACATTGTGCCAGGGCACATGGACCAACATGCAAGGCAACGCAGAAAACGATCTAAGATCCGGTTTCCCAAGTTAAAACGTGATACGGCATTAGAAAGAGTATATACAATACACCTCAGTTATTCTGTGCCTCAGGCTTCTGTTACATCACTTCAGGTGACCAACATCTTTCAACGACATGAAGAGAGTTAGTAGTGATATATGGCGCGGCATATCAAGCACGGTATTTACTTCAGAGTGATGCCCACTGATGAGAGACACTCGGAAGCTGCTCTTTTGGATAGGGCATGTAAAATGAGAAAGCTATTTGCAATTATGTTGTGAAATGTTGAATCCTTTGGAATTATGGAACTCATTTCGTAAATATCTCTGTGATAACATTTAACGTCAAAAGCGGCAAAGAAATAACAATGAAGTTGAATTCACAGATGAAATTTTCAATGAAGGTCTACTATTTCTTGAAAAAATGATATTCATGCCTGGAGAAAGACGCCTTATAGAGTTTGTTTTGCCAGAATCTTGGCAGAATAATTTAAATTTAAATATAGATAACCTATTGTCACATAAAAAATTAATTATGAGCAGTGGAAAAAAAAGACTTAAGAATTTAAGATAATAATACGATGACAGGTAGATTAGAAAAGAAATTTTTTTTATTTAATTCTACTCACTAAGACGTGATTATTTGGAAAGATGAAAATGACCAATACAAAATTTAAATTAATTATCAATTTGTCCTAAATTGAAGTTAGCTCTTGCATGATCTCTCAAGCTTAAATTGAATTACATACTGTTATCACGAAATAGTTAAATCTCTTACGGCATCTTGCCTTAATTTAAAGTTTAACATGATTTGACATAGGGATTTCTCAGTGATTCCAGTTTGGGAGAAGCCTTTAAATACTTGAGTTAGGTTGCTTTCTTCACAACACTTAAATATGGAGAGCGGCAACGCTGAGCGTTTAACCTTACCTGCATGAAGCTGCAAAACAGTAAAGATAAACCCATGATAATTTAATATTATGCTTGGCGCAGAGGTGAAGCTTACAAATAGTAATTTCTTAAGCGAGAGGTTTTTTATTTGGAGAGGCCTACCTTGCTTAGTGGCAATTACGGCACCCAAGTCCTTGTCCAGGAATGCTGATAAATTCCACGGACATATGATCTCCACTTGAGATACTAAGTCCTCCTCGTTTTCTTTCTCAAGACCCAGAGCTGCATAGATTTCACAGACAGGTAAGCCAATTAATAATGAATAACTAAATTATGAAATAGCACTCCTAATCTATGTTTACACTATTAAATCACGAAAAATAAATTCGTAAAATAAAGTTCCTTACTATCGCGACTTTTATTACGAGAAATTTAATAGAACGTAATTTTGTTCAATAATGTAATAGTATTACGTAGAGAAAGGAGGAGGACGGAAACTTTGTATGAAATTTAAAAAGAAAATTTAATTATCTTTCTAATGAATAATTACGTGGTACAAATATCTGAGTTCAATTTTGAGAACAATCTAATTCAGTTAGAAAGTCAATGGTTCTAGTTAAAAACATGGGTGAGAAAAGTCCCAGAGGGAGGCGGGCCTCTGTGGTCACTTGCTGCATCCAAAAGTAAGGGCGGAATCCTGATTCTCTGGCCGCCACTGTAAGACATAACGGCGATTCTGGCGGATTTAGAAGGGAGCTGCAAAATGCTGTAGCAAGAGACGGAAATAAATCAAATATTAGTCCGAGTTCGCAAACCACTAATTAACAGAAAGGAATAAAGCTCAATCTTAATCAGTAAAGCTTAATTCGTAAAGAGGAGAGTTCGTTATGGAGAATACTTAATCTTATATGAATCTTCTTAATTAAGTCCTTATCGTATAACTTAGGATTCAATTCAGCACCCCTATATGGCGACGGGGCAGCCAAACATGACTCGCGGCGAGAGCTCTCTTCGCGGCTCGCGCCTGCAGTGCCGTAGTCATCCTCTCTCGGGCTGGGCGGGGCGCTCGTGATACGAGTAGCAATGTCCCCGTAATATCGTCAGTCCAATTGGTGAGGAGGGAGCTGCCTATGTCCTATGTGGGCACCACTTTGGCTCCCATTGATCCCTCGGCGTTCGCTATGCTGCTCGCCGTCGACGGGGCGTCAAGGGACTCGTGGTCTCTGTCGACTTCCTCTCCAATCAGCAGCTGGGCTTGATTTACCGAGATCGCGTCGGGCGAATTGCTCGTTGACCCTCTCACCGGCTCAGGTACGACGCCGTGTCAGGCAATTTTCGTTCGTGCTCGGATTCGCACTGGCTCGGATCTGACGTCTCCTTGGGCTGAATCGGGGATGACGGGCATCCACACGGCGTTCGTAGGCATCGCTGATGGACCTTCAAGCGTCCTCTGCCTTGCTTGGTTTGCCGCACTCTGCAAGGAACTAAGTTTTGTATTATAAAAAGTTCGATTAGGGCAAAATTTCCGTCTCTCACTTGCCTGAGGAATTAGCCGTGCTTGGGGGTACAACTCCTCTTCGGCTGTTATCTTTCTTCCCTTGTCAGATGGCCCTTCACTCGCACTCAAGCTGGCCAAGCCGATGTCGTTGGTTCCGACTCCGTGCTGATGAGAGAGGTTTCGCTCCTTTCCTCTGCCTTGGTTTCGAGAGAATTTTCTCCGTGGACGAGTTTGTTGCATTCGCTTTCTGAAGGGGCATCAAGGCTGGTTTCTTTCTTCTGGATTCTCTCCATGGGGTTGAAACACTCTCTGAATTTTTCCTCTCTGTCTCGACCTTTTATTTGCACCTTTTATTATTCTTCTTAGGTGGCAGGTAACTGTTTTCCACCTTTCTCGCTTGCTTCTCCCGATTACTTCTTCCTCTCCCTTTTCTTCTCTTCGAAGTTAGATCGTCGATTTTTTTACTTCACCTCTCGTTCGCGGTCGGCAATCTGACACTTACAACAACGATTATGCCACCTTTCACGCATGTTGCTTTCCACTATTGAATACCACTGTCACGGAATTTTAATGATTCCGGTGACATAGTCGATCGTTTTCGCTCTAGAATATTTTACTATTCGGAGCGAAAACGGAATCGACGTCGGCAGCGTCATATACAACATCACGACGCAGGAACCAATGAGGGAGGAGCAAGGCTCTCGAGTGCGGGCTCGAAGCGAGAGCAGGGACGGAGAAGTAGAAGGAAATTGGCGACGACCGATGGACGATGGAAGAACAAGAAGCTCCTGGCCACGAACGATAGAAGGCATCGGGACTGTTTAGTGATCGACACGCCGAAGGGTAAGGCTCGTCCTCAAGCCGCTGCAACGGAGACGTCTGCGGAGACGGCGTGTGCTTCGTTGTGCAATACCCTGCCGTGCGGAGAAGCGCAGTTGGCGGAGATTTGTTCCGACGCAAAATGCGTGAGTCCGCAACGTGAAAAGTGCCCGTCGCCGGTGTTCAGCTTGCTTCCCCGTGCGCCGAGTGCTTCAGTCGCCGACCAGGGATTTGCCTTGGTGAGTGTGTCCATTACTGTAGGCTGTGTAGCCGTATTAATTAAAAAAACCTTTCCGGAGCTAAGTCGCCGTGACGTGCATAAGTGCACTCAGGTGTGTGGCCTTTGGCCCAGCGGTATGCGAGCCTATTTTACGAGCTACTTTGGTTTCGTCATAATTAAGTATAAGTGAAGTGTCTTCCAGCTCACGAAGAAAATATATTTGTGACAAGTCACGCAATTGCCCGTTTTTCCTAACGTGTGTATTTAAGGTTACCGTTTCAACATGAATTGTATTGTCAATTAATGTCTATATCTTTTCCTATAGGCTTCTTGTGACTTTGAACTTTTGAACTGCAAAAGAAAGCGAGCTTAAAGCTTTTTTTTATTTTTTTGTGCTTGTGCAAATTCTTTGTAAAGCTGTTTCTCAATCAAGAGGAAGGGGAAAAAAAAAAAAGAATCCTACAAATTGTATTTATTTGTGACTGAACTGATTGTAACGCTTTATTTAATGGACGCCCCCTGACTATAGAACTTTTCCCAATAGTGACTTTTTGTGAGGAAATTTATTTAACTAATTTTAGCTCTCGCAATTGGAACTTTTAGTTCGCGAGTGCGCCGCTTTGTGTTTTTGCATGCTCTTGTGTAAGCTGCGAAATTTATGTGAATGAGTACTGTAAATTTTTGTAATTGTTCAATTGATTTTTATTAGTCGTAAATTTGTTTAAGCATTTGTTTGGCATTTTGTTTACTATTTGCTTAAAACGAATAAGTTGGAGGTTGGTCTCTTTTTAGGTGTTTTAGAGACCGACCCAGTTATTTTGCTATTTCTATTTTGACCTATATCAAGTGTCTAGTGTTAAGTATTTTAGTTAATTAGCTAGCAAGCTAATCGTTTCCACCGCTTTAGCGGTTTAAGCTATTTGTTTTATGTGATTTTAGCATTTACAGTTTTTTGGTCATTTAGACATTATTTGTTGTATTTATTAGTTTAGCTTGTAAGCTTTGTTTATAGATGTAAGGACTTGTGTTTGAGCCTTTGGTGTAATTTGCTTTTAGGCTAGTGTGCCTTGAAGGTTTGAATTAAGTCTAAGATTAATCCTTTAACTTGGGATTATTTCGCACTGAGGTGCGGGTAAATGCTAACGAATTTTCCGTATTATCCTTGCTTAGTTTTTATTCACATTTGTGAATGGTGGTGATTGTTTCTGCTTAAAGAGACCTTTTTGGTTTCTTCATAGTTATTTTTATTTTTGTTTACTATTTACAATAAACTTTATCATTTATTTATCCTATTTCGTGCGCTGTTGCATGTTATTTTATTTCCACTGCGCTACTCCTAATTTAGCCAATATTACATGTGACAACCACTCTCGTATGTTTCTCTGCGGAACACCAGAGGGCAGATCGATATCTTTCGCTCGCGAATTCCTAACCCCTTTAGCCCGCCGATGACTCGCGTTCTATATGTCATCCGTGAATATGGACTGTGACATTCTCACCTGCCCCGACTTCAAACAACCAGATTTACTCTTAATTTGATCATCGTTCGAAGCTCGCGATGTTATCTGTGGACTATTTTTGTATTGATCTGTTGCATCATCCTTATCATTTAACATTCTCATCTTTCTGATCTAGACACCTTTGCCCTCTTGATGAGCTGTACTCAGATCTTTGTGTGTTCACCTTATTATTATCTGTCATCCCTTCAATTTAGTAGCCACTGATTTCTGCTTTGCACTTGTGTAACTTGACCATATACTGTAAAAATGAACTCTATCGCAAATACCGCCGAAATCTCCACCATACTAATTTAAGGTTCTGCTCATTTTCCAATCACATACGCAATATAATTAGATCAGCTAAATCTAAATATTATTCAGGCTTATTTAATAAGATCATTACGAGTAAATTAAAATGGAAATCTCTTAATCTACTCTACGGATTTTCTTCCCCATGCTCTCCGTTTTCAGATTCCCATAGTATTAACAGTGGTTCTTTAACAAAATTTTTAAATATTTTACTACCTTCTCAACCTTTACTACCTTTTTAAATGTTTTTATAAAATTTTCTCAACCCTCCCCTATATATGATAACTATCCATTTAGTTTCCTACAAATCACTCGTCTTTCTTCGCTTGTCCTACTACACCTGATGAGGTCTCAGGCATAGTTTCACAATTAAAATATTCCTCTTCCCCAGATTCATTAGGTTTACGCCCTGATATAATTCCTATAGTTAATCCCTGTCTTGGTTTCCCTTTAGCATATATTTTTAATGTTTCTCTTTTAACAGGAAGTTTCCCTAAAGCGCTTAAAATCGCAAAAATTATTCCTATTTTTTTAGAATGGTGACACTGAAGATTTTTCTAATTATCGGCTTCTATTAATACTCCCTTTTTTTTCAAAAAGTTTTGAAAAAATATACTCTCTCCGTCTGTCTCAGTTTGTTCAGAATCATAACTTAATAGTTTTAGATCAACATGGATTTGTCCTAAATTTGGCGTTGATACGGCCGTTTTTGAATTACTTGAGTATGTCTCCGCTTGGAAAATAAACTAGTCATTTCTATATTTATATATTTTATACTAAAGCATTCGATTCCATTTCTCTAGATCTTATTTTTTATATCATCCCGTTTTTATAAAATTTTTGGTTAACTTAGTTGGTTAACTGATTTTTTTTATCCGATAGTTGTTTCTGCTTATCGTTAGTATATTGTAACACCAGTATAACACAAGGATCAATATTGTCACCTTTGTTATATAAACAATATATAAATGACTTGCCCTCTATCCTATCCCCTGCCCGCCCCATTCTTTATGCGGATGTGACAATTTTATTTGCGGATACGAAACTTTCAGTTTTGAATACCAACATTAATCCTACTCTTAGTAAGCTGAATTCTTGGAATTTTACCAATGCTCTGCAACTTAATTTAATGAAAACAAAATATATGATTTTCCACCAACGTACTAAAAAGTTTACAGACACTGACTTATTAATAACTTAAAATTCACAACTTCCTTCTCGTGTAAACGAATTTAATTACAGGATGGTTTAAAACAAGTTCGCCTACTTAGAGCCTCTAGTGCCCAATCTAATGAACCGATTGTGATGCAAATTGAAATGTAGGCTATTCAGATCATGGGAGAGAGAATTCTGGAAAGGAAAAAATAGTGCAAATTTTCACTACAGGTGAAAATGTTTCGAAGTGGGATAACAAATGGAGATTTTAAAACCAGTTTTATTGTTCTAAACAAGCAGACAAGGTTTTTGTTTGATTACAGCATATGTTCAATATATCCGTTCATATGTTCAAATTGAAAATGATGGAAATCATACTGAAAATATTATTTAATAACATTAGAATTAAATAACATTGTTTTGTTTTAAAAGTATGTGTTAATCCCTTATTGTGGACACCCTGTATAATGCTTTAATTCACTCATCCCTTTGTTATGGAGTGCAATTCTGGGGCTTTACGGCCTCTTACAATATGAACCGTCTATATAAGTGAGAGAAATGGTTCCTAAGAGATTTGTTAAGGATTCTTAAACCTAATTCTGTCTCCTCTTTCTTTGCCCGGCTTGATATTTTAATCATCTACCAAATCTACTGTATATTTTACAACTCTATTTGTCTATAAAATTTTCAATAAGCAATTATACTATGTCCAACGAAAGAAAAACTGGGCGTGTCTAGTTAAATTTCCAATTTCAATTGTTAGTGATTGTTAATTTTACTTACAAGGGAACTACCTGGGCTCACTCAGAGATTTTTGTCTGAAATTTTTTTTATAAATTCTTACCAGTACCAATAGTAAAACCCCAAGTGCTTTTGCTTGGGATTAATCGGGAAGTTCGATTTTTCAATACTTCGATTGTTATCATTGTTTTGCCTGATTCTAAGCAAAATAACCTACCCTACCATTTTTAATAATAATAAAATTAAAAATCAACTAAATTACATTATTTTAATTTAAAAATACATTTACTCACCTTTACTATGTTGTTGTTTATCCATTTTAACCAAAATAACAATCACAAATTACCAAAACAATAGCAAAATATTCGATTTTCAACTATCGAACTTCCCGATTAATGCCAACAAAAGCACTTGGGGTTTTGCTATTGGCACTGGTAAGAATTTATAAAAAAAATTTCAGACAAGAAGCTCTGAGTGAGCCCAGGCAGTTCCTTTGTTAGCAACAATGTCAAACAATTGAAATCGGAAATTTAATTAGACACGCCCAGTTTTTCTTTCATTGAACAGAGTATAACTCTTTCGTCTACATTTGTCTTAAATTTTCCTAATAATTTGCACTTATCCTACTGGTTCTGCTAATTTAATCAGGCTCCCTTTTACAAGAAGTAATTTTCAAAGAAGTTAAGTCTCTTACATCGGTGTCAGATGGTGGTCTAGTTTGCCAGAAACTATTCGTAATTTACCGACAAGCAAATTATTTAAAACGAAGCTTAAAATATTACTCTTTTCTAAAAGTTTTAATACTAACAATTACTAATCATATTTGTTCGTTTCCTTATTTTTTTGTTATTTTATTAAGTTCATTTTTATTCGTTTTCGTTTAATTATAGCTTTCATAATTTATTATTTATATTATTTTTGGTGGAATTTTTTGACCATAGTGGCCCCGGTTCTGGGACTATTCTAACTTCTTATCTATAATAAATAAATTCTTTATTTGTTTTTAATTAAAAGTTATCAGAATGTATCTGACTATGTTCACTTTAGTTTTCTTAGTAAGTTTCCACTGTGCATGCTAATTTCTTCGTGACACCATACCGTCTTCATCGTTACCTTGTGCTCCATATGTCCCATCATTAGAATGCTTAAGTGGATTTCCTCCTGGGATAGCTTGTCCTGTTTACTTCATGCTGCTCCTTTTGCTTACTCTCTTCACTCCGCCCAAATGGAAGCTTATGCATCTAATCCTTTTTAAGTTTCCACCTCGCTCCCTTGTTTTATGATCATCCATCCAATAATAATTAATCTTACTGCCATTTCCATTTGTATATCTTCTATTAAGATCTTTTTTTGAATTAGCCACCCCGGAGATCCCGTCGCACTCTGGAAAACGGTAGAACAGCAGCATATTTTATTTATTTAATATTTTATTTATTTTTTATTTTATTTATGAATTGGGATCCAATACGTCCATCCACGGCCTGTATGGCCATAGGCCGACGAGTTAGGTTCCCGAATGGATCTAGATGGTCGCAGCAGCCGGGTAGAGGTGAAGATTGTCTATCACTGATGGTCGCCCATCCAGTGACTAGCCGTGCCTGATGTAGCTTAACTTCGCAGAAGCTGTGTTCAGTGAAAGCCCACCAGGCCACGGCCTCTCCCTCTAAATTGTTTTTACTAATGTCAGTAAATTGTTTTTACTAATGTCGCTATTATCCAGTATAATAAAAACGTTATTCTGTCCGTCATCAATGAGTTTCCCTCATTTCTGACCAAACTGTAAGGGTTATCTTGATGAAACAAACATGCTCTATAGTTCGATGATAGATAATTAAAATGCATTTAAGTTAAAAAAAATTGACTTCAGGTTTGGTCAAGATAATCGATTTTATGCCAAATTCTTCACATTTTTTCAATTTAAAAGGAGGTTTTTTTAAAAAAATATCTGGACAAAATAAATAGTAAAACGTAGCTTTTAAGTAGCTCTATTCAACGAGGTATAAATGGTATCAATCAGATTTTTCATTGCAAAATTATAGCCTCTTTTGAAAATTTCAATTTCCATTTCATTTCAATCTTACTTAATAAAAACGTTATTCTCTCCGTCATCATTGACTTTCCCTCACTTCTGACCAAACCATAAAAGTTATCTTGATGAAACAAAAATACTCTATAGGTCGATAATAGACAATTTAAATGCATTTAAATTCAAAAAAATGACCTCAGATTTGGCCAAGATAATAGATTTTTTGACAAATTCTTCATGTTTTTTCACTTAAAAAGGAGGTTTTTAATATATCTCGACAAAATAAAGAGTGAAATGTAGCTTCTAATTAGCTTTAATCATCGAGGTATAAATGGTATCAATCAGATGTTTTAGGTTCAAACTTATAATCGTTGATGAAGTAACAATGTTAACAAAACACAGTGAGATGCATCGATAATTTCTTGAGAGGCGGAGTTCAAAACGATCCGACTGAACGAGATAAGCCTTTGGAAATAAGGTTGATAGTTAACAAAGAGAAAAAAAATGTGGATAAATGTGATGTAAAGATAAATTAAAACTCTTTTTCCACAACAAAAATAGATTGAAAAGGTACAACCTTACAAGCTGAAGAATTCTTTCGATAACAATTGCTGCATGATGGTAGCAATTGCTATCGAAAGAATTCTTCAGCTTGTAAGGTTGTACCTTTTCAATCTATTTTTGTTGTGGAAAAAGAGTTTTTATTTATCTTTACAAGGTTGATATTCATTGGAGGAAATTTTCGGCAATGCTTACCGGTAGTTCCAAGAGGAACAGCAACAGAAATTATTGAAGCATGCATCAAATCATCAAATTTATGGCAACATTTTACAAAACTTTCTCTAGCAGAATAGACGATTTTGATGAGTAGCTTCTTAAAATTGGTTCTGGAAATTTTTCAAGAATTTTGATCGTGATTTAATTGAAATTCCAAATGCAATTATTATCTCACCGGAGACTGATATAATTTCTACAATTTTTGGAGATGATGTACAATCACTCTCATCTGATAATTTATCAGATCGAGTAATCTTATACTCAACAAATATTGCTGCACTCACAATGAACAATAAAATTATAGGTCAAATGGAAAGAAGAAAATTTACATGCAAAATTATGATTCAGTGGTAGCAGATCCAAATACAAATAATTAAATATCTAATCAAGTTACGATAGAAATGCTGAATTAATTGACTCCATCAGAAATTCGACTACATATCCTTCACATTAAAATAGGAATGATTGCCATGCAAATAAGAAATTTGAATCCGAAAAAATTGGTCTACTTTATATCGCTTTATGACGTTCAAAATTTAAAAGCAATATAAAAATTTGTATCCATGATATTCCTCAAGAACAAGGGAAATTGATCAGAAATAGTGAAAGAAATTTCACTAAAAATATGATTTATTGTGATGTTTTGTTGTCTAATATAAATTGATTTTTATTTTATTTTTTTATGATTTGATTAAATAAGACAAACGCACGGCAAGCTTAGCACACTCGAGCGAAGCGAGGCCAACAACTAGTATTTTAATAGTTTAATAGTCAATCTTTACTATAATACAGGAATTTCACATAATTTTATGTAAAAAGAAAATGTTTGAAGCCCTACTATTTATTATTTTTGTGGATATCCAATTCAAACCTGTTCGCTTCATCATTGTAAATATTAATTTCCTTTAAAAATTTATAGGAATAGTTATAAAGTGTTATATATTTCTGAAAAGCTCATCTTTTGAAGATTTTAGGACAATTTTACGTTTTAATTGTTCAGTTTACGAGTAATTAATTGAAAAATAAAATAAAAGAAAAAAATATTCTTCTAGTTCATCGAGACTTTAGCAGTCACCCACCCATTTAATATCGATTTGTAGCTTAGATATTCATTAAAAAATATTTATAAGAATTAGGTGCGGAAACGTGCGGTTTCCGAAGTTCTCGGGAAAAAAGTGATAAAAGTCAGAAAACGGAAAACCGCCATTTATCGCGGTTTCACATTTTGATTATTTATATCACAGGTTGGTGTGTTTTTTTTTTATTTATTATCAATTACTCATTGATACCACACCATTTTAGTTTATTTGCACTCATTTTGCGGTGAAAAGAAAAAACAGCTAAAACAAGAGAAGAAGACCTTGGTATAGAAACGTTTTCGTGAGGAGCTAGGGTTGATCATCGACAAACCAAAACAAGTAAGTGGTAATATCAATGATGGTAATACTGCTAGAAGTTTTTTTTACAAAGCAAGCTGCTCAGCTGAAATTACTGGAATTGATGAAAATTTGATTAAGCGAGTTTACATAATTCTGCAAGCTCTCTCCTCAGGTATTATGATAAATGCTAGAAATGCTATAGAAACTGCCCGAATCTGTGTGAGCAATTATGGATGGTACTATATGCCATCTTCAGTACACAAAACCTTAATTAAATCTTAATGCTGTATGGGGGAAATATCATAGAGGATTTTGCAGTAATTCCTATCGGTAAAATTTCAGAATATGCGCAAGAATCCCATAATAAGTATTATAAAAAATTTCGCCTTCATCATGCCAGGAAATGCTCTCGATCAGCTACAAATGAGGATGTATTTCATACTCTTCCGACCACTTCCGATCCGTACATCACCAGCATTAGAAAACCGTATAACAAATATGTACAGGAACTTGATGAAGACACTCTGCAGCTTTTGAAAGTCAACGAACTGATTTCAGAACCTGAAGGTCCCCCAAGAATAATATAGTACCTATAATGTACCTATAGAAACAACTGCTTAAAAATTGTTATTAACCAACTATTCAGAATATTTCTATAAATAGTAGGTAAGCATTTTATGTATTTTTCGTCGTTTTCTAAGCTATTTTAAGGTATTTTGATACACTTTGAAAGTAATATTTTAGTTAAAAATAAAATAAATACCAACTTTGAAGTTTTTGATTTATTTTTTAAAAATTTTGTATTACGAAAAATTCTAATAAAAAGCAACTCATTAGAAGCGTCATATATTGCTTTATGTTTGTGCAATATTTTAACACTCTATCTTTAGTAACAAAAAGTTACCGATTTTTGGTTCGAAACAGACCATAATTTTCCACAGTGCGTCGTACTGCCATCACCTTCCTAACTACAGGCCTCACAACAGACGATGAAAACGTCATCAATATTAGGCCCAAACTAAAGCGCTATTAGCAGAAGGTAATTTTTATTAATGCAGGAATCGTTTTTTCCCCTTAATATTATTATTTAAAAATATATTGGTTACAATTTTTATAATATTGTGCAAAATTTTCTTAGAGCTATGTTGTTTTTGGGTGCATGAAAAAATCGGGAAGGAAGACATCATTTTTATTACCTCCTTCTGCTAAGAGCTCTGTTGTTTGGGCCTAATAATGATGACGTTTTCACTGTCTGTTGTGAGGCCTGAAGTTTAGAAGGTGATGGTACTGCTTGGTAGGGAAAGCTTTCGCTTTCGCATCATAACTTCATGACATGTTGTCTGTTGTTCTGTTTTATTAAATGTGCAAGTTTTTAATCTGGGTTTTGTTTATATGGATATTTGTAATGTCCTCCTTAAGATAGTTTTTATTTTTGATTAAATAAATCACGTTTACAGAGCTCAAATAACCATTGATCTCGATACGCCCAAAAAAATCCAACCAACTTACCAAAGCTGGAATCCTTGACAAAGCAGGAAATCAAAGGCGAAATTGGTGAGAATTCTTCTGATTTCTGTCCGTTATATAGTGCAAGGCCTCCATTAACTTCATTAATAAAGAAAGTACTGAGAATATTTTATTCCATGAATTCGCTACAGTAATTCATTCACCATTCATCGATAACTGAGGTTTCCCATGACCAGCTGTGTTTTTAAGTGATTCTACGAATTGAATCGTTTGCGAAGTGACATTTAGAATGGCATACCGCTCATCGAAACCTGAACAATGGAAACATTGGTCCACGTAGGTTATGAGACAGTCGAATTTGTTCTGGCGGAATCTTAGAGAAAGCTTTACGCGTGACTGTATTGCTCAGTTTGGACGAGAAATATATAAAGTTGTCCGGAAAGTTTCTTCCAGATTCTTGACGCGTTCGCAAAAAATTCTGTATCTCGAGTGTTTGTTCAACAATCCATTAAGACCAGAAACGAGTTCAGAAGAAAGCCGGTTCTGTTCCATCAAGACAACGCTCACCCGCACACTATCATCGCCACCGCCTGGACCTTGCAGGAGCTCGAATGGAATATCATGGCTCGCCCCCCATATAGCCCTGACCTAACACCCTCCGACTACTGCCTTTTCTCCCACCTCCAACTCCATCTTCGGGGTGAATTTTTTTTAAAAGTGCAGAAGAGTGCAAAAAAGAGGTCGATTTGTTCCTAGGGTTCAGGGACCTAAGGTTCTTCGTGGAGGGAATCGAAAATCTCCCAAAACGTTGGGAGAAGATCATCGAGTTGGATGGGGAGTACTATCCTCATTAATTCAATCATTTTGTACATAAATTTTGCTTTCGAAATAAAAATTCAAATCTGGAAGAAACTTTCCGGACAACCTTATACATAGTATGGACTCATTTTCATTGTCAGATAGAACTATTCTTCTATAGACATGAGAATGCTCCTTGTCCCAAAACAAGTTGAGCATAGAAATCTTTTGATCGATTTCATTTGACCTCTTCGTTGCACCTTTGGTCGCTAAGTCAAATCTGAACTGAGTCGTTTTCTTCCATTTTGGGCACAATTGTACAGAATAGAGGTAATCTATCCGACAAGCGTATACATTTTACGTTTTTCCATTTTCTTAGACTGTCTGTCTCACAACTAATGCCACTGTAACAGCGCAATAAGCAAAACGTTTGTAATAACCCTCGAAATTTAAATAACCTCAAATGACGAATAATTAGAAGATAGTAAATTCACGAAGTTCAAAAAACAGCTGGGTGTCGGTAAGAAACTGATCAATGTAATCAATATTGACACTGAGAATGGGGCGTATGGAGAGGTAAACAATTTAGATAATTAGTCTGAATTCTTTGTTAAAAGAGACAGTCATTATGAGTGAGAAGATGTCAAACACATCGGACATGAGGACAGCTTTTACCATAAGTTTTTGTTTTTTTACTCAATTCTTTGGTCTCCAGTTCATAGGCGATGTTTCGAATAATAGACGCATTCTGATAAAGTATGTTTTCGCCCTCCAGCTTACGCTCCATCTCATCCTTCTCCTTTTGGGTGTTATAGGTGCAGTATACGGTTTTAATGAAAAAAAGGAACTGAAAATATTTTTGCAACGCTTTCATAGATGTTTCAAAGCAGTCGTTTCTCTCGCCCTCTCCGTCGTTTGCTTCAGAAACCATAGAAAGCTAGAAGAACTCTACCACTTGATCGGCACTGCGATTCGGAAACAACATCGATGCTCTTCTCCTCAAGTACTTCCTCACCACAATGTGTGTGAATGAAGTATAATATTTAATGGCGCATTAATCGGGTTCCCAATGTGTGAATGCCGCACTTTTCTTCCCCAGAGTAGTCTCAAGAGAGGAAATGAAGACATAATACTATAGTCACTAGTTGCAGCAACGAGGAAGGACTTCGTTCGAGCAAACTCTAAAACCAGAACTCCGTCTGTTTCAGCCCGCCTCGCTGAGATCGGCTGCGGGCGACTCTTTTCTTAAACTTTTCGCCAGAGCTTAAGAAATTTTCACAGTTGATTAATATTTAAAAATTTTTTTTTTATAATTTTGTTGTTTTGATTTTAATTAAGATAGGGTTAAGTTAGGTTTGGTCATGTCAATTGGTTAAGTTTTAATTTACTAAAAGGTTACATTTTTTAAGACAACTTGCATAGAGAATAAAATATTTTTCTTATATACAGGGTGAATACAAAAGTCTGAACCCCCCTTTTATTTTTTGAACCGAAGCAGATATGTCAATTTTGATGAATCCAACGAATAGGAAGTTGTGGGTGGCCTATCCCATGGTACACTTTTCATCATCCCAAATATGCAAATTAGGACACATTCAAAATTTATCTCAAAAACCGTAAGGGATAGAGAAAAAAACCCAATTGCAAACTTGTTCAGCATAAAAAAACAAACAAAACATAACAAAATCATCCAAATCGGACCAACCAATCACCCACAATCAGAAGATCATGTTGACCATTTCCGGAACAGTGTAGCTTGCCATCCTGGAATTGTTCTGTCTTCTGTGTGCTGAAACATGCCTTTTATTTGCTTTTCCGCATGAAAGTGAATGTGAGTATGGTATTTTATGTTAATTTTTTGATTTGCATGCTTTACATGGTGGAAATATCAACATTCACTTTTCCTTGTGCAGTGTTCACCACGTGATTGTGGGTGATTGGTTGGTCCGATTTGGATGATTTTTTTTTGTTTTGTTTGTTTTTATATGCTGAACAAGTTTGCAATTGGGTTTTTTCTCTATCCCTTACGGTTTTTGAGATAAATTTTGAATGTGTCCTAATTTGCATATTTGGGATGATGAAAAGTGCCACCCACAACTTCCTATTCATTGGATTCATCAAAATTGACATATCTGCTTCGGTTCAAAAAATAAAAGGGGGGTTCAGACTTTTGTATTCACCCTGTATATGGTAAAAATTTTAAAATTAGAATTTTTATTATATATGTAAATTTTTTATTATATATAAAATTCAATTATTATTCATTGCACAGTATTCGTAATTTTTTTTAATGAAAACATTTCTGATAGTTTTTTTGTTGCACATTGTTTAAAAAAGTTTGTTAATAATGGTTAAAAAACCATAAAACATTAATTTAAAAAAAATCATAAAAAACATTAGCTCTAAAATGATGTTTTGTAAGCTTTTTTTTGTTGGACTTTGATTAATTTCCTCAACATCTACGGATTAAACCTTCGTCTATATTGTACATCATGCTGAAGTCGAGTCCATTTTCTCTTTTTTTCAAGGGGCAAATGTCTTAGTTTATTTTTTACTGCTCCATCCTGGTGTTCAGTTTCAATAATCTTAGTAGATTTGTTTATGGAACATTTTCTCATTGGAATCCCACTGGAATCCACAATAGATGTGCTTTGTATCCACAATGTAATTTCATGTTTAATTGTCTAATTACATTATTGTCCTGGATGTTGTTCGTCATGTTCCGTATGTCATTCAATTTTGTTCTGGCTAAAACAACTTCGTATTCGTTAAATTCTTCCAGTTCTTGAATGTTGCCTTGACACCTAACATCTTCCCTTTCTAGCACTTCTTCAGCAAATAGAGGTTCTTCTCTTGATCCATTGTTTTCATTGCTGAAAAGTAACAGTTGGTTTGCTTAGGCATAAAGGTAAAATTACTTACAAGATTTCTTAATGCTTACTGATATATTACAGGTTGTGGTTCTGCGAGTTCAGCAAGCACATCAGATGCTATATTTACAGTCAAACTGTTGTTGGAAGGACTCGCAGTATCAGCTGGACGTGGACTTGGTAGGGTCAAATCAAGGTTAAAACATGGAAACTTGGTGTATTGGATAGATAAATTCTCCCATTGGTACTTTGTGTGGTCGAACACTGCAAAAAAATGCTTGCAAGATAGCTTATTCTTCTCCCAGTCATAACATTGGCAAGACGGAAAAGCTATCTCTGATCCAAAGAACACTTTATAGAAATGTTCATTTCTACTTTCGCTTTCAACAGTGAATGAATTGTTGCCTAATTCTTGTATTTGCTGAGGTTTGTAATTAATTGCACTTTCTGCTCGTTTCATACAATGGAGTACAAAGTAACGTGGACGGTTCTGCAGAAACTGTGGCACAGAAACAGAATACTTTCGATATTCTGCATGATATTTAACATTTTCAGAAAATACTTGTGGTATTGGCTGGGAAAAAATTCACATAGCAATATTTTCACCAATTCACATAACTTGTTTTCTCTTGCGCTTCAGGTAATTATACTTGAATATTTCATTCTGTCTCTCAATCCCATTGTTTGTGTTAATACCATGTATAAACGAGTCTTTACGAAATGCCCAACCCCATCTTTTATAGATTGGTTGCCATTCATATGTGAAGTATGTTTGTAATTTGTTGCTGTTCTTCCATATATCACTTTCCGCTAACTCATCAAGAGCTTTTTGGTACTCAGCTTCAGAAGTGGCACTGGCTAACGTTCTTAATCTTGATAAAACTTCCCCTTTTTGACTGATCAAGCCATTTGCGGTTTTTGCAACAAACCGCAACCAGGCTTGCTCCCTGTGGAAATTACATAAATAAACAAAAGATGAAGGAAATACTGTTTCGATGGCGATTATCTCTTGATCTGCATTGTCAGTCTTAAAGAATACTGGATTCCACTCCGGATTATTATCCTTCAATAACTCAAAGCTTCCTTTATATGATCTGTCTTCTCATCTTGTAGGACAAATGAAGCATCAACTTGATAGTTGACATTTGTTTTCACGCAAATAAAAAAATAGACAAATTGTATATTTGGTCGTTCTGTATGTTGCATTCAGCAGGCAAATTTCATTGCCATAAAGTTTAAGCGGATGTTTCTGACTTCTTGTTTGCAGAATCAATAGTAAAGTTTCGTGAGTTTCATTTGTTGTTGATGGTCTGAAAAAGACAAAATCATCTTGTTGGTGGTTGGCCTTATATTCTTGAACAACCTTTTCAGTTTCTTCCTGATCTGATTTTGATGTCCTGTGCTTCATCAGCGTCAAATCGACATGGTTTCGAATATCTTCAGCTTTGTGATAAAACCGCCTATTTGATTTTGAAGGCATTGATTCAGGAGAACTGAACAATATCTTGATATACTGATTAAGATGCCTTTTAATTTCTGCAGTATCAGTTATCAGATCTGCAACTAATTCCGCAATTTTATTTTTTATGCGGTCATCAATTGACTGTGAAAATTCAGCTGCACTCAGAGTAAGATGATTGGCATGTTCAGTTGGCAATGGAAAAAAAATTATCTTCCTTTCTTTTTTAACATTGTTGCTATTTTCTTGCAAATATTCGCGCAATTTTTTGGACATTTTCTTGCGAGAATATTCAGTATTGACATCTATTTTGTATTCAGGGAAATAGAAGATCTCTTTTAACTTGATTTCAGCTGGACATCCTAGTTTTTTAGTTGTCTGGACAAGATTTCTTTGTTTTAGATGATGACTGTGATCTTCTTTCTTAAATTAAAAAAATTAATATAATCGAATAATAGCTACTTACTGGGTATCAAGGAGTTGATATGTATGATAAAAAAAATGTAGCTTTTACCTGTAATTTTTCAATGCGTAGTTTGCTTTTGAATGGCTCATGCCTTTCTGGTCCATTTGCACAATCCAGAGTTTGGTTGTTAACAACACAAAATGGCATGCCGTTAAACTGTATTCCTTCTTCACCTTTGTACTCCCACATAATATAATGATTTTACCAGCATCATAGGAAAAAAATGCATCAACATTCAGTTCTTTGATTCTATACAAAATAGATGCGCATTAACATTTTCATGCTTTTTATGATTTCAAGCATTTTATTTACATCTGTGTATTGAATTGAATAAACCCAATGCAGAAAAATGCTTTTCCCTAAATTGTGCTATCTGTATGATGGTTTGGTTTGGTTTGTTTGGTATTAATGTCCTTTTCAACTACCATGGTCATTCAGGACGGCGTTATAGGGACCGCAAATTTTTCCTCACAAGAGTTCTTTAACGTGCAACCGGCAAACGACTACACGGGACCAACGGCTTTACTTCCCTTCCGAAGGTAGTGCGTCATCTCAGGATTTCCCCCTTGAAAAAATCCTCGTCGTCCTCGGCCGGGGTCGAACCCGCGTCCTCGGGCATCATGGGCGATCACGCAACCACTGAGCCACCGAGGCCGATCTATCTGTAAGAACTTAATGAAATGTTGCAATTCATTGTTTGTTTGTTTACTAGTATCCTTGAAAAAGTACAATAAATACAAAAGATACATTAATCAGTAACGAACGTTACTTCAAAACGCGGTACTCTATTAAAACCCACGTAAATTACTTCAAATCAAAGAAATCAGCCAAACTTGATTGGGGCAAAAATTAAGAATATACATACCTGTGTGGCCAAATTTTCCGAACTTTGATGTGTTCTTACTGAAAATTTGGACGTAGTTTTGATTTCGTATTCCCTTATTGAGGTCCTCGCATCTTCAATTGTTTCGATCACAGCACGTGTCTCACGCATCGGACAGACCTGTGGCCGCCCGGCCGAGAGTTTGCTCGATCGAAATTTTGAAAATTTCGACGTAGTTTTGATTTCGTATTCCCTTATTGAAGTCCTCGCATCATCAATTGTTTTGACCACAACACGTGTCTTAGTCATCGGACAGACGTGTGGCCCCCAGGGCGAGCGGGCTGAAGAGCAACTGAGGGGCCGGGCTGACAAACAAAGTCAGGTTTTAGAGTTTGCTCGATCGACAAACAAAGTCAGGTTTTAGAGTTTGCTCGATCGAAGTCCTTCCTCGTTGCTACAACTAGTGACAACCTTCGCATAAACTTTCTAAAGGCGCATCCGGAAGTCCTTGGAATTCTTTACATTCTATGGAAAATCTTAACAGAATCTAACATTGTGCTCTTCGCCGTCACTCTCACCATATTCTGTAAACTTCTGACTATGAGCTATAAACAGTATAACAGTTGCCTGAAATCTAACTTCATCACAACTACTTGTAACCTTGAAGAACAAGTCATTCTTTCACGGAGTCAATTCGCTTTCTTTTTCTCCTATGCAACGCAAATGAATAACATCTTCAAATCCTGCGTAGCAGTTTGGATTTTTTATTTCGTTTCTGGTTTATGTATTCACCTTAGACGGACGTTTAAAGGGGATTCGATTATGCTTGGAGAAACTGCTGGATCCATTTCCTTTGGACTTACTTTATTGGCGGATTTCTATTTATTTTTTATTTTATATAAGGAGGCTCAAGAGCTAGCTGACGAGGTACGTAACATTCTCGGTACACCTAGAACTCATGAAATTAGGAAATCTATATATTAATTAATGAAGTAGTACAATATTATTGTTTATTAATCTGAATGATTTTATACTCTTATAAATGTAATCAAATAATATTAACTCAAGTACACTACTGTTTATAAAAATCGCAACACCCTGATGGAATAGCCCAATCTGCATTAAATTTGGAGCATTTGCATATCATGGGTCAGAAAAGAAACCATTAGATTTTCAGGTCAATACAATGCGTTTTATTGTCACATTAGTATCGGGTGAAACCACCGTGGGATGCAATTACAGCCTCTAAACGTCGTGGCATTGAGTCAAACAAGCTCTGAATAAGGGCCTGGGGAATGTCCTGCCATGCTCTGTCTACACGGGTATACAGTTCATCCACAGTTGCTGCTGCAGGAGTCTGACGAGCCAATCGATGAGCAACCCTGTCCCACACATGTTCGATTGGGGACATGTCTGGTGAACGAGCAGGCCAGGGGAACAAGGGCGTCTGATGTGCTTGGAAAAAGGCAAGGACATTTCTGGCCACATGCGGTCGGGCATTGTCCTGTTGGAATACAGCGCCTGGAAGGTTCTGCAGGAAGGGGATGACCTCGGGTTGCACAACTTTCCTGATGTACCGGTCACTGTTCAGATTGCCATGGATTCTGATCAGACGGGAACGGCCATGATAACTGATTGCACCCCACACCATCACCCTGGCGTTTGTCCTGAATGGCGCTGCAGGATGCATTCTGGAAGGTCGCGCTCGCCACGATGTCTTCTGACTCGTATCCTGCCGTCATGGTGCTGCAAGTTAAACCTTGACTCATCCGAAAACACAACTTGTTGCCATTCAGCTTGCCACTGTTGGTGTTGATGGGCCCATTGCAACCTGAGGCGCCGGTGGTTTTGAGTCAAAGGAATCCGCAACAATGGTACTCGTGCCATCAATCCTCTGGAAATCAAACGGCGTCGTACAGTGCTAGCAGACATTGTCCTGTCTACTGTAGCACTCCACTGTTGTGCTAACACTGTGGAAGTGGCTGTACGATCTGCTACACACATGCGATAGAGGTGTCTGTCATCTCGCGGTGTCGTCGTGCTGGGTCTTCCTGAGCCTGGTCTTCGGTGTGCCCTGTTCTCTTCGCTCCACTGCCTCCATGCACGCATAATTGTCGTTGCATTACGTCCTACACGAGCAGCAATGTCACGATACGACCATCCCGCTTCACGCAGACCAATTATGCGTCCTCTTTCAAAGTCTGTCAGCTGTTGATATGGTATCCTTCGTCGTCGTCGAGGTATGGTGTTCTTTCAAGCAATTACTCTGAAAATCTAATCATTTATACTCTGACCCATTGTATGCAAATATTGCAAATTGCATATGGATTAGACCATTCCATCAGGGTGTTGTGATTTTTATAAACAGTAGTGTATAATATCAAACAATTATTGTATTGCTGCAACACTATACACATTCTTCAAAATCAACTAATCAAACGATCAGCATTGGTGAATTTATAGTTTGTTCGTTTTTATTTAATTATCATAACTATTTATAAATAGTATTAAATCATTCATATCAGGAAATCAATTTATATAATGAGTTGTATTTAATTTGTGTGTGGTGTTATGAGCAACGGAAATACGTCAAATATTTATATAAGTAATTATTTCTAAGTGTAAGCAATGAAAACCTCAAAATGTATTGTTATTACTAAAGCACTATATTAAGACTATGAATATATACACTACTCAAAAGAATTAGGGGAACATAATATAGAACGCCTATGTTATATAAATGAATGAAAATACCCGTACAACCCCATGAACACATGAAGCGGTCTCAATTTATTCAACAAATGAACAAGTGTATGGCTTAGTTTTCCAAGCATCTTTCAAAAAAACAAATGACAGACGTAACTCTTGGTGAAATAAAGTGAGAAAACTGTTCTCAAGTAGGGGCCTCAAGACATCTCTGGATACACGTCACCCTAGAAGTGTTCACTAGTAACGTGTATTCCCTCCACGAACTCGAAAGACCTATGTGCATCTGGGATGCATGCTCCGCACAAGTCGACGGAAGTCTGTTAGAGGAATGTTCTCCCATTCTTCAATGAGGATCTGCGAAAGGTCGCGCAGTGATTGTGGACTTGTAGGACGTTGCCTTATGCGTCTTTTAAGCATGTCCTACACACGCTCGATCGGATTAATGTCCAGATTCATCGCTGGCCACTCCAATGTTGGAATGTTACGTTCTTGGAGAAATTCTTGAGTGACACGTGCTGTATGCAGACGAGCATTATCCTGCATAAGAACAAAATCAGGGCCCACAACACAAGCAGCAGGCACTACGTGATTTTGCAGAATGTTCCTGATGTAGACTTTAGCATTGAGACGTCCTGGAACAACGAGATCAGTACGGCTGTTGATAGAGATTCCCGCCCACATACCATTCTGTCTGTCTGTTGCATTGTTGCTTCTGCAAAGCGCTCTCCAGAACATCTCCGCACATGCTGACATCCATTACGAGTTAGGTGAAATCTGGACTCGTCTGTAAATAGAACAGACTGCCACTGACGCAGCCTCGCAGCTACGTTTGTTGTTGGGCAAACGTCGGGCTCCTCGGTGTCGGCGCGTGAGATGAGGTACACGATTCGGCCTTCTGGCTCTCAAACCACCTTCCCGCAGTCTGTTTCTGACTTTTGGTCAGAAACAACCACTCCAGATGACGCACGCAGGTCGTTTTGCAAGTCTCTAGCAAGTCGTGGGCGAACAGAGAAGTTTGAAGATATCGGTACTGCATTATTGTCGTTATGAGTCTGCGTCTTTGTCCAGCCCTTTGCGAATGACGACCAGTCTGTTGGAAACGATTCCATGAAGATGGATCACTGAAGGTGACACTTGAACCTGTCTGGCGACGGACCTGATTGAGTAGTCTTCTTGGAGCAGCCTAACAGCTCTTGCAACTTCCTCCAGCGTGAGATGTCTCATTTTGTCTCAGTTAAACAACTGAATACTGTATCAGAGCTTTAACATGCAAATTAATGCTGTTTGAAGACAATGTGACCCTTGTCATATGGTTATGACCATTCTGTTTATAAGGGGTCTCTGGCATTTTCACTTTAAATTCATGGAAAAAAGAAAAGCTCGAAAAAACTCCCAAGTGATATTAATAGACCACATTTAATTTATCAAAAATCTATGAAAAATTTTAGTGTGTCATAAGCGGTGGCCAGCACGATCTCCGAATTTGAATTCAATTGAGCATGCATGGGAGAAAACGTTAATAATAACGTTATATTCGCTGTTATCTGGTCATTTCGAGTTGTTTGATGTACTACTTGCTATATTTTACCATTGTAAATTTTAGAGGGTACCATAAGAGCACGTGCCATTGAATTGATTACGACCATCTGCAAAATGGTTCATGCGCAGAACCATATTTATCAATTGGCGAAAACAGTAATTAATAAACCATTAAAGAATGACATCACAATCTAGTCGCCGCCACATAAACTACTTGAAACATTTCCAAAATTTTTGAATCATTTTTGAAAAACTTAAAACATGTTCACCGAATCAAATTCTACTATCTTACTTACTTACTTTTCAAACCCGCTTATCCGTTAGGGTCGCGGTGGCAGCAGCCCTATGGAGGATCTCCAGCGATCGCGATCTTCCGCCGTCAGGCGCATGTCCTCACTGGTAATATCCAAGTAACTCGAACCCAGATTCTGCATGTAGTCTAGCCACCTGGTTCTAGGCCGACCCCTTGGTCTCTTAGCCACCGGCTTGGAAAATAACAACTGCTTAGGAAGACTAGTTTGCGGCATCCGTATCAAGTGGCCATACCAGCGCAACTGAGATCTCTCAATGCGGAGTAGCCGCTAAACAGCTAAAGATTCCCTTATTGTGCTGCTGTACACTCTATCTAGTAGGGTAATACCTGCCACACCTCTCAGAAATCACATTTCAGCCGCTTGTACCCACGAAGGCACTCTTTTGGTCATTACCGAAGCCTCATGACCATAAGTGAGAATGGGGACAAAGATAGATTTGAAGACGGAGAGCTTGGCTTTGTTACCCAGCTCACGTTTCGTTACCACGGATCGCCACAGTTCACGTCTGACACAGCTTGCTGCACCGATCCGAGCATCCAATTCTTTCTCCTGCCGTCCATCACTCGTGAATGCAATCCCGAGATACTTGAATTTCTCCAACTGTCTCAAAGAGGCTCCCCTAACATGGAGAGCGCACTGAGCAGGCTGTCTTGAAAGGACCAGAACCTCGGTTTTAGCTACACTGATCTTCATCCCAGCTTCTTCACATTTGGCTGCAAGCCGGTCTAGTGCATGCTGAAGGTTCGTGCGAGAAGACCCAAAGAGGACAAGGTCGTCAGCAAAGAGCAACCTCTCCACCAGGCAATCACCCACACAAATACGCTCATCGCCTCGGCTGCCCCTGTCTATCCAGTCCATAAAGATAATGAACAAGAGGAGCGACAGTACGCACCCTTGGCGGAGTCCAACACCCACGTTGAACGGTCTTGACTTAATGCCGTTTATCCGGACACACATATCAGAGCTTTCGTACAGAGACATGATAGCAACCAGTAATTGCCCATCCACTCCATACTCTTGCCACACTTACCAGAGCTTCTCCCGAGGAACTCCGTCATATGCTTTAGTGGATTCCCCTTTACCATGGATCAGGGGTTTGGGTGCTTCAGGGATTCTGTGAGCTATGCTGGTTGTAGCACTGCTACTTTAGGGTCACCCTTACCAGAAATTGAGAAGTGAGACGAAGAGTATCCAAACAAACATATATCTCATGATGTCGACGAATGAGAGAATTCATACTGCTTCGTGTGTGGCGCAGGTTAAAGTCACCCGCGTTCGAAAAATAGTCGACAGTCTCCCGGCTGTTATCTCGGAGAAATGCCTCCGAGAAGCCCCACCAGTGCACTCGCTATGCGCTTGGGAAAACGGTCGGGGGCAGCGCATGCCTTTACCCAGGAGGAGAAACGGGTAAAGCGACAACGGGATTGGGTGCTGTCAATCGGCACTTGGAACGTTTTCTCCGTGACAGGAAAGGAATCAGAGTTAGTGGAGGAAGCCAAACGGTATCGACTGGATATCATAGGTATTACCTCTACGAAACGTCCGGGTTCTGGAACTGTGGACTTAGAAGGAGGGTGGAAGCTTTTCTATTCTGGTGTCGACCCTAACATGACTGCCCAGGCGGGAGTGGGGATACTCACAAGTCCCCAGCTGGCAGATTATGTTGCAAATTGGATCCCCTTAGATGGAAGACTGTGTCTCCTGAGGCTTCAGATATGCTCCGAATGTAGTCACAGAATACCCACTTTTTCTAGATGAAGTTGATGCTGCTCTTAGCAGGAGAGGGAGTGCAGATTCTGTTATCCTGATGGGCGACTTCAATGCACACGTAGGGGCTTATGACCAAACGTGGAAAGGCGTGATTGGGAGGAATGGTGATCCCGATTTAAATGCGAATGGGAGGTGCTTGTTGGATCTCTGTTGCAACAATGCACTTTCCATCACAAACACCTTCTTCCAGCACAAGTATACCTGGTACAGGGATGGAATGGACCAGAAGTCACTGATTGATTTTGCAATCGTTTCAGCCGACTTATACCGATCAGTGTTGGATATTTGTGTGAGAAGAGGGGCAGAACTATCAACTGATCACCACCTTGTTGTCTGCACTTTGCGGTTCTCTGAATCCATGCTAACCAAGCGAAATACTAGGTTCAGATAAACTTGGCGCATCAAATGGGAGATATTGGAGGATAGAGCTGTGAGAAAGACCTTTGCAGAAGCATATCTTCAAGTTTCAAAGAACTACCCAGTGATCGTGGTACTGTTGAAGAGGGGTGGCAGTTGTTTAAAACTGCTGTGATTACTTTGGCTGCATTGTACTGTGGTCGTAAGCGGCTGAGTGTGGCGCAGGGCGATGAGAAAAGGACTGCATGGTGGAACGGTGAAGTCCAAGAAGCTGTCAAGGCAAAGAAGGAAGCCTATTTGCTCTGGCTTGCAAATAAGTCAGTTTCGAGTACAGTGCGGTACACTGAGGCGCGAAAAGCAGCAGCAAAGACAGTATCAATAGCTAAAGCCAAGGCTTGGGAGAAGTTCGGGGAGAAATTGGAGGCAGACTATGATTTGGCAAACAAGGTGTTCTGGCAGACCGTGCGCCGCCTTCATGGAAAGAAGTCTCTCTCATCACAAACTATTAACGTTCAGATAGGAGGCTTCTGAAAACGAAGGAGAGCGTATTGCATCGGTGGAAGGAATACTTTCCATCTCTTCTTAATCCAGTGACAGAAACAACTGAGGCACATGAGGTGCACCTTGGAGCGGAGAATAGTCACGGTAGTATCACTGAAAGAGAAGTCAGATGGGCAATTAAGTCCCTGAAGAAGATGAAATCCGGTCCGAGATGTTAAAGGCCTTAAATCAGGATGGTATCCTGTGGCTGACTCGAGTGTGTCAGGTTGCTTGGATATCTGGAAAGGCCCCTAAGCAATGGCAGACAGGAATTGTGATCCCTATCTTCAAATAGGGAGATCAGAGAGACTGCAACAACAACAAGAGATTTTTGGGATAAAATGAGGACAGACATAGGCAATATGTAAAAACATGTAAATTTATCGGGGAAAATAAAAAAGTAAGGTAAAAAACAAGTGGGCATTTAAAACCCTTACCCGTGCCCACCTGGAGATGAGAAATAATAACAATATATTTTATCATGCTCCTACCTATTACTATGCAGGGATATCATGTGTTAATAGCTATTAATGAGAAACTGACAAAAAAGGTCAGGCTGATTCCCTTGCCATGAATTGTTTGGCTGAAGATACTGTCAAACTATTAATAGAAAAGATATTCAATATACACGGATTTCCGATTACGATTATATCCGACAGAGATGTTTGGTTCACATCTCAAGTTTGGAAAGTGATTTTCAAACTGTTAAATTTCAGGCATCGCTTACAATCCAGTACTTACCATCCACAGACTGACAGACAGTCTGAAAGGAATAATCAGTCAGTCATTCAAATTGTGAGAGACTACATTAAATCGGATACAAGCGACTGGGATAGCTATTTGACATATGCGGAAATCGCGATCATCTCGACCATTTCTGAGGCTATCAAGTGCTCATATTTTAAAATGAACCTAGTTAGGGAAATGGAGCTACCAAATTCTCCGGAAGGTGGACAAAAGAGGCATCCTCGTTTCAATAGTTTCAGCACAGATTGAAGGCATTATTGCCAGAAGCCCATGGAAATATCTGAAAAACTCAACAAGCTGTGTGCTAAATTTCTTAGTAAGTATCACATGAAATGGAAATTTAAGGAGGGGGATCATGCATTAGGGAGCTTCGCGTGTTAAAGGAGATCTTCAGGCCCACATATTTGTTTCAAGGAGGATTCCATGCTATCACGTAGTAGCCCTAAACACCCCGCATATGTGGAACTACCATCGAATAAACCCATTAGTTTCTCATGGCATGGCTGGCTCTTTAAAATCTTGTGGTAGGATGTTGTATCAGTTTTAGTTAAGTTCTTATTTCATTGTCATACATTATGGGTCCCCTAATTAATTCATGCCTTTTCTGTTATTTACGAGTTAGGCTGGGTCCAAACTTTCACTTACTGTTTACAGTTGCTGCTCTGCTTGGCTGTGGTGCAACATGCCACTTCAGTCTCATCTCAGCTACGTCTGAACAGGGAATCCCTCAATTAGATTGATAGTTGCAATTTTTGGATATCTTAATTATCTGTCAAGCACTCTGCTCCATCAGATGTTATAATCAATTAGTTATATTTATTTTTAAAATTAATCTTGAGAAATAACTCACATTAATTTGTAGTCAATTCATGTTTATTGGAAACTATTAAAACTAATTTACGAGTTGTTTCTCCTTTTTCTTTCTCTGTTATGACTTCCCATATCTCTAATTAAAAAAGTATTAATTATTTAATTACGAAGTCAATGATATGTGACAGAGAGGGGGAGGAGCTTGGTGGCAAGCAGTGGGTTTGAGTCTGAAGGATGGGTTAGCTTTGTTTAGCTTCCACACAAGTAGTTAATCATTTACTTTTGATTTATTAATAATTGAGATTTTTCTTTTCCTTTTCAGTATTTTTAGGGTGCATCGATCGTAATGGATTGCATCTAACAGATCCCTAGTTAAACAAAATTAAGAAGGAGCTATGCAAAAATCTAGTAAATAGTAGATGGATGAATAAATTACCAGCAAAATTTCGATGGAAGGGGGGTTATTATTTAGAATCAATAAAAGTCAAAAGCAATTAGTGGTATCTAGAGGCCTACAATATCCCTAGTAGTGGCCATTTAGAGTTTTTTAAACTTTATATAAAGCTACCCGTACTTATTTTTGGGATAAAATGAGGACAGACATAGGACAATATGTAAAGACATGTAAATTTATTGGGAAAAATAAAAAAGTAAGATAAAAAACAAGTGGGCATTTAAAACCCTTATCTGTGCCCACCTGGAGATGAGAAATAATAACAAAATATTTTATCATGCTCCTACCTATGACTATGCAGGGATATCATGTGTTAATAGCTATTAATGAGAAACTGACGAAAAGGGTCAGGCTGATTCCCTTGCCATGAATTGTTTGGATGAAGATACTGTCAAACTATTAATAGACAAGATATCCAATATACACGGATTTCCGATTATGAAAATATCCGACAGAGATGTTTGGTTCACATCTCAAGTTTGGAAAGAGATTTTCAAACTGTTAAAGTTCAGGCATCGCTTACAATCCAGTACTTACCATCACAGACTGACAGGCAGTCTGAAAGGAATAATCAGTCAGTCATTCAAATTGTGAGAAACTACATTAAATCAGATACAAGGGACTGGGTTAGCTATTTGACATATGCGGAAATCGCGATCATCTCGACCAATTCTGAGGCTATCAAGTGCTTATATTTTAAAATGGACCTAAATAGGGAAATGGAGCTAGCAAATTCCCCGGGAGTCGGACAAAAAGAGGCATTCTCGTTTCAATAGTTTCAGCATAGATTGAAGGAATTATTGTCAAAAGCCCACGGAAATATCTGAAAAACCCAACAAGCCGTGTGCTAAATTTTTTAATAAGTATCACATGAAATGGCAATTTAAGGAGGGGGTCATGCATTAGGGAGCTTCGCGTATTTTGTGTCAAAGAAAGTAAAAAGTTAAAAAAACTGCTTCCAAAATATGTTGGACCAATTTCTGAACTCCTCACCACTGCATAACTACACAATTAGCAGGCAAGAACTTCGTTATTCTACAAATTCCAATATCATTGTTTTCAAAAGGGAGGTCTGCAGCTGATGCCACATCGCTTGGAAGTATTTCAACAACACTGACATCCGGATCCCCAGAGACGTACACGAACTTTTGTGAATCCCAACTGGACGCAGATGCCAGGTTGCCATACAAGCTGCTAACATCGAGACCTCGAATCAAGCCCAGGTTACCTCTCTGAGGAACATATAGGCAATTCGCCAGCTACCTTCTGACCTAATTAACCAACGCCCAAGCTGATGTAGCCCCAATTACAGAGGCCAGAGCGAGCAGATCTTCAGGCCCACATATTTATTTCCAGGAGGATTCCACTCAGTCACTTAGTAGCCCTCAACGCCCCACATGTGTTTCTCTTGCTAGGCTGGCTTTTTAAACTCGTGCAGTAGGTTGTTGTTTCAGTTAATTATCTTGGTTTTTAAGAATAATATTTCATTTCTATGAATTTACTTTTAGTTAAGTTCTTGTTTCATTGTCATGCATTTTGGATCCCTTAATTAATTCATGCCTTTCCTGTTATTTCCGAGTTAGGCTGGGTCCAACCATTGACTTACCATTTACGGTCGCCTCACTCCTCGGCTGTGGTGCAACTTGCCACTTCGTTCTCTAACTTCTCAACTGCGTCTGAACAGGGAATCCCTCAATTAGATTCATAGTTGTAATTTTTGGATATCTCAATTATCTGTTAAGCACTCTGCTCCGTCAGATTTTATAATCAATTAGTTGTAAAAAGACCTCGCATTAACTTGTAGTCAATTCATATTTATTGGAAACTATTAAAACATTGTTTAGTTTACGAGTTGTTACTCCTCTTACCTTCTCTGTTACTACTTCCTTTAACTCTGGGTGAAAAATATTAATTATGTAATTATACAGTCAAAAGTACGTGATAAACTGTTTCCTCTGTCACCTTTCCACTTTTTCTTAATATTCTGCTATCTTTCCATTCTCTTCAGTTACTGCTCGTTTTTAAAGATTTCCAAGTAAATGTTAAGTTCTAGGAAATATCAATTGTAACCGGAATTTTATCATCTATATATATAAAGAAGGATGTTTGTGGGTCTGTGCGTCTGTGGGTCTGTGGGTGGGTCTGTGGGTCTGTGTGTACGTTTTTTATACAAATCTACAGTTTTATTCCGATCTTGATAAAATTTCGCATACATGACCTTTAAAGCATGAGGACGGTCACTGTCTACCTCAGATTTCGGAAAAATAATAAATATCGATAAAAAATCGATATTCATGGTTATGGCAAGGCATATTAATGAAAAATATCTCATGACCAACAATGCAAGGCAAAGTTGGTACAACAATAGGTATCAACAATGGTATCAGCACGCAATTCACAAACACACTGCATGAACCAACAATATATATCTCATGACTAACAATGAAAGGAAAAGTTTGTGCAAGTGTAATTATCCCGGGCAACGCCGGGTACCTCTTCTAGTCTATCTATATATATAAAGAAGGATGTTTGTGGGTGGGTGGGTCTGTTTGTCTATACGTTTTTTATACAAATCTACAGTTTTATTCCGATCTTGATAAAATTTCGCATACATGACCATCAAAGCATGAGGAAGGTCACTGTCTACCACAGATTTCGGAAAAATAATAAATATCGATAAAAAATCGATATTCATGGTTATGGCAAGGCATATTAATGAGAAATATCTCATGACCAACAATGCAAGGCAAAGTTTGTACAACAATAGGTATCAACAATGGTATCAGCACGCAATTCACAAACACACTGCATGAACCAACAATATATATCTCATGACCAACAATGCAGGGCAAAGTTTGTGCAACAATAGGCCAATTGCGTTCGCATCAACAATGGTATCAACGCGCAATTCACCAATAACAATGAGCACAAAATGATGATGTAATGTTAAAGCAATCTTTCCAAGAATTATAACAATGAACATAAAATGATGATGTAATATGGATAAGTTTCAATTTGTAACAATGCATAGAATTCCTGTTATTCAGGCTTTTCTTAGAAAAGAGAGTTCTTAGTACTTAACAATTTCTTGAAAATCTTTAAAAATGATCAGTAACTGGAGATAATGGAGAGTTAGCAGACTATTGAGAAAGAGTGGAAAGACGACAGAGGAAGCACTCCTTTAGCTCCGTGATGTATTGAGCAAATGGGAAGCAAGTAAATAGAAGAATCGGCGACTGCTAGACTGCACAAAGTGATGAATGGCCAAGGTTTGCTTCAACACATCGAGAGAACAGTGGAGATTGCAACAACACTAAGTATACATCTGAGGTAAGATTACGTGAGTAAGAAATTATTTAGACTAGCAGTGCCATCCTTGGAGAGGTCCAGCCATTGTGAGCCTTTAAAAAGATTTTTTTCGAATTTTCATTAAAAATTTTTACTGTATTAATTCTAAGCATTTTCATGTGTTTATTTTTAAGATATTGCAAAATTTAATTTAATTTTTTGAGATTGTTCTGTTTACATCCAAGTGTAATTATCCCGGGCAACGCCGGGTACCTTTGCTAGTTGCCAAATAATCGCAGAGCTGAAATGGAATCTTCAATACATGATTTATTGAACGCCATTTATATAGAACAAACTGTTCTTTGCATTGTTGGCTGTTGCTGAATTGCGTGTTCACACGATTGTTGATACAGACAGGACGAACCTATTGTTGCACAGACTTTGCCTTGCATTGTTGGACATGAGATACCCGTTATTTGTATGCCTTGCTATCATTATGAATATAGACTTTTAATGATAATTATAATTTTTTTCAAAATCTCAGACAGACAGTCACCTTCCTCTTGCTTTGAAGATCAAGTGTGAAAAGTTTCATCTAGATTGGAATAAAACTGTAGATTTATATAACAAACAAACACGGAAATAAACCCACAAACACTCTTCTTTATACAGGGTGTTTCTGGGAGCCCAACAATTGGGTGGATTACAATTCGGTGGACGACATTTTGGTGAACGCCAATTCAATGGACGCGACAGTTCGGTGAACGTCAATTCCGTAGATGACAATTTAGTGAACGTCAATTCGGTGGATGCGACAATGCAATGAACACCAATTCGGTGGACGACAGTTCGGTGGAAATGCAAATTCGATCGAGATTTACATCACTAAAGAACTTTGGATATTAAATTGACACATCTTTATTGCAATTACAAAGCAATTTGCTTCATTCATTTTCTGTCGAAGTCACTTTTTATGCAAGAATCTTTTATTTATTATTTATTTAGTTTACAAATAAATGAGCTTATTTCTTTATTAAATAATTTATTAAATCATTTTGTAAAAAGTGTAACATTTTCTATTTTGTTTAATTGCTATTCTGTATTATTGCATAGTCGGCAAGAACCACTATTGCCTGTAGGGGACATACGCATCGCCAGTAACACCTTTGTCACCGCCCTGGGAATCATCACCTCAGCAGTCATCGATGATTACATCAGTAGCCAAGCCATCAGTCACACGCAGAGCATCGCCACTTTCACCTCCACCTTGACGATTGTGTGCGGAGTCATCACCATCTCTGCTGCCTCTTCCTCATGAGCCGAGTGAGGTAATGCCACCAGCTTCTACCCTTCCAGAGGTTCGGGAAATCATTCCCCCTCCTCGGCTATCAAGCGAGATGTCTACGGTAGAGGATCTATGCTCTGCCGAAGACGATGTAGACGTTTCTTTGGGTTCCAGATCGGTGTTAGTGACCATGGACTTTCCATATCTTCTTCCGGCAGCACATTCATCGTCTGCACGCCTTCGCTGGTTACACTGTCATCATCAGCTGGGAACGCGAAGCCAAAAGCATCAGAACAGCGGCATCAACTTTTGACAGCCAAGAAAAAGCTCAAATGTCCTCGCAAGAAAAAGCCCAGAATTCATCGCAGCAGAAGGGATGGAATGCTTCTTCTTCTTTTGAGAGAGATAGCTGCGTAAATCATTCTCGCAGCTCTTCTTTCTTTTCGTGTCGAAACTGATCACCAAGATGGAAGACATTGGAGCCTACTCTTACATTATCGAGGCTTCAGTCTCCATTGGATATGGGCCGGCCTCCAACATTGTAAATCTTCAATGAAGATCATCTCCCTGAACGTGTGTTCCCTTAGTTCCTCTTTAAATAATTGGTATTGTCGACATTCATTGCTCTGTAAAGGCCAGACATTCTCTTGCTCCAAGAGGTGATACTTTTCCCTTCACAAATGTGCTACGACATTTCCCGCCCTTTGCAGTCAATACTCTCGTGGATCAATAATCTCGTGGACAATTCTTTATTAACTCTTCTTCCCCGAATGGGCAAGGGTTTGCTAACATCATCTTTAACCCCTCCATTCGGGTGTTAAACTGTAAGTATGACTGCGGTTATAGTTGTAATCTCGTTAGACATCTCATCTGGTGGCAATTTCCGATTGCTTATCGTGTATGCCACTTGTGATTCAGAGAGAAACGAACATTCTTCAATGACGCTAACAATTTTTTGCACTCTTCTTTATTTATAGTATTGCTAGTGACTTTAACTGCCATCCTTTCTTCCTTTCGGCCCAATGTATATCAAATTTTCTTCATTTACTATGTATATATTCTGTTTTATGACAAGTTGTCTGCTGTTACGAAATGAAAACGAAACCTTTAAAAGATATTGTCCTAATTGAAAATTTATTAATCACTGTCCCCTCATTCTTTTAATAAACACTCTGATGTGTAGTCATTATTTATTCGTTAACTAGCAAAGGTACCCGGCGTTGCCCGGGTTAATTACACTTGGATGTAAACAGAACAATCTCAAAAAATTAAATTAAATTTTGCAATATCTTAAAAATAAACACATGAAAATGCTTAGAATTAATACAGTAAAAATTCTTAATGAAAATTCGAAAAAAATCTTTTTAAAGGCTCACAATGGCTGGACCTCTCCAAGGATGCCACTGCTAGTCTAAATAATTTCTTACTCACGTAATCTTACCTCAGATGTATACTTAGTGTTGTTGCAATTTCCACTCTTCTCTCGATGTGTTGAAGCAAAACTTGGCCATTCATCACTTTGTGCAGTCTAGCGGTCGCCGATTCTTCTATTTACTTGCTTCCCATTTGCTCTTTACATCACGGAGAAAAGGAGTGCTTCCTCTGTCGTCTTTCCACTCTTTCTCAATAGTCTGCTAACTCTCCATTATCTCCAGTTACTGATCATTTTTAAAGTTTTTCAAGAAATTGTTAAGTACTAAGAACTCTCTTTTCTAAGAAAAGCCTGAATAACAGGAATTCTATGCATTGTTACAAATTGAAACTTATCCATATTACATCATCATTTTATGTTCATTGTTATAATTCTTGGAAAGATTGCTTTAACATTACATCATCATTTTGTGCTCATTGTTATTGGTGAATTGCGCGTTGATACCATTGTTAATGCGAACACAATGGGCCTATTGTTGCACAAACTTTGCCTTGCATTGTTAGTCATGAGATATTGATTGTTGGTCCATGAAGAGCGTTTGTGAATTGCGTGTTGATACCATTGTTGATACCTATTGTTGTACAAACTTTGCCTTCCATTGTTGGTCATGAGATATTTCTCATTAATATGCCTTGCCATAACCATGAATATCGATTTTTTATCGATATTTATTATTTTTCCGAAATCTGAGGTAGACAGTGACCTTCCTCATGCTTTGAAGGTCATGTATGCGAAATTTTATCAAGATCGGAATAAAACTGTAGATTTGTATAAAAAACATACACACAGACCCACAGACGCACAGACCCACAAACATCCTTCTTTATATATATAGATTTTGTAACTTTTCAAAGTTTTATTTTTAAATATGAATTAATGTAGTTTTTATATGCAATTCATTTACGTGTTTGAGAAGTTTTTACTCAAAGTATTTAATATGTCTTTAGTTTCTATTTAACTATGCATATTAAGCCGTAGTAAAGAAAGTGATTAATTTTATCAGATTTTACTTTCGTTAGTTTCTTGGTATGGAAGTTAAGCTTTATTTAGACTTAAAATTTATTTATCTTAAAACCGTATGTTTTTAACTTCAGATAGTGGTGTAATTATTTTATTTTCTGCGGATTCTCTTAAAAAAAAGCGTCCCAATATTTTCTCTCTGTTATTTTTCTGCTCATTAATTGCAATTCATGAATCAATCCCTAACTCTTGTACAAAATATGTTGCATTAATTTATAAAAACAAGTTGAATAAATTTTTGAAAAATAATGAAACTGACTTAACAATGAAATTAATATGGGACCATTTTGGTGCTAAACTGAATCCAATGTAAAAAGAATTTTTAAAATCGGTTTATAAATGACAGAAATATCGATGAACATATATTAAAAAAAATAATACAGACGAACATACAGGGTGATTCAGTCAATTTCTGGCTATTTCAGTACTATGATATATTGACCCAATGATGTTTACAAACTTAGCATTTCAGTATGATATTTTAGGCAGTTCGGAGTTTTTATTCCCGTGGAAAAGTCTTGATGATATGCTCAATGCGGCCACCACGAACGTTTTGAACTGCTCGCAGCCGAATGGTGAAGTTGTTCATAACTCTATCCAGGATTTTTGCATCCACAAAGCTGCAGCTTTCGACGATGCTTTGTCGCAGCTGGTCTAGTGTTCTTGGTGCTGTAGTGAACACACTGTCTTTAAGGAACCCCAGAGATAAAAATCACATGGGTTTAGGTCAGGACTCGTAGGGGGCCGCTTGAAATCGATCTGGAAATCTGTTTGAAATGACACGATTTCCGAATTTCTAATTGAGAAAGTCTAACACTTCATTAGTGGTGTGAGGCCTAGCCCCATTCTGTTGAAACCATTGATGTCGAAGCGGTATACGCCTCTTTCGCAGCTCGAGGATGAAGAAGGTTTTCAACATGCTAAGGTAAGCCTGTGACGTTACGGTGCCCTCATAGAAAACGGACCAATGATACCTCTTTTGGAAATCGCGCACCAAGCCATAACCTTTCGTGGATGAAGAGGTTACTTATGGATCTCATGAGGGTGCTGGGAACCCCAAAAACGAACGTTGTATTTATTAACGTCACCTGACAGATGGAAGAAGGCCTCATCTGACACCCACAGGTTGTCCACAATGTCCTGGTTGGCTTCCATTTCTGCTCCAAACTCTATCGCAAATTGCTGTCGCTTCTGTCTTCCAGTGTTTGTTAACTCCTGATAAACATGGATCTTATACGGGAACAGGTGTAAATCCTTTCTCAAAATTCGCCACGTCGTGGTATACGACAGCCCTTCTTCAATGGATAGGCGGCGAACAGATTTTTGGTAGGGGAATCGACCAACCTTGTGCGAACATTTTCGACAACTTCGGCCGTTCGAACACGAGCTTCGCTCCCGCCTTTTTTCTTGCCTTTAACACATCCAGTGGCACGAAATTGCTTGACAAAATCCATGATTGCTTGCCTGCCTGGTGCGTCTCGACACTTATACTCCTTCCGGAACTTTCTTTGCACGGTTACAGGTGATTTTGTCTCGAAATACCATTCGACAACCTTGCATTTCTGCTCTGTTGATAAAGCGGGCGCCATTTTTCAACAATACGATTTTCATGCAGCGCCGTTGCAACAATACAAACTCCAACTATTTAGAAATTCGATATGGCGCTCATATTCTTTCAATTGTTTATCCCTAATGCACGTCATTCGAGTGAAATGGTCAGAAATTGACTGAATCATCCTGTAGAATCTCCTCCTTTTTGAAGTCGGTTAAAGAACAACTTGTTTAACCATAATTTGTGACTTATAAATATCGATACCCGAGTCAGCTGCTGTAAAACAAATTTGTACTTAAGTATAATTAGTTTTTTGACTTCTCCACAGTCATTCCCAAAAACATGAATTTTTCCATGAGTCTTATGTGAATATTACTTTAATGTAAAAAAAATTTTGATTGAGAATAATATCTAATTTTAAAGCTTAAAAACAAGAAACATAGCAAATTAAATCTTAGCTTTTAACTGGATTATTGCAGTAAACACACAATGCTAATTTACTTTTAATTAAAATTAGAAAAGGGACCATTCATTGTTTAAAAGGCGGGCAACAATCTGATATCAAGTTTCATTTGAAATTTGTCTAAAACGTGGAAAAATTTAAAATTTGGTTACGTTTATCTTGGAGATAATTAAAATAGTAATTTTAAGATTTTACTTACAAGGAGAGTTCGCAGTCGACTCTTCACCGATTTTGATCTCCTTTTTTTTGGTGAATCAGTATTGAAAATAAGTTGATACGTGTCCGAGCTTTTCGTCCATGCGCCTTTTCAGTAAACTTTTTTATACCGTCTGGGACTCAAGAGAAGACGTCTATAATGCACAATTCCACCACTACAGAGCAGAAACGTTTGAGTTAGTTTATTTCAAAAGAGCTTGGACAGTTCTGTCGCATTTTGTCTGTTCTCGTGTCTACGTCGCACGTTTTTGTTTTACGCGTGCTTTAGACAACAATTGCCGAAGAAAAATATGACAACAATTGCAATATTCCTATTCAACCTTTTTATTATTAAGTACCATGGTCTGTAGATATTCATAGTCATCGAGCTTCGGCCATTTTCCAATGTTTCGAGAAGCTAAGGAAAACAGATCGCGCCAGGTGCCGCATAGATCGCACTATTCCCGACCGCAAACTGCGATAGAGATTTTCATTGAAACTGAATACGAAAGTAAAGTTTCTGTCTGCCGATAGGGTGGCGCTGCATGCGCAATTGGGCAGATTGTACATGCAGCGCCACTTTTCAATAGAGTTCCCGCCCTACCGGGAGCAAGAAACTTTAGCTTCATTTTAACAATGGAGCTCGGTGACCATGAATATCTATAGACCGTGTTAAGTACCGAAAGGTGCCTTATGTTATCAGTGTGGGGAAACGTGTCTGTCTGTCTGTCCGTAACTCTAACTCCTTCAAGGCTATGAAAGATATTCAAAATCTGTTTTCGTCAGTCGTTGACCTTGGTTCATGGCACGAAAGAATCGCAAATATCAGTTCAATGGCACTTGCACAAATAGTACCTTCACGACCCAACCTAGCAATTTTCAGTGGGAAGATATATTAAGTAATATATCAAACAAATCGCAATGACGAGATAGAAGCTAATATAAATTAATATTTCACCATTTGATAAATATGGTTCCGGAAATAAACCCTGTTGAAAATGGTTGTAATCGAAACAATGGCACGTGCAGTAATGTTACCCTTATGACACCCTCAAAAATATTCAATGATTTAAGATATGGCATGTAATATATCAAACAAATTGGGATGATGTATCATGAATGAATATAATGTAAAATTATTGATAGGCGAAATTGTTTCAAAGACACCTGGTTTAGTGGAACCATTATGGTTCATTGGAAATTTCAATGCTAAAATATGCATGTAATATATCAAACGGCCTGGAATGATGTGCCATGAATGAATATAACGTAAAATTAATGATAATCGAAATTGGTGTCGAGGAACCTGGTTTAGTGGAACCATTATGGTTCATTGGAACTTTCAATGCTAGAATATGGCATGTAATATATCAAACGATTTGGAATGATGTGTCATAAATGAACATAACGTTAAATTAATGATAGTCGCATTTGGTTCATAGGTACGGGGTTTAATGTTATCTTTATGCTCCATTAGAAACTTACAATGTTAACATAGGGTGGTTTAAAAATATAGTTCCGCGAACGGCTTAGTTAACCTTTCGGTACTTGGTTATGTCATTCCTTAATGGTTTATTAATTACTATTTTCGTCAATCGTTGAATATGGTCCATGGCACGTAGCGGTCACAAATATTATCTAAATCGGTTCAATAGCACGAGCACAAATGGTACCTTCACTACCCCACCTAGCAATTCTCAATAGGAAGATAATAAGTAATTTATCAAGCCAATCGTAATGACGAGATAGAAGCGGATATTAATTACTATTTTCGCCAATTGATAAATAAGGTCCCGGAATGAACCATTTTGAAAATGGTTGTAATCGAAACAATGGCACGTGCTCTAATGATACCCTTACGACACAAACAAAAATTTTCAATAAGATATGGCATGTAATATATCAAAGAGCTTGGAATGATGTGTCATGAATGAATATAACGTATAATTATTGATAGTCGAAGTTGGTTCAAAGGCACCTGGTTTAGTGGAACCATTATGGTTCATTGGTACCATTATGGTTCATTGGAACTTTCAATGCTCATATAAGGCATGTAATATCCCAAACAACTTGGAATGATGTGTCATGAATGAATATAACGTAAAAATAATGATAGTCGAAATTGGTTTCAAGGAACCTGGTTTAGTGGAACTCTTATGGTTCATTGGAATTTCATTGCTAAGATATGGCATGCAATATATCAAACAACGTGAAATGATGTGTCACAAATGAATATAAGGTAAAATTAATGATAAACCAAATTGGTACAAAGGTACGTGGTTTAATGGTATCATTATGATCCTTTAGAAACTTACAATGTTAACATAGGGCGGTTGAAAAATCTGGTTCCGTAAATGGTTTATGTCATTCCATAATGGTTTATTAAGTACTGAAAGGTGCTTTATGCTATCTGTGTGCGGAAACGTGTCTGTCCGTGCATAACTCTAACTCCTCCGAGGCTGTGAAAGATTTTAAAAATCTTTTTTTGTTAATCGATGAATATGGTTCATGGCACGAACAAGTCACAAATATTATCTAAATCGGTTCATTGGCACGTGCACAAATTGTCTCTCTATTTTCCCACCTAGCAATTGTCAATGGAGAGAAATATTAAGTAATATATCAAACAAATCGTAATGACGAGATAGAAGCGGTTATTCATTACTGTTTTCGTCAGTCGATGAATATGGTACATCGCACCAACCTGTCGCAAATATTATCTAAATCGGTTTAATAGCACGTGCACAAATGGTACCTTCACAACCCCACTTAGCAATTGTCAATGGAGAGAAATATTAAGTAATATACCAAACAAATCGTATTGACGAGATAGAAGCAGATATATATTATTATTTTCGCCAATTGATAAATATGGTTCCGGGAATGAACCATTTTGTAAATGGTGGTAATTGAAACAATGGAACGTGCTCTAATGGTACCCTTATGACACCTCCAAAAATTTTCAATAAGCTGTGGAATGTAATATATCAAACAAATTGGGAAGACGTATCATGAATGAATATAACCTAATCTTTTTGATAGTCGAAATTGGTTTCAAGGAACTTGGTTTAGTGGAACCATTATTGTTCATTGGAACTTTCAATGCTAAAATATGGCATGTAATATATCAAACGACTTGGAATGATGTGTCATGAATGAATATTACGTAAAATTATTGATAGTCGAAATTGGATGCAAGGAAACTTGTTTAGTGGAACCCTTATGGTTCATTGGAACTTTCAATGCTAAGATATGGCATGTAATATATCAAACAGCTTGGAATGATGTGTCATATATGAATACAAGGTAAAATTAATGATAATCCAAATTGTTTCAAAGTTACGTGGTTTAGTGGTATCATTACGGTCCATTAGAAACTTACAATGTTAAAATAGGGCGGTTAAAAATATGGTTCCGCGAATGTTTTTGTTTACTATTACGGTACTTGGTTATGTCATTCCTTAATGGTTTATTATTATGCGCTTTTAGTCAACTTGCTTTTCCGTAGGATTGTGTGTTCGTCAAATCTTGTAACCAATATTAAACCAAATTCCGGACAAACTAAAGTGCTGAAACTTGATACACGTACACAGTACCGATGACAATGCATGTTAAAGGAAACATTTTACAAATCGGTTCACTGGTTCGTGTTCTAGGGTACCAATTCATTTCAGTCGTCTCTTCGTAAGTCGGAGGAACGATTGTTATACGATTTGCTTAATTGTTTCGACCAAACAAGTTTTTAAAATTTTTGACGGCGGCTGGAAGACATATAATAATAAAACATTATAAAAGCCTGTTTTGAAAAAAAACCCAATGAAAAATAGGAAAGAAAATTCTGCAGCCCGGATTTTTCCGCAGCCCGGAATTTTCTTTCCTATTTTTCATCATTCGAACAGCTGAGGTGGGCGTACCATTAAAAACCCTCACTGACCATCTAGTGATTTATTTTTACTCTTTTTAGAAATGAATTCACCCAAACGTTTCTACCGTGTAGTGGTGGAATTGTGCAACTCAGAGGCTTCTTTTGAGTGCAGGCAACACTACCTAAAGACAAGTCCTGGGCGCTGAAATTTCATTTCATTGTTACATCAATTCAGTAGGGAAAATTTAGGGCTTATTATTGGTGGAAATACTGTTAACAATTCCCTACTGAGGTAATGTAACCATTTAATGATGTTTCAGCGCCCAGGCCTTATCTTTAGTTCGTGTTGGTGGAGGACAGTACTTGAAATTTAGAGAAATTTCCAAGTTCGTTACATTTATATTCTATATATTATTATTTAAAACATATATATTACGTATTATATATTTATGCAGAAAAAAATAATGAACAATACATTAATTAATATATAAATGAATAATTAAAATATAAAATAAAGCTATAAGAGAGAGAGAGAGAGAGAGAGAAATAAGAAAGAAAGAATTGTTTTTACTTATTATTTACATTGCTCCGGATATACCATAATATCATAAAAACATGAAAAACAAATATTTTCTGCATACAGCACATTTTATAAATGCACACACATCACAATTACATTTCGAAGAACGTATATCTTTAGGAAAGTAAACTTCATTAACATTAAAAAACCCACTTTTTTCTGGTATTTATTTTTATGCTTACCATGCGTATTGCAGCGGATATTTGATAGTGAATAAGGAAATGAATTTTTATAGCATCTTCCGTTGTAGATAATTGCCGTTTATTTCGCAACACCTCTACAGAATTTTGCAGCTTTTTAATAGTAGTCTTAATTTGGCGAAATAAATAAAATCGCATGGTTGACTGTATGGAGTGCAATGAGGAGGAATGGTTTTGATAGTTGAATTATAATTTCTTTCATCAACTGTAAAAATACGATTGAAATGAGCCTTATAACGAACATGGAAATTTCTCTAAATTTCAAGTATAAAAAAAGTATACTTAAAAGGTGCATTGGACGTAAAGCTCGTACACGTATAAACTTATTTTCAATAGTGATTCACCAAAAAAAGGGACATCAAAATCGGAGAAGAGTCAGTCGACTGCGAACTCTCCTTTAAGATTTGACAGTTAACATTAACTAAGAGATATAAAAAAACGGGTTCTATTTGGCCAATATTATTTTGTAGCCATAGTTTATCTTTCCCGGGGGGGGGCGGGCAGGTAATTTAAGCCAAATTCCACGTATACTAGGAAGCCATCAATTTCATTTGCTAGCAAGTTGGAGCGGAGTTCAGGCTTTAAACTAATTTAACATGGATTTTTCACACTTAATAATTAAATATATTCAACCTTTATAATTTCATCATTTCACCAACAGTTCCATTGCACAATCCTTTTAACGTCCATAGATTTTGACGGAGCATTACCTTGCAACCTTTTGGCAACTGCAGATAAGAAAGGAGTCCGTGTGCTTCGTAAGATGATGCCTCCCGAGCAGCGTTGTTATTGGTTCAGCAGCAATAAATGTAAAAGGGTACACCTAAGTTACGTAGGCATGATTCGTTGTGTTCCGAAATTTCCTTATTGCGAGACATCAATATAATGGCGTTAGAAGAATGGGCTTTCTCGTTAAGATTGTAACTTACAAATCTAGATTTTAACTGAAGAAAATCATTTTCACACACATCACCAATTGCGAGACGATTGAGTAGTTCACAAAAAGGTGTCTGGTTTTCACCTACTTGACGCATAATTGATGTTAAATGTAATACTTTCTTTTCAGTTGTTGGTAAGCCAATTTTCCTTAAACAGCAAAAGTAGACGATGGATTCGGTTGCTTATACATAGGTGTATCACCAACAGGAAGCAGCTGATTAAAGTCGCCCGAAAGCAGCAATGCATATCCGCCAAGAATTTCATGTTGTTTTTCTGGATTTGCTTGACGAAGTCGGTTGTCTACTTTGCCCAGCAAGTTCAGTCCAACAATGAGAATTCGCCAACAACAATTAGCTTTACTGACTGCATTGACAATTGAAATTCGCGTTCGGCTTCACCACATAGCACGGACATCACGGAGCTCAAGGAACACCACCTCTACTCAAGGCCTGAGCGCGAAAATTTCATACACTGTTACATCATCATACCTAGTCATAATTTATGGCTTATTATTGGTAGAATTGCGATTAAAGATGACTACCTATGACGTTTTAACAATGTATGACGTTTCTGCGCTCAGGCTTTCTCTTTATTTGGTGATGGCACAACCCGAATCTTTATTATTCTTCAACGACATCACATATGTCCGGTTTGTTTTTTTTAATACAAATCTCCTTCAGGCACCACACAAACTGTGTGCGAGATTTGGCTATTATTCCTTTATATTCCTTGATTTTGCTACGCTCCAATTATATTCTATGTGACTAGAAAATAATCTAGAACACGTTCACCACAATTGCATCATCACCACGTCGGTTTCCAAAATATTGACATTCACACAGAATATAGTCAAAACGTATCGGGGAATTTTTAGAAAATGTTTGTATCTGCTGTGCTACCAAATAAGCTAGGCGATATCATAGCCTAATGATGAATAGTCTGTCCACTCTGCGTGGGTTTCATTGTTATAGCTATTGCCAGATCGACGTCATAAAATTTGATAATGATAGCAGTGCGCCAAGCATTCAGCTGGCTCTTTCTCTTTTCCGGATCTATTCAGGTAATGTTTTGCTATTGAGTTTTGTTAATGACAGTTCGTTATCAAAAGCTTCTTTTACGATTTTCTTCATCGCATTTTATCTGACTGCAAAAAAGTTGTGTCTGCAATTTAAAATTAATAATAGCAAGAATAAAAACTTTTATAGGCCCGAATATTTTTAAAAAAAATATTTTATTTAATCTAATTTAGGGAATCCAATGAAAATCATTCATGGCAATGTCCTTTTTATTTCAAGTTATCTTGTATAAGAGCTGCGTTATAGCAACTTTAATTCGTTTAGCCCACGGTTATTTTATTTTCTTGTTTTTTTTTCTTTTTGAAAAGAAAAACAAAATCGAAAAAAATATAGCGTAAATGACTTGAAAATTAAATTTTTTCATTAACTCTTCCACTCAAAGTTGAATGAATAAACGACTTTATCTCTCAACGTCTGGTCGATTTTGCTCTAATGAAAGTATAAACTAGGGCGGACTGCGATTCGCGGAGCGCTTTCTTGACCAATAATTTAGAGCGAACCGTTATTGATTGTTAAGAAAATGACTAACTAAATTCTTTAAATTGATATTAATTTTTATTTTTGAAACAATTTCATTTTAAACTGCGTAATTTGGCAAGTTCTTCACTCCTAACCTTCCACGATGCATGGTTGTTGATATTAATCAACCGCGGCTTTGCAAATGCCGGTTCGATCAATAAACCGTTGATGGTCTTCACTCGTGAAAATGCCACGTACGATAAGCCAAGTCCAAATTCTGAATCACCAATGTCTATGACTGCTTTATCAACAGTGATTCCTTGTGCTTTGTGTACGGTGATTGCATAGGCTAACTTAGGCGGAAATTGCTTACACGTACAAGATACTCCTCCTTTTTTGAAGCCAACGGCGACCGGTTAAATGGGAACTGCTTCATTGGTCCAGTATAGGTTGCGAATTTGACGAGAATGCACATCGGCAGTTCATTCAAGTGGTTGCGAGTTTCAGTTGGCGAGTAGATAATGTCGACAACCACACCGACGCACCGTTACAGAGGCCTTTGCTTGTCCAAAGATTCCGTGTAAGCATAATTTGACATCCAACGGAGAGACATAATTGGGAAGACAGGCCTTGTGCCTCGTCTGAACTGGCCAGAGCTGCTGTTGCGTTATTGTGCATTGCATTGATCCTTGTTACTGGGGTTCCAAGTGATCTCAACATGTAGGCATTGTGCTCGTTCACGTTATCCTTTTTTGATTTGATTCGAATGCTATTTGTGAATTGATGACTATCAATAGCGTTTACAGCAAATCTTGTCGACAAAAAAACGTAGTCCGATTCTGTAACTGTTCCATTACCAATATCATTCAAGACTTTTCGGAATGCTCCTGGTCTGGACCTGACTGTCGCATAATTTTGGTGAGCTCAAAATACTTTTTGAATTGATTAAACAAAAGTTTTCCACGGTTGATAGCCATATTTTCGGTACTTGGCCTGCTTAAAAGTGAAGAATCGCCGACAGGAGGTAGTTGGTTGAAATCACCAAGAAGGTAAAGGAATATTCCGCCAAACTCTACGTTTTGATGCTGAGGTATCGCTTGACGTAACCTCTGGTCAATGGCGGCTAAAAGCTTCAAACCGATCATAGACATTTCGTCACAAATGATAACTTTGATGTTTGAGAACTTTTCTTGAAGTAATCTTTCGTTTTCCCCCGTGAGATCAAGATAAATGCCATTCCGAGAGATATTCAAATGGAAAACTGAGTGAATAGTTTGACCGTTGATATTGTTAGATGCAACGCCGGTAGGAGTACCGTACCAGATCCAAATATATCTTCTATTTTCTGAACGATAGCTCTGATCAAGTAAGATTTACCGGTACCTGAAGGACCTTGCACAATGGTTAATCTGTCGGAAATGGATCCATTCATTTGCATGGCTACGTAATCCATGACTTTAATTTGTTGCTCGTTGAGGTGGAATGTCTCTCTTTGCTGTACAACATCAACTGTGTGCTCATTATCTTTACATCGTTTCAAAAAGTTAATGTCATGTTGTATATTTTCATACTTGGTGAAAGTTGCATACCAATCAAACTCTCGATCGATTTCTCGGTGCCCAAGATTTGTTTCGTTTATCGGTTGATTTGGCAATGCAGCAGCAACCTCCATCCACTCTCGTTCTTCATAAATTGCTTGATGAGGTTCCTCGATTTCATCAGGCTCTGTATCATTTAGTTCCCAGAGATTAACTTCCCGTGACAAAAAAGATTCTTTCCATGTATCTCTGTTTTTGAGAGCATTCATATCTCGCCAAGCAATCTTCAAAACCAATTTTTGCTTGAAATATACCTCATCAAGTTCGGCACTGATGCCTGGCGTAATGTGCGGTACGATTTGAACAATGCGTAGTTTTCGACATGTACGAGTAACACCACGAGAAACGCTAAAATTCGTGGCAAACTCTAGCAGAGTCAGCGGTTCGTACCGAGCATCGCGATTCGAATACTGGTCGAGGAGGTTTTTTTGGTCCACTCTCATCATCCTCGTGTGGCACAACAATATATTCTGTGTTGCTTATATATATCTTCACAAATGGTCGACTGGAGTGATACAGTGCTAAACCCATTAATAAGTGCATAACCTCGCAAGCAGAATAGTCTCTTTTTCCGATTATTTGGATAAGCATTCGCGAGAAAGCTTTGCGTGCTGAATCGTCTTCATTGCATGACTGGATGACTTCTATAAACATTTCTCTATAGCCTTGCGACTGAGGTTCACCTTTAGCAGCGTATTTTGCTAAATAGTTAATCATTTCTTTTTCTGAAACAATTACTTTACAATCAGTGTTAGCTCGCCATGTTTGCGCGACAAACGGATTATGATCATCAAGCAGTGGATCATTTCGTTTCGGAGTGAAGTTCCATTCGTTGCGTTCGTTTTTATCAAGCTTCGATGAGGATGTTAAGGGTTTAGGAAAACCAAACCTACACCTTTTGTTTCGAATGCAATAGGCTTCCGAGCAACGTGTATGTCTCTGTACACGATTTAGTTGTTGGGATATTTGTTGTTCGTCACCAATGGTTATTTCACTAGCCATTTTTCTTGAAGGATGCACTGTAGAAGGAGGCTCCGCAGGTCTGGGATTTGTAGCAGACACCAATGATTCGTAATATTGCAAAAAGGATTGCAGTTGTTCAGCATTTGCAACATCAAACTCTCTTATATCTGGTGCATCTTGAAGCCAAAGGATTGCGTGTACGTGAGGCGAACGTCTATGCTGATACTCGAAACGACACCAATAGTGAGATACATTAATTTTTTTAGTCAAATGTACCATAAACATTTCGACACATTTTGTAAATACTTCGTCAGCAATTAGAGGGTTTTCATTTAAATTACGTTGAGCTAGACGCGCTATTTGCTGCTCCTTCATGCTGCTAATTTCTTCAGGTAGAATACCCATAAGTCTGCTCATCTCTGGCCACCAAAGATCTGCTGAGCTAAGAGTCAAAAATAATGTAGGCAACCCAAGCTGATTGATCATAGCTTGGAGCTCGAGCTTTCGCTGATACCAGTAAGCATTGGTTCCACGAATAGTAGCACACCAAGGTAAAAGTTTGGTGATCAGATTCGGATCGCGCACAAGTGCATCGGACAACTGATTAACGGTTCCAGTGAAATGATTCTTTTTTGCAAATATGGTGCAGCGAGAAATAGCTTCATGCCGCTGTAGAGTATTTAAACAGAAGAACCGGAATCTAGCATGTTTCGCAAAGCATTTGTCTTCGTGACGCATCAAGAACTGTATCCATTCATGGAAACTGACTTTAGCATCTCTTGTGTGATCTAAAAAGTCTGCCTTTCCATCAGGGAAAAGAGTTGGGAACGCCATCGGTATGTATCCAGATGTGGTAAATTCATTGATTGCAGTGTTGCCTGTAGGCCAATTCAAAACTGTTCCAATAGAATCAACTTGATGACGATGGTGTTCTGCTGGAACTGCAATCTCAGTAATTTGACCGTCATCCTGAGCCTGGTTTGTGTCGTTAGCTGCAATTAGACTAATAGAGTCTTCAATGTAGTCATCAACTGGTAAAGCGTTAATGATATCCTCGCTGATTTCGATGTCGCAGTAAAAAGGGTTATTGCGTTGCAAATAATGTAATGCAGCTAAACTCTTGCACGGCGTATTCTAAAATCAGCGTGTCCCGAAACGCCAGATCGACAAACAGTCACAACACTAACGTTTTTTGGTGTCAATGGAAGGATGCGCGCTATTTCGGCAATGTTTTGTTCGATGTTTATAACGTTACCACTGTAAGTAAATTGACCTGGTTGTCCTGATGCTTTGAGCTGATACACACGCATAACTGGCTGAACTCTTGCGATTAACATCTCTTCTAACCTGATAGTCCTTGAAGTTCGTCTGGGAGCGGTGATGGACTCATGTTGTTCACAGATGTAAAGTGATGTGGACGCTTAACACAGTGATTGCACACAGATATAGTTGGCGCAGACTTCAATTCAGATCGTTTACAGCTAGGGCAAGCCACGTAATTCAGCGAATTCAAACCAGCAGCAAACTTATGAGCAAGTTGTTCGTCAGAATTTCTCGGTAGACTTGATGGATTGATGCTTTCAAGATGACGTCTTTCAGCTAGGCGAGTGGCATTATTTGTGCGCCTACTTAGACCTGCACCTCGCCGCAGTCGAGGCATTTCTGTATGTAATGTACAAAAAAAGTCATGATTACAACGATTATTTGGGAAAAACTATAATATTTAACTTACTTTTCAAATGCAAATAATGCAATTCACGAAAAATGACTAAGTGTTGCAGTAATTTTATAATGGGCTTCTATGGAAAAAAGATATTGTGATTACGCTGTGATTACAGCACTTAGAATTACAATATATACCTGATAATGTAGATTCAATATTCAAGAATGCAATGAAATCGAAAAAATATCGTTAAAAGTTCTAAGAACTTCGAAATTTGGCCTTAAAAATCGAATGTGCAGAGCAAAATTTGCGAAGGGCTTCGCCGTATTTTGTATGTCAAAAATTCTATTTGCACGCGCAATGTTTGTTTACGTTTTTCTCAATGCATTCCTATGGGAACAATTGAAGGGTGATTATTCCTTGATGGTAGGTCGGATTTGAAAAATTATTTTTTCTTGAACATCACCATGGCCATGCGCATGCACGTGTGCAAATTTTCATTGTTGTGACTATTACGTGTCAAAAGTTTTATGCGGTCATCGAATTACACTTGTCGACTGTTAACAGAGCTTCGCTCTAATAAAACGATCTCGGACTAGCAAAATGGTAGCGATTGTGTTCAATGGAACCTACGCGTTTCGACTACATTCCTAAACCCTGATGAAGAAGTGTATTCGAAACGCGTAGGTGCCATTAAACCCAACGCTACCATTTTGCTAGTCCGAGACCGTTTTATGATTGCAGTCGTACACAGGATTTAGCTGTAGAGTTAGTCAGCCGCTAGGAAACTTAGACAACATTTGAAAACTAGACTGGGCTTTTCATCATAAGGCTATGGTGATATCCCCGGCGTTGCTCGGACTCTTTTTTGATGAAAATCTGCAATATCTGAAACTGAATATACAGTAAACATTAACACATGAAAAAGTTTAGAATTAATACGGTAAAAATTCATAATGAAAGACTGAAAAAAATTCTTTGATGTTTCCATCTTTATGTCACCTACCTGCACAACTTGGATTGATTTTTCAGGGCATTTCAATTTCAAGCCAACATTAACATAACAGTATCCTAAAAATGCAGAACAACTCTCACAAAAAACGTATCCGGTATCATAACGGGTAGTGCTGTAGTCACAAAATTAGCCTTGCTCTGTATAATAATATTAATAATAATAAATGCTATCAAACAATGCTGAAACAAACAATAGGTTGATTTAAATGCCAAATCTATCCCCTACGGATTATCATCCCCTACGGATGGCATCCCCTACGGATTATCATCCCCTACGGATGGCATCCCCTACGGTTTATGAATTTTGTTCTAGTTTATTTACAAAAGTTTAGTGAAGATGAAAGTTAAAGACTTGAAAGAAAAGCTTCATTTAAAAGGAGCGAAAACTGACGGAAATAAAACAAGTATTGACTAACAGCAATATTGGGCCTAGGCTACGACATCTCATTTAACCTCACTGAATTTTTCGATCTGTAGGAAATCCATGAAACTTGAGATTTTTGTTTTTAACATTGTTGTTCGAACACTGTGGAAGTGAACAATTTACATGCATGTTCTTATGCAGTATTCTTAACATTGCCGAGATTTTCTCCTCATTTCGACCATAGCGTCATAGCCTCAGATATATAAAGCGTACGCGCTGCCATCTATACTTAAATCAACCTATATATACGTATCCTTGGCAATCTTTGACATAGCAATGAGGCCTAGCACGGTTATATTATAGACGATTATTTCTCACGTGAAAAAGCATGGAACCAAAAGAAAATTTATTTCGATGCACTAAATTCGAGCGGTACTCACTTCCAGTGGTTATACAGGGTGATTCAGAAAAGTAGGTCAAGAATGATATACCATGTACAGTTTGTAGCGGGGAACAAAGTTTTTCCTATAAATATAGGACCGGAAATGCATCCTTACAGAGATAACGCAACTTGTACGAGGTAGGAATGACATTACGGTAGGTGTTCAAAATGCCGACCTTGAGCCTCGATGCTGGTGTTCAGCCTGCGGACGAGATTGTAGTGTTTGAAACGCCCGGCGATGTGGGTGATCACGGTCTGGAAAACGCTGTTGGTAAATCCTTTCCGCTTCAGTAGCATTACCCCGTGCCTCGCTGCAAACGAGATGCATGTCCGCCAGCTCCGCATTAGTCAGGCGATCCATTGTACGACAATGGAGTTACATGTTTCCTTTCCTCTCTTTTAAAGGAGAGAACACGAACAATTTACATGTTTAGATCCTAATCTGCATGGATCCTACCATTGCCGTCCGGGTAACGCACATCCATTCCTACCTCGTACAAGTTGCTTTTTTCTCTGTAAGGATGCATTTCCGGACCCATGTTTATAGGAAAAATATTGTTTCCCACTACAAACTGTATATGGTAATTCATTATTGACCTACCTTTCTGAATCACCCTGTATACAAAATACTAATGCCATGATTTGCTCAGAATAGAAAATATTAATGCCATCTCTCGGTGTACAGAATAAATTCACGCTAATTTCTAGAGGTTATCAAAGAGGAAAAATAAGATAGAGCGCGCAAAGCACTCGCTCTCTCATTATGCCACTCCTCGCAACAACAGTTCTATAACAGAAAATTATATTTCCGAAAATGCTAAACTACACAGTCTTTGTATTGGGTCATTCCACGAGCACTTGACATCTCAGATTTTAATGAAATTTGGTATGTACACTTGCCCTACTGAGTTGTGATCGCCTCTGATGCCCGAGTATGCGGGTTCGATCCCGGTCGAGGACGACGAGGATTTTTCAGGGGGAAATCCTGTGATCACACACTTCCTTCGGAAGGAAAGTAAAGCCGTTGGTCCCGTGTAGTCGTTTGCCGGCTGCACGTTAAAGAACCCTTGCGACGTAAAATTTGCGGCTCCTATAACGCCGTCCTGAAATGACCATAGCAGTTGAAAATGACGTTAATACGAAACAAACCAAACCAACCCTACTGAGTTGATAATGAATATGAAATTTTGTTAATTTTTTTTACATTTTTATGGAAGTTACGGACATTTATAATTTTCGAAATTTGAGTGAGGGCCTAATCTATAGAGTACTGTCACTTCGGTTGTATTTTACTTAGAAAGATGTGATTGGTGACATATGAAAGCTTTTTAAATGTAGATTCTATATAAAATTTTGAAAATTATATTATGGATTCGCAAATATTTGAATTTAATAAAAATATTATATGTTTCCAAATTTCTCAAATGGTGGGTATTTTTTTTGTTAAAAAAATTATTAACATTTTACACATACTATCATAAAAACTATATAAAAAATTCAAAACTGTGTTCGGCTCCGTTTTGAAGATATTTATTATTAAAGCTTGAGCTCCAAGCACCGGGAGTAAGGTAGCCGGGAGTCAGGTAATCGATATTGTAAATAGCGCCGCTTCGCTTTCAACCGTCCATAAATCGCAAGTGGTTATTTCGCCTCGATGATGGTATCTGGAATCGCTCACTGCGCAAGCGAATACTCTCTCTAGCTTATATCTTATCTATGATGGTTATTGACATTCGTAATTATTATTGTTAGGATTATAGATGTTTTATTGTTAATTGTTAAATTAAATATTTTATAATTTTAATGGAATTTTTAGATATTACAAACATTTTTAAGCAAGTCTAATTTTTGATAGTAGGCTATTTTGGATTAAATTAGCTATTTTATTACAGGTTGACCCAAAAGAAATGTACAATGTACATGTATGTACACTTCAGCAAAAGAAAAAACTACAACTATATAAAAATTGTAACACTAAATTCATAAAGACATCAAGGAATGAATATAACTCCTCTTTGGCTTCTACAATTATGACAGGTGTTCATACTGACTATCATAAGGGTCGACATACTTTTGAATACGGCGGATAGTTGCACTACACACTTCGCTAATAAATTATGCAAAAGACAATTTGGTAACGCATGCGCATGCACAGTTAAACATTATTTAGTAAAAATGCTCATATTTCATCAAATATTTAATATTTTTATATTCTGATTGCAGGGTGTTGTCTATACTGTAGTTTGTCATGTTTCCTGAAAATGGCATTGCATTGTGTTGAAAACCCTGCATGTTATAAATAAAAAACTTACGAAAGCATTTCGATTTTTTTTAAAGAAACCTTAATATCTCCATGACTATACGAGCTGTTCTCATACAAATGAATACAGAAAAGTAAAACAAGCCTCTTAAGCATATGCTACAGCTACAATGCATTTCAAGCATTATTTTTTACAGGGTGATCCCAAACATTATTTTTTTTGTTTAATTCGTTACTGGTCCCCTATTTGCCTTCGGTACAAAACCTTCGATGAAATATTAGGTGTGTAACATACTCTTTACTCCCTTGAAGTTTCAGGATAATATGTCAAGTATTTTTCTAAATATTCGACAAAGCGTCTAAAATCGAAAGTGTCCAATTTCTTTCTTCCAATCAGTGCATTTCCCTAGGAAACAAATCTCAAGTAATCTCATACATCTACGTAACAATGTGGTCTTCTTCGATCGGGTTCGTCTTCATTCAATGATTGTAATTATCTTGGGATGTAAGCTTTAGATTTTGCTGTTACGGAAAAAGTTATAGTTAACATCTACACACATCGGCCAATGAATTAGAAACCCTCTTTCAATATGATATTGACCCTCTTTTGGCTATAATTATAGAATATACGCAGTTTGGCATGGACTCTACAAGGTGTTGCAATGCAGGTAAGGTAATCGCAGACCATGCATTCGTCAGAGAGGCTTTCAGGTCCTGCAGAGTAGACGGAAGGGGATGCCTTCGACGAATGTCTCTTTCCAACCGAACATTCTCGATCGGATTTAAATCTGGACATTGCGCTGGCCACGGCAAATGTTGCAAACTCGGTGTCATGTTCGGAAAACCACTCCTGAACAATTCTTGCTCGATGGACAGTAGCATTGTTTTCAGAATGGACATGATCTGCAACAGTGTTCAGGTAATCTTTGGCTTTCACCCGACTGTCAAGGAATATCAGCGGACCCTTTCCATACCAATAAAACATGGCCCATACCATGACACCTCCTCCTGCAGCTTGAACTATGTTCACAACACATGTAGGGTCCATCGGTTCATGGGGCTGCCGCCAAATTCTCTGCCAGCCATCGGTGCAAAACAATGTGTAACATGACTCTTTCGACCACATCACCTTTTTCCAGTCGTCTATTGTCCAGTCACACCGTTCTTTACACCACTGCAGGAGAACTTTCCGGTTTGTTGCTGACACAAGGGGCTTCCTCACTGGCATGCAACTTCCCATCCCTATTCGCTTCAACTCTCGGCGTATTGTTCTGGAAGAGATGGGTTGCGATGATCCTTCATTTAAGTCCGTCGTTAGTTGCTCCACAGTAGACCTTCGGTTTTGCCGCACAATCCGTCTCAGACAACGTCGGTCCCTGTCTGTGTTGATTGTTTTTGATCCACAATTCTGCCGTTTCGAAAACTCTTGTGGATTCCGTTTCCACGCATTGAACATCTTGGAGACCTGACCTTTTGAGATACCGGTCAGTTGTACTGTCCTGGAAATCGTAACTCCATCTACCACTGGTGGCCAAAAGTTTGGACCAACCAGCAAAATCAAGAAAAAAGGAATTTATACTTAAAATATTTTACACCTACAACTCTAAGTAAATATGAAACAATATTCAGGGAAGAAACAAATTTATTTCTGCTTGTTGCTTTTTTATTACCTTAAATCAAAATAAGACTGGCCAAAAGTTTGGACCAACATCACAAACATGCAAATAACTTGCATATTACAAGTCATCGTGTTGTGTGGTGAGCACTAAAACCATATTATGTATTGTACAATGTTAACTGAAGGCCAACGAGAGTGAACTAGAAATTTTAACAAGCAATTTACACTTCAAAAAAGTTGCTGAAATCTCCCGTGTGAGCTACAAATCTTTATCAGAATTGTTAAAAATGTTAATTGGAAAATAGGACAACCTTGTGCACTGACGCGAAGAGACAAATCATGAATTAAGATTTTATCGTGATATTAGACATGATATTACATCTGGGCATGTAGTCAACACCACACAAGTCAAACTTAATCTGCAACTTGTTGATTCAAGAAGAGCAATTCGCAGCGAACTACGTGCTCAGAACTTTGCCTATGAAATTATACCCAAAAAGTTACCACTAACACAGAAACACATGCAGGAGAGACTGGAGTTTGCTAAGACACATCTGCGTGAAAACACAGACTTCCAATTGGTTGTGTTTACTGATGAAAAACGAATCAGTTTGGATGGTCCTGATAATATAGCTTCTTATGAAGAGCATCGTCATAAAGAAACACTAGTTCCACTGCGAATTAAACGGCAAATAGGTGGTAGTGGAGTGATGATTCTGGGTGGCATTGGAAGCAACGGAAAGTTGAAAATTCACATTATAGATGGACATTGCACAACAGCTCAATATAAAGATGATCTTCACAATGTGTTCTTCCCTTTGTCCTAAGTCTAGTTTAAGCAAAAACCATAGATTTAGAAACAGGACAGTCCTGCAATCTATACTGCACGAGTTGTGAAAGCATATTTTGAGAGCAACAACATTTCCACTTTTGCTTGGACTGCTCGAAATCGAGATCTAAATATTATTGAGAATGTGTGGCATCTCACGGAACAAAAAATTTACCAAAACACTCAGTACAAATCTCGAGAACAACTAATAGCAGCCATTCAGAAAGCTATTAAGCCAAATGTTATTAAAAGCTTATTTAATTCTATTTTAGGTCGTTTGTCAAATATTGTAGAGTCAAAATGATCTCAAATATCAAAATAATTCATTAGTTAATGATGTAATACTTTTTTCCCTATATGTTATACAAATGTGGTCCAAACTTTTGGCCAGTCTTATTTTGATTGTAATAAGAAACCAACAATGCAGAAATAAATTTGTTTCTTCACTGAATATTGTTTCATATTTACTTAGAGTTGTAGGTGTAAAACAGTTTTCGTATAAATTCAGTTTTTCTTGACATTGCTGGTTGGTCCAAACTTTTGGCCACCAGTGTAGACGGGCTCCCACAATAACTCCTTTTTGGAACTCAAGACAGGTCTGCTGTTTTCCCCATTTTGTTCAACTTAAGCCATAGCAAATAGGCCTCCTTCGTTGCCTTGACAGCTTATTTGACTTCACAGTTCCACTACGCAGTCCTTTTCTCACTGCTCTGCGCCAGCTCTAGCACCTACACCACAGCACCGAAGCGATCCCAACTGTTTTAAACATTTCATTTCATGCATGACGTATACAGGATGTTTCAAATAAAGTGTAACAGTGGAATTTCTGGAGAAATACACATCGGATCGAAAAAGCAAAGAAAAAAAACGTGTTTAATATTTCTCAAAAAGCTATCCAATGATACCAAACTCGAACTCTCCCCCCCCCCCCCCCCCCCACTGAGATTGGGGGAGGAGTAATTTTGAAATCTTAAATAGGAACCACCATACACTATATGATCAAAAATATCCGGACACCCCTCACAGATCATCGATTGGCCCAATGATCACATGATAATGACTTGCACATCATTTAAATAGCTTCCCACACCTTCAGACACAACTCTGCTTGGACATTGGCAAGAATGGGTCGTTCGGCAGAGCTCAGTGAGTTCCAACGTGGAACCATCGTTGGATGTCACCTATGCGGCAAGTCCGTGCGTGACATTTCCAGCCTTCTTCAGATACCAAAGTCAACAGTAGGCGATGTCATTATGAAATAGTAGGCGATGTCATATAGTGTATATAATGGTTGATTGGTTTGGTTTGTTTGGTATTAACGTCCTTTTCATGACGGCGTTATAGGGGCCGCAAATTTTGCCTCGCAAGGGTTCTTTAACGTGCAGCCGGCAAACGACTACACAGGACCAACGGCTTTACTTCCCTTCCTGAAAAAACCCTCGTCGTCCTCGGACGGGGTCGAACCCACGTCCTCGGGCATCAGAGGCGATCGCGCAACCACTGAGCCTCCGAGGCCGATCCATTTATAATTGCATTTTCAGATTGCACACAACTTTTGAGAACTGTTTTATTCTTGGCGTTTTTTTTCAATTGATCCAACCGTTTAGGAGATAGAGGCACTGCATGTGTGGAACTTTTAAAGCTTTGAACCCAATTTTATCGATGACGATAAAGAGATAGAGGGTGGGTCTTAAAAAACTTTCCTATTCTACTTTTTGATGATCTTTAAGAATCTGAAGTCAGAGTTTTTAAAATCCAAAATTTTTTAATACATAAGCAGATTCTGTGCGTATGTATTGAAAAAAAAAATAGATATTTGAAATTCTGACTTTGGATTCTTAAACACCATCAAAAGTTTGGTTTGGTTTGTTTGGTATTAACGTCCTTTTCAACTGCTATGGCCATTTCAGGACGGCGTTATAGGGGCCGCAAATTTTGCCTCGCAGGGGTTCTTTAACGTGCAGCCGGCAAACGACTACACGGGACCAACGGCTTTACTTCCCTTCCGAAGGAAGTGCGTGATCTCAGGATTTCCCCCTGAAAAATCCTCGTCGTCCTCGGCCCGCGTACTCGGGCATCAGAGGCGATCACGCAACCGCTGAGCCACCGAGGCCGATCCATCAAAATGTAAAATAGGAATATTCCTAAGACCCACTCTATATCTCTTTGCCTTTATCTATAAAATTGGGTTCAAAACTTTAAAAGTTCCACAATTTCAGTACTTCTATCTCCTAAATGGGTGGACCAATTGAAAAACACCTAGAATAGAACATTTCTCAAAACTTGTGTACAATCTGAAAATACCATTTAAATAGGGGAATTTTTCAAAGTTACCCCTCCCTTCAGGGGATGGGGGTGGGGGATCGAGTTTTGTATCATTGGATAGCTTTTTGAAAAATATTACAAACGTGATTTTTGTTTTTATTTCGATCCGATATGTATTTTTCCAGATATTCCACTGTTACACTTCATTTGAAACGCCCTGTATATAATGTCATCCTACTCAGGAGTCTCTAGTTTATGAAAAATGCCCTGAAGGGCAATGAAAAAAGTTTATAATATGAAACTTGTTTTAGTTTGTCTATGGAAAAAGTACGCAAGCATGAAAAAGGCGAAGACAAGTAGCACTCTACCTGACGAAAGTTTGTTCTGTTCTGTACTGTTTTTTCATATTATCGACCAACATTTTAAACCCCTTGAACCTGTACAATAAAACGTCATATTATTATGTGCTCAGCTTACAACAGTGACCAATACACAGGACAAACTGCCGTTATGCCGTACATTCCCTAAAGCTTCAGAATCCGGTATACAGTTAATGCTTCATAATGTTTATTGGGCAAATTTGGCATATTTGTGTGCATACCATTCACAATGAAAAATACAAAGAATTTCTTTCCTCACAACACTACCATTTTTGCGAAGTTATATGAGTTTTAAGTTGAAAAATTCACTATAGCATGGCAGAAACTAAGTTTTAGCTTACAAAATTGTAATTTAAATAAAAAAGATGATACCAGGCGCTTTGGATGCACCATCATGTTAGAAAATTAAGTTTGCTTTCTAAATTGTAATACTTACTGTATTTTAAATTGTTTTTGTAAGCTAAAATTTGCTCAAAGCATACTGTAGCTAATCATTCAAATTAAAGTACTGGTTCACAAATCAAAACTAGTGTACCCACTACCCAGTATGCAAAAGTTTGTTTTCAAATTAAACACATTTTTCTGACATTGTTTCAATATAGCATGCTGCTAAACTGACTGAGAGTGTTCCTTCACTCTCTACCTATCTGTTAGCAGCTTGTACAGTAAATGACACCCGGCTATGTTCAAAATTTTGTATGCATTACAATAGTTTTCCATAACATTGCATGCATAATTACTTTTCTATGAACATTGAAATTGATTTTTGATTTACGCAAGTTTTTAACTGAAATAAGCTAAGCACCAAATAATATAACGTTTTATTGTACAGGTTCAAGGGATTTAAAATGGGGGTTGATAATATGAAAAAACAGTACAGAACAGAACAAACTTTCGCCAAGTAGAGTGCTGCTTGTCTTCTCATTTTCCATGCTCGCGTACTTTTTCCATGGACAAACTAAAACAAGTTTCATGTTATAAACTTTTTTCATTGCCCTTCAGGGCATTTTTTATAAACTATTCCTTTCTTTTTTTCATAGGGGGGATACATTTTGATTAAAATGAAATATTTTTTGTCAAAAGTGGCTTAAATTTAAAAAATGGCCCATTTGTCATTGTTAATAATTAGAGCAAATTACTTTGCTACATTGCTACATATATTCAGGATCTTAAAGCCCCGGCAATGTTTAATGAAAATTCAATTTCTCAGAAAGTGATCAAAATTCAAATTGTTCTTTAAAAAGCAAAATAAGTCAGACTAAAACGAAAGTGGGCAATTTTACAGATTACATGTAGATTGTAACAAAACTTACTCGAACTCTCTCTGACCGATCTCTCGGATGTGACACGATTTGATCTCTCGGAAACCACTGCAAATTTTTGAAAACGACTTTTTTCGTAGTAATCCTAATGCAGAACTACCTCATAAAATGTATTTACTTTGTTTCTATCTGCAATACACAGAACCTGAGACCGACCTTACAGTCTCCAAAAAAATTCTTTTTGCTACAGTACTCCTACAGTATACCTAATTAGCATAAATCTTCTTCAAATTATTCTAATCCCTTATTGTAACAGGCTCCTTTGGCCGTTTTCCCCAAAGTTCAGGCGTTTTCGGGAAAATGGGTACTTTTTGGTGGAAAAGGTTCCCACTAGACCTCGGTTAAACATATTATAGTGTTGGCACTGCCGTGCCTACCCTGCTTGTTTTCTTTTCAGGTTTTCCACTGACATCGTATATACGAGGGTTGGGGCATAAGTTATGACAACTTTTTTCTCATAGCTAAGGGATGGTATCACAAAATGTCATATGTCTCGGGGAAACCGTTCATTCATAGTATATTTCCATAACACCAGATGGCTCTGCGATTTCCTTTTGTTGCATTGAGAACAATGTTAAATCAGTTCTTAGTCAACCGCCGTGCAGGATGGATGTAACCCGAGTTGAACAACCCTCGTATATCAATATAGCCGGTCTCCGCTGGCTTTGGTAAGAATTGGAGCACCCAGTATACTCTCCGGACTTTTCTCGATGTGATTTTGACTTTATACGGACGATAAGGAACCATTACGTGGTAGACAGCTTCGGACACGAATGGACATTGCAAATACCCGTATTGGGCAACAGGAGATGACCAGATTTCCACATGGTGAGAGAAATGGTGAAGCAGATGATATGGGCGCCTGTCACATCGTTGGCAGCGTACTGTGAACGTTCAGGGGACTACTTTGAGGCCCTGTAGAACGGGTATGTATGCTGTAATGATTCTGGAACCTGAAAGTTGTAATGTTATATCAACTACCTTAATAAACATGAAGAGCAAAATATTTCCGTGTTGCTAAATGTCCGTACATTTCCTCCATTCCTTGTCCATTCATCTATATATTTCGCATTTTCCACCCACGGTCGAATTCTCACAAAAAAAGAGTTACCTCGACTTTTGCCCCAACCCTCGTGCATAGTTAATTTCCCTAAAAACATCTGCGTTGTAAATCGGCACTTGAGTTCAGTTGTTCTATTTTCATGTACTGTTTTCAGAATTCCTTCACATATTTTGCATACCATAAGCAGACTGCAAGAGGCACGCATGAGCTCCTGTCTTCCTAATGGGATAATTAATCGACAAAACTAACTACAAAATAATTACTAAATCTAACTTGATAAAATAAAAAATTGTCCATTTTATTCATGAATCAAATAAAAGTAAATTCTAATAAGAATGAAATAATTTATTGCATATCTAGGAAATATTCTTTCTTAAACAAAAAGATAAAGCTTCTAGTAAACAGAAGGAACAATTTGTTTATTAAAGAGAATTCAGTTAAATTTTATATACATGATACTAGATTATATCAGAAAATAAATTTATAGGGGAGACCAGGGATAGTTGATACATTTTTCAGTTTTTAATTTTTATAATTTTTTTTTGTAATAACTTTAGAAATTTCAAAATAGTTTGAAATAACACCTTATTTTTTTTTGATTTTTTAATCGACCAATACTCATTTTCATATATGAAGCCTACTATCGTAAAAATTTTTTTGTTCGACTATGTAAAGACGTCTCAATGTTACCCATGTTGAGGTAAGTTGATACTATAATATTTTTGTAGAAAATAATGCCCAGATCATTTTAGTACACAACAGCTTATTAAGAAATTTCAATAACTTTTTGAGATAATGAACATATAAATAACAGGAGTGGAAAAAAAATGACATTTTGAAGTTAAAGAAATTGAAACTTGAGTCCATACGGCTTCAGTTTAACAGTCTGGAATTAAAGGTTTAGGATAATATTTTTGTGGTTAAATGAATTGAAAAAAAGGGTGTGGATGTACCTTTTCTCTCAATATTTTGTTCAGGATAGCTAATAGCTTTCACTACCACTTGTTGCATGTGCATAAAGTTTATAAGTCTTCCACATGAGAAATATCTCAATCGCCCAACTTGATACAAATACGGTTTTCTTCTGTATAAAAACACGCGGCCAGTCCGAAAAAGGAAACAAGCCAAATTTACTCATATTCACCTTCTGTCAGGCTATTATCTGAAGAAATTCTCCACATTCACATATGAGGCATATTGAGACTGGAACAGCTACATGGAAATTCCCTTCGCACTGGTTAAACAAAAGAAGCTCTCCCGTCTTTTGTGGTGTAATTAAAAAAACGAACATACACTCAGTTTGACAACGAAGAAGAAGGGTTTCATTGGTTATGATTTTAAAAATTTATGCTTGCGCATTGTTACGTGAACTACGATGTATCAACGTGCCCCCGTATCAACTTACCCCTAAATATAGAAATTATGTAGACGAGATAAGATGACATACTAATGATTTATATTAACAGATCAAATACGTGAAAATAATTGAAAATGATATGAAATAACTGATAATAAAAAATTTTTACAAGTCGCTAAACGCCAATAAGAAAAACTGGGCAAGTGTGCTTAAGCTTCCAATATCAATTATTGGCCATTGTTGCAATAAAAATTAAACAATATTAACAATTGAAATTAGGTATTAATTGAGAGGTTAGGGTTTTCTTTTGTTGCTTCATTAAATTTTTAATGAATGCATCATAGCCAATGAAAATATCAAACAAATATTATTTTTATGTAAAGAAAATAATATGAGAAAATTTCCATTTAATTATTCCGTGAAAATATAAAATGCGAAAAACAGCAATAACCTTCTTGCCGATATGTAAATCATTTGCTGGAGGAAACGGTTTTTCTTTCTATAATAATTTATTGAGCTGTGCTTGGCTTGATCATATATAAAGAAAACTGGAGAAAATATTTTAAAAAATGGCAGTTAAGAAAATTTGAGATTGAAAATCATATGTCTGCTCTTTCCAGAAAATTTTCTCTGCGGGGAATAAGGTGAGATCAAATTTCTGAGTTTTGCATCGTAAATTAAAAGAAGGATGGCGGCTGTACTGTAGATCTTCTTATTTCCTTAACGAATCGCAAGCTTTTAATCCTTTTTTGCATATTACAGGTGAATCTTCTCATAGATTTATAAGCCAACCAAATTCCAAAATTTCATTAATTCCTCTTCATAAGAATCTCTGCAGAAAAAAAGTAATTTTCTTAGTTTTTTCTTATAATTTTCGAGGGCAAGTCGAAACAAACCGAGATTAATTTCATTTCTTTTAAACTAATCACCGCACAACATTGTAGCTGCATTCCTTTTCAAAGTTTTATCTCTAAAAACATTAAATTTTAATTAATTAAAAATTATTGATTACATTGCTGCCAGCGATTTTCCCGGCATTAAACACGTAATGTAACCCATCGCCTTTCACGCCTTCACAACCGAAATTTGCAATGCATTTTCATCAATCACTTATGATATGATAAGAAAGCTGGGTGCATCATTTCGTTCCACAAAGTAAAGAGGCCAGCGTTGTTTGGTCATCATCATAATCTCGGACACGCGAAAGTTGTGCTATTTCTGAAAAAGAAGATATTATATTCTTCCACTGTTAAGGAATGATTTATAAACACACTGGATCTTCATGTTCTGACAGAATTTTTGGAATAATAAATTATTGCATGTTGTCAATCGTCATTTGGCATCCTGCGATTCATTCTTATTTCCAACATTAAAGTCTACAGGGTGGATCTGAATTCATGACTCAAATTTCACTGATTATAAGTTTTACACAAATAGAGATATAAAAACACAACAAGCTGCATTTATTAGTTGAATTGTTTCTCCAGCATCTATTTTCTATTCCATAGTCTAAAGTCTGTTTCCTAATTTAGTGGACACTTCATATCAAACAAACATTCATTTATATCAATATAAATACAGTGCAGACATATTTGTTGCATCAACAAACAATACATTAAAACTTACAAACAATACATTTATTTTTACCTGATTCTTCCATACCATCGTGTGTGTTTTTACATGAATTGATTAATAATTTCTATTCTTCAAATTAGTTTAAGCTTTTGAGCCTTTCATTTTATTTATTTATTTAGTCGAATTTTTTTCTTATTATTTCTAATATTGGGTTTTCCTTGTACCTGAATGTCTATTTCACCCTATTGCGCAAGGTTGTATGCATGCGGTGGTTTTTTCTACCCTCCAACAGCTAAGAGAAACCGAAAGTATATTGTAGACTTGCGCCAAAGGTGCAAATGAATGTTTCAAACGCTTCTTTTTATCGGAATATTTTCTAATTGGTGAGTCATTAGTTGGTAAGTATGCATTCACTATAACACATTTAGTAAGTTGAATATACAGGGTGATTCAGTCAATTTCTGACCATTTCAGTACTATGATTTATTGACTCATTAATGTTAGCATTTCAGTATGATATTTTAAGCAGTTCGGAGTTTTTATTCCCGTGGAAAAGTCTTGATGATATGCTCAATGTGGCCACCACGAACGTTTTGAACTGCTCGCAGCCGAATGGTGAAGTTGTTCATAACTCAATCCAGGATTTCTGCATCCACAAGGGTGCAGCAGTCGACGATGCTTTGTCGCAGCTGGTCTAGTGTTCTTGGTGCTGTAGTGAACACACTGTCTTTAAGGAACCCCCAGAGATAAAAATCACATGGGTTTCGGTCAGGACTCGTAGGGGGCCAAAGAAAGCCATCCCCGAATCGATCTGGAAACCTGTTTGAAATGACACGATTTCCGAATTTCGATTGAGAAAGTCTAGCACTTCATTAGTGGTGTGAGGCCTAGTCCCATCCTGTTGAAACCATTGATGTCGAAGCAGTATACGCCTCCTTCGCAGCTCGGGGATGAAGAAGGTTTCCAACATGTTAAGGTAAGCCTGTGACGTTACGGTGCCCTCAAAAAAGAACGGACCAATGATACCTCTTTTGGAAATCGCGCACCAAGCCATAACCTTTCGTGGATGAAGAGGTGACTTATGGATCTCAAGAGGGTGTTGGAAACCCCAAAAACGAACGTTGTGTTTAATAACGTCACCTGACAGGTGGAAGAAAGCCTCATCTGACACCCACAGGTTGTCCACAATGTCCTGGTTGGCTTCCATTTCTGCTCCAAACTCCATCGCAAATTGTTGTCGCTTCTGTCTTCCAGTGTCTGTTAACTCCTGATAAACATGGATCTTATACGGGAACAAGTGTAAATCCTTTCTCAAAATTCGCCACGTCATGGTATATGACATCCCTTCTTCAATGGATAGGCGGCGAACAGATATTTTGATAGGGGAACCGACCAACCTTGTGCGAACATTTTCGACAACTTCGGCCGTTCGAACACGAGCTACGCTCCCGCCTTTTTCCTTGCCTTTAACACATCCAGTGGCACGAAATTGCTTGACAAAATCCATGATTTCTTGCCTGCCTGGTGCGTCTCGAAACTTATACTCCTTCCGGAACTTTCTTTGCACGGTTAAAGGTGATTTTGTCTCGAAATACCATTCGACAACCTTGCATTTCTGCTCTGTTGATAAAGCGGGCGCCATTTTTCAACAATACAATTTTCATGCAGCGCCGTTGCAACAATACAAAGTCCAACTATTTATAAATTCGATATGGCGCTCATATTCTTTCAATTGTTTATCCCTAATGCACGTCATTCGAGTGAAATGGTCAGAAATTGACTGAATCACCCGGTAGTTTTTTAAACGTGCCGGGTGGTTTAAATTGTTTTTTAACGAATGTGACAAAATTACTTTGAAAACGAATTTTGTTTATACAGGATCATTCAGATAGGTAGGTCAAGAATGAAATACCATATACTGTGTGTAGTGGGGAACAAAATTTTTCCTATAAACATGGGTCCGGAAATGCATCCTTACAGTGATAATGCAACTAGTACGAGGTAGGAATGACATTACTTTAGGTATTCAAAATGCCAACCCTGAACCTCGATGCAAGTATTTAGTCTGCGGACGAGATTCTTGCGAACTCTGGTGAAGATGTCCGGCAATGTGGGTGACCACGGTCTGGAAAGCGCTGTTGGTAAATCCTTCCTGCTTCAGTAGCATTACCCTGTGCCTCGCCGTAGACGAGATGCATGTCCGCTAGCTCCGCATTAGTCAAGCGATCCATTTACGATAATGGAATTAAATGTTTCATTTCTTCTCTTTTAAAGGAGACAAAACACGAACAATTTACATGTTTAGATCTAATTTACATGGACCCTACCATTGCCGTCCGGGTAACGCACATCCATTCCTACCTCGTACAAGTTGCATTATCTCTGTAAGGATGCATTTCCCGACCCATGTTTATAGGAAAAATATTGTTCCCCGCTACAAACTGTACATGGTATTTCATTCTTGACCTATCTTTCTGATTCACTCTGTATTCGAGTTTATAAAAAAAATTTCCACCTACTTCCGTCAAAATTGTTTTTGACGGAAATACTTTGAACGTATATAAAGTGGTGGCCAAAAATTGGCTGCTCATAGTTTCTCCTTTAGAAATTATATCACGATAATGTTAATAAGGAGTATTGAAAATATTCAGACACGGTTTTTTTCTACGCGCAAGTATTAGTTTCAGTTTTGACGCATTGCCGCATGTAAGAGTGAACAGTGGAGATACTGCGAGTGTCTAATATCATTTTTAATTTATTGGATTATATAATTGTTATTGGTTTTAGTACCGTAGCACAAGTCTACTCGGCTCGAACTTTTTCACATTCTGAGAGAGGATACTGTAAGGCAGACCAGAGCACCCAATGGAACGAGTAATCATTTACTTACAGGACACGAGTAATCACTCTGTTAGGCATTGAAAATCATTCCAAGAATGTTATTTCTGACGTTCGCCAATCTATTTACATCTTCTGCAGTAAAATTTTCCGGAGGTGGGAAAAAGCATGCAGTGGACTTGAGAAGTTTATGAAATCGAATTCAGCGTGGTTGGAATGGGCACTTCACATTTCCGCAATCTTTATATGGCTGCGGATGTTGCAGTAAGATTCAAAGGAAAGTCAGAAGAAACATGGTCGTCCAGCCGCAATGTTCGAGGAGGTTTCTGACAGGACAAAAATAAGAAAAATTGAAAACCTGCGTATATCAAGGACTCTATGCGGGTTAACGTATGCCATGCAAATGAGTTTAAGGTCTGCAGGAAACGAGGATGCCGCAAAATTAGTTAAAGAGGCAACACAAACCACTCCATAAAGAGCTTCAAAAATAAGAAAATAAGAAACATTTAGAGATCGTCAGCTGAAGTGAAATCTGCAACACCATTTTCAAAAGAAGAGGCACCTCCACTGTTCGTCGATCTAAAACTAACCAAATACTAGTATTATCGCCTTAGAAGTTCGGTCATAGCTAAAAATTGTGACATATATCCCAGCTATCATGAAATTCAAACAGCAAAAGAAGAATGTTATCCCCCAAAGGACAAAGCTACTATTACAGAAACTCTTGTTGAGATTGAACTACAAGCCCTTCTTGGCCACACCGTGTCCAGAATAGTACTTGTACAGAAAGATGTCATGGACAGCGTATCCTTGGCAGCATCAGCTGACCAGCTATTCCTAATTTCTAAGTGGGGGGTGTGATGAGGGTACAGGACAGTGAGTATAAACAGGACAGGTAAGAGCGACAATGATATATTCATCACGTCTCTGGTCCCTATTCAACTGTACTCTTTATCTTCATCCTTCAAAGAAAAAAGCATTCTGTGGCCGAACCCAAGAGCATCATCCACCCGCTATTGCAGATTCATACGCATACAGTTTATAAAAGAAACAACCGACATATAAGTTTCCTTGAACAGCAAATAAATAAGCCAAAAGCCACAGAACTCCGATCCCCTTTCCGTCACTCATCAGCTGGCTCTCACAATGATCGATGGGAAAGTCTATAATGCTATTGCACAAACTCTATCCTCATAGGTCTGCTATGTTTGCGGAGCAAGTCCCTAACAGATGAACGATATAAATCGAGAAAAAGAATTGAACGAATCAACATTTAAATTCGACCTCTCCACTCTTCATGCCTGGATTCGTTTCTTTGAGTGCTTGCTGCATGTGGCATGTAGGCTAGAATTTAAGAACTGGCAAGTACGAAGAGCAGAAAACCAGGAGAATTATAATAGGAAGAAACTTGAGATCCAAAACAAATTCAGAACAGAAATGGGTCTACTGATTGTCAGACCGAAACCTGGAAGAAGCGGCACGTCAAACGAAGGGAATACCTCAAGACGGTTTTTTCGGACCCAAAACTGACAGCAGAAATTACTGGTATTAACATATCAGTAATTGCCAGATTTGCCGTTATCCTCCAAGCTATGTCATCAGGCTACGAAAAAGATCACGAAAAGTTCGACCTGTATGTTCTGGAAACTGCAAGGCTCTTTTAGAAAAATACAGCTGGTATTACACTACATGATCAAAGGAGTTGGGACACCTGTTGCTCTACCGTAAAGCCGCAAAAAGCTTCAATCTGTAGTGTGTAGGACCACCCCGAGCTGCTATCACTGCCTCCACCCTATGTGGCATAATGTCCACAAGTTTACGGTATGTATCCACAGGTATTGACCTCCATTCCTGGACAGATGTAGGGCGAACCATCCTGGATCTCACCGTCGTTCCAATTCGTACCAAAGATGTTCGATGGGGTTGAGATCAGGACTCTGGGTGGGCCAATCCAGTTCTTCAACCCGCATCTCGACAAACCAGTCGGATATGGATCTTGCTTTGTGGCAAGGCGCATTGTCGTGCTGGAAGAGGAACGGCCCGTCACCGAAGTGTTCCCACAGCGCTGGAAGTGCTCCGTTATCCAGAATGGTCCTGTAGCCATCAGCATTGAGGTTTCCGTCCACCTTGATGAGCGGGCCCAGTCCAGTCCAGTCCAGGAGAAATACCCCAGGTGTTCACAGGGATGTCCCAACTCCTTTGATCATGTAGTGTATATGCCATCTAGCGTACATAAGGTGCTCGTTCAAAGATCCAAAATAGTAGCTTCAACTTTACTGCCCATTGGCCAAATGTCGGAAGAGGCCCAGGAATCAAGGAACAAGGACCTAAAGCGGCTAAGAAGAGATCACACAAAGAAGACAGCAGGAACGGCCGCAAACGAAAATCTGATAAATAGTCTACTTGTGACATCGGATCCGTTAATCACCAGTCTGAGACTTCGCAAGAAGAAAAAGAGTACCCTGAATCCAGATATCTTGCATCTACTGAGTGACCCAGATCCATACACATCAGTTTCAAACTTACCGAGGAATGATTAAAGTTGTGTCGATACATTATGCAAGTTAAAATGCAACGTATGCCGGAAAATATTTTGTACACAAAAAGAATTAACAGATAACGTTGGTGACGTGATTTTAAAATAAATTCATTCATTTAAATAACATTAATATTTATTGTAATCATTGGAAATAAAAAAGGATTTTTGTCCACCTTTTTTTTGTTTTGGCTCACTGTGCACTGCCATGAAAGAATAAATACTTGTCTACTCATTTTGGACACTTGTTTACTCAAGTGGCATAAGCAAAATTTTCTTTGGATACTCACTTTACTTATGCTGCTAGGTTTTATTTACCTTGTTCAACTATAGTACCAAGGATAAATCATACTTTTGCAGCACATCAATATTTATTTTTATCCAAACATGTTTTTAATACAACCCTAGCGTCAAGGAACTTCGGACACCTACAGAATTTTGGATAAGTACAACGAAACTAATTGTAAACAAATGAAAATTACTTTATTGAGTGCACAGAGCTTTAGTACAACTGTGATATAGCATTTTAACATAAAAAAACGAGAAAATTAAATAAGCGACTTTTTGTAATGTTCCGTTTTCAACACGTTGCAATGAACTTCGTACACCGTACCGTTTATTGCACATTACTACTGAGTGGCGTCACCTTTCCGACGAATGACGCTCCGAAGTCGTTGAGGCATGCTGGACACTAACTTCTGCGTTGTTTCTACTGGAATTTTGTCCCATTCTTCGGAAATACACGCTCGCAACTGCTGCAGTGTTCGAGGCTTCCGCTGTCTGACTTTTCGCTTTAAAATGCGCCATACATTTTTAATGGGTGACAGATCTGGGCTGCAGGCAGGCCAGTCAAGCACCCTGAAAGGCTGCTGTTGTAGCCAAGCCTTGGTGCTCCGAGCAGCATGAGGCTTCGCGTTGTCCTGCTGAAAGATGCTTGGTCTTCTATTGAACAACTTTTGGTGGGATGGACGCAGATGCTGTTGAACAATGTTTATATAGGCAGCAGAGTTAATAGTGCCCTCGCAAAAGTGAAGCGATCCTGTCCCGGCTGCACTCGTGCAGCCCCATACCATCAGCGATGCAGGCTTCTGAACTTTTCTCTGGTAACAGTCGGGATGATTACTTTCGTGCTTGGTCCTTAGCACCTTGCGACCGTTGTTGCCATACATCACTGCAAAGGTGGACTCGTCGGACCACAGAACAATATTCCACTGAGCAAGGGTCCACTTTAGATGGGTTCTGGCCCATGCTACCCGGCGACGCTTAGCTACAGTTCTCATAAACGGCTTCCTCTTTGTAGCGTATAAGTAATAGTTGCATCTTCTGATGTAACGGCGGACTGTACTTTCGGATATGGGTATATGAAAATATTCTCGAGCCCAAACAGTCATTTCACTTATGGGAGCATGCCTGTTTTTCACAATGTAACGTCGAAATACTCGTAGGTCCCTAACATTCAATAATCGCTGCTTGCCTGGTGCAGTCTCTGGTTCTGTTTTCCAGATTTCTCTGAAACGTTTGATGATCCCATTAACAGTAGAGAGTGGAACTGATAGTTCATGGGCAATAGCTCGCTGGGATTTGTTATTCTGGAAATGCTGCATAATTTTTTGCCGAATACACGTTTCTACTGGCTTACCACGTCCCATGGTTCAAAACAACACGAATACTGTGCTCTGTCGGGTAGACGGTGCTTTTAAAGCCTGATGCAAAGCATTCTGAGCGTTTCTACAACCTTCAGGAAAGTTCTATATGCTGGCGATCCCTTGTGTACGAAGTTCTTTGAAACCTGTTGACAACGCAATTTTACATAAATTTGAATAAATTATTTCACACCATTAAATCGATTCTAAATCGATGTTGATATTGTTACATATACTCAGTAAATCTATTTTCATTAGCCTGCAATCCTCTGTATGCACTTTTCACTGTGTTTTTAGCCAAATTACTTGGTGTCCGAAGTTTATTGACGCTAGGTTTGTAATATTCAGTTGGAGATAAAAAAGAAGTCCATAAATGGAAACTGTAAATTGGCTATTAAAAATTGGTTAATTATACACAATAATATTCGGTATTCAATATGCACAGAATATCAATATATTCTTTCCTTTTCTTATCAATATTTAACTTATTTAAATTAATTTTTTTGTTTTGTTTATTTTTTTGTCTGTTTTCTTTTAGAAATCCTACCTTTTAGTATAAGGTATAGCTTTTTTGGATTTCTATTGATATTAATTTGTATATCTTACAAGGGGACATTACGACCTCGGAATTTTAGTTTAATACGAGACTTCGTGTAGTTATAGTGTACCTTTAGGATGTTAATATACTTAAATATTAAGGCGCACTATTCAGCCAATTTTGAAAAAAGACGTTTTAAATTTTCGACCACCATACATAAGGGAAAGTTTTCCTCCTTGATTGTAAGTGATCCGATAGCTCAGACGGCAGCGTGGTTGCTACTCACAAGTCAAAGTGTGGCGGGTTCGAAAGGGACATCTTTGTGAATGTAAACGAGGTTGCTTTTCAATGGATTTTCTTAAAACCCCTTGTTCTCATTTATTTGTTGTGCGAATTGTCGTGGTATCTTTTGTTTTCCATGCTTCTACGGCAATTATCATGCTGGTTCATGTATATCATTTTAATTTAACTGATTAACATTATTACTTCTGTGTTATATTGCTATTTGCATGAAATGAATTTTTTACCCTTTCCATACATAAGAGGTTATTTTGCTGAAAATACTTGTGTTACTTATATTTCACGTAGACACTTGTAACAATAAAAATAAGCATAATAATTTTGAGAAAAGGAAAATTTTGTGAAAAAGTCGTTGTCACAAATAAATTTGTGAATATAATATATTGAATGATTATTTGGGTAAAAAAAAATTGTTACAACTGGAATTCGAACCCGCTACCTCACACTTTGACTTGTGAGTAGCAACCACGCTGCCGTCTGAGCTACCGGATCACTTACAATCAAGGAGGAAAACTTTCCCTTATGTATGATACTCGAAACTTTAAACCGTCTTTTTTCAAAATTGGCTGAATAGTGCGCCTTAATATTTAAGTATATTAAAATCCTAAAGGTACACTACAACTACACGAAGTCTCGTATTAAACTAAAATTCCGAGGTCGTAATGTCCCCTTGTTAGATTTTTTATTATTTATACTTATTAATAGGTTTTGCTATTCTTCTTAGCTTGTAATGTTTTGTATGAATGATTTTAAGAATTTTAAATTTAATAAAAAATTTTAAAAAGTGCACAACTCCCTCCCGCGCCTCCCGTATATAATGAAAAATAGCATACTCATAACAAGCAGGAGAATTCCTAATGGCGCTTGATACGAGTTAAAACGCAAAAAATCCAACAGACTACACTACGAGAAAATCGAAAGAGAAAATTCGAAACCTGAGAGAGAAGTTTTGAAATAAAATATACAGAGCACTCTACACTTTCATCTTCACCTCCTTTACTTGTACCAATTATTTAAACTGTTTAGTGGCTTCAGATTCATTTGAATAATATAAATTACGTTCGGAAAACCGACGAGGTGGGATACGCTTTCGCTCTCAGCCAGTGTAATTTATTGCAAAGCATAAGTGTTCCAGCTCAAACTGAAAGTAATCGGGTATGTAGGCATTACTTTTTTTTCCTAACATATTTTTACAACCATACAAGTATCGGCAGATGTTTTAATGATGTATTAGCACTTAATGCTAAAAGATTGAATACTGAAACAGGTTAATCGTTTTTACGTGTAAGGAATCGATCATGTCTACTTCGCTTTGACGAGGTAACCTGTTTTACCTCGCTGTTACAGTATTTAGCTTTTGTATTTCAGTGCCAATAGAATACAAATAGATCTCTGAATATAAACTCATGTTATTCCAATAAAAGATTTATATACAGCCACGGTACGTTTTTTTTTCACTTATATCGGTGATAAATAGTAGAAATAGACTGGAAAATAGAGGTTCCCCCGCTATTCCCTATAGTTTTCTATGGCGTTCGTCCGCTCTAAACGTCACACGAAAGTAGCCAATGACCATCCACCATCCCGATAGAGACCATCTTCTCTTCTATCAACCTTGAGGTCGATGCTGGCCTGCAACCGCTTTTCTCACACTTTCCGCCACATGTCCAGCAGAATAAAGTTGAACTGCACGACGACGTCCTTAAGTTGATCAACGTTTGCAATAGGATGCCGGTATACTTAGTCTTTTAAATATCTCCAGGGAAAAAGTCCGGGGTATGAGGTCGGACGAGTCCACTGGACCATGACGACCTATCCATCTTTCGGGAATTTAATGCCATAATGCAGTGGCGCACCGTCCTGTTTCCACCATAGACTTAATTCCGAATTCGACCCTTTCCTGAGCTGGGTAGACCCTTGTCCGACAGAGCTGGGTAGACCCTTTCCTGTAAAAGTTCCAAGTATGAATTGCAGTTGGCCCCTCTTTTCAAAAAGAAGAGCCCATGAAGGTATGTGACTCCAACGAACATTATCCCCTTAGATTTTATGATAGTATTCAACCGTATTCTCAGGATTTTCTCCCCGCCAGTAAATGCACTTATGGCGATTGACGGAATCTTAAAGATGAAACTTGGCTACATCCATCCATATCACTTTTAGTCCAGGCAATAAACACCGTACACGGACCCTACCTAGAACAAAAATTCATGGTAGATCTGGAAATAGACTTAATTTATGTTTTTTGGGTTGCTGATTCAGAATTTTTAACTTCCCATGAAAAAATTCTCGCAATCTCCCCAAATTTTGGTAAATACCCCCCCCCCCCCTTTTCCTGCGAGAGTTGTCTGCAAGAACTAGAAGAAGAACTGGATAGGACCAACTCACTGGTGGAATTTGCAGAGTACGAACAACTGTACATTATGAATTCCTTTTTCAAGAAGAAACCTCAGCGTAAATAGACTTGTAAAAGCTCAAATGGAGCAACTAGTGAAATAGATTACATTCTGGCAAATATGAAGCACTTGATCCAAGACTGCACCGTTCTCAACTTCAATACAGGAAGCGACCACAGAATGGTATGATGCAAGCTTGTCCTAAACACGAGAACAGAAAGACGAAAACTTTTCAAGAACACAAAGATCATCAGCATTGTACTTCTACAGGAACGCAGAACGGAATTCCAGCTAGAATTGCGAAATCGCTTTGAGATCTTACAGAGCAGCATTCAGAAGATAACATTACAGTTGCTAACAACACACTTACTAAACACTTAAAAGAAGCAGCGGGAGAAGTAGCAGGAGAATAAGTTTCAAACGAAACACAAAAATCACAGAAGATATGAGGAAACTAATGAAGAAACGAAGAGAAATGAAGCCAAAAAGAAAATATACAAAACCAGTAATAGAATATGCGGAGCTTTACAAGACAATGCGGAAACACATCATAGAAGATGCTCGGATGTTCAACTGCAATCTTGTCAAGAAGGCTGTTGAAGATAACAGAAGTTTGAAAACTGCGAAGAGAAAGCTCTGCATTGGAAGTAGAGGAATATTTGCACTCAAGAACGCAAATGACACAATCACGAAGAATGGAAGTGAAATCATCGACATTCTGGAAGATTTCTACAATAAACTTTACAAATGTGAGGAAGATAATGATGTAAGAAGAGCAGACTAACTGAAAGGAAAAGATGAAGTGTCACCGGTTATGGAAGGCGAAGTTGACAAGGTATTAAATCCATGAAGAAACGAAAGCGCCCCGGAGAAAATGGTTGGTTGGTTGGTTTATTAGCATTTTTGGCGTCGACTACTAAGGATATTTTTGCGCCTTTTACATAAGTTATATCTGTACGCAGCCCGGGACAAACACAAACATCAATGCCCACGGCGGGAATCGAACGCACGACCAGGTGGACTCGAGAACTAAAAAGCCTACGCCGTAGCCCTCTCGGCCACCTGGCCGGCGAAGAAGATGGAATCACAATAGACCTGATTAAGAAAGCAGGAGAAGAATCCAACAAGTTACTGGCAGGGCTTTTCACTAAATGCCTTGAGACGTCAGATGTACCAGATGTACCTGGTTTTTCAAAAAAGGAGATAGAGAAAATATCCAAAAGTATCGCCCTATCAGCCTTTTGTCAGCTGTTTATAAGATCTTCAGTAAAATCCTGACAAACAGCATTCACTCGGCACAACCAAGAGAACTTAGCACGATCGACCACATTCAAGTTATTAATGAACTTATCGAACGCCACAACGAATATGAAGTAAGTACCACTTTGCTTCGCCTTCTTCGACTTTGAGAAAGCTTTCGACTCAGTGTTCACACCTGCTGTAGTGAAAGCTCTGGAAAAACAGTGATAGCCGGAAGTTATATTAGTATTCCCCCGAAGATTTTTAGCAAAGCGACTGCAATCATTAGTTTGGATAAAGGAAAAGCAAAGATCAAGCTTGGAGAGGAAATAAGACAAGGAGACACCATCTTACCAAAACTCTTCAGAACAGTTTTAGAGGAAATCTTCAAGGAACTGAACTGGACAAAGAAAAGACCTAAAATAAACGCTGGTTACGTTCGTTTTGCTGATGACATCGTTATCACCAGTAGTAGTTCTTCTGAATTGGAGGAAATTTTACAAGAACTGGCAGAGGCTAGCTTGCGCATGAGACTGAAACTGAACAACACACAGAAGACAAAATTCATGTTCAATGCATTTGCTCCAAAACAGAAGATCATGGCAGGCAGCATCGCGATTGAAGAAGTACAGAGCTACATATATCTGGAACAGAGATCACTATGGATGGCAACATTCTGAATGAAGTTAACAGACGAATTAGAACAGCATGGAGTGCTTTTCGCAAAAATAACATTACTATGAAGAGTAGAATTCCGCTTAGTTGAAACGAAAAGTTTTCAACCCGTATGTTTTTCCAGCACTCACGTATGGAGCTGAAACATGGACTTTATCAAGGAGGACAACACAAAGACTACAGACAACACAGAGAAAGATGTATGCTGGGAATTACAAGAAGAGATCGAAAACGCAACAGCTAGATAAGAAGCCAAACGAGGGTGATTGACGTCATCGAGCGGATGAAAGATTCTAAATGGCAGTGGGACTGTCACATCCCTAGAAGACATGAGATGGACCACATTCATTCTGGATTGGTACCCTCAAGACCTTAAACACCCAAGAGAACGCCCCATGCAAGGTGGCTCGACGAAACAAAAAAAGTAGCTGGCGTCAACTGGAAATCTAAAGCTTCAGACAGAGAAGAATGGAAGCGCTTAGAGAAGACCTTCATTCAGCAGTGGATTGAAAATGGTTGACTGTGACGGTGATGATGACCCCCCAAAAAATAGTTTTACAAAATTCGTTATTTTATTGTTTTGGGAAAAAAATACCTAGAAATTCGGAAAATTTGCAACAAAAGAGATCCTGTGAACTTTTGACATAGGATGAATGAGGAGGGGGGGGGCGCCAGCCTCGGAATATGCGCCGCGGGGCTGCATTCACGAAGTTATGCAATTCCGCTTAATCTCCCACATCGTTTGCGTTAGCTCTCTCTTTTGCCCTCCATCTTTTTTAACCTCTCCCCCCGTATTCTTTTTTTTCCAGCATCTGGAAGTACCCAACCACCGACCTCTTCCTAAATAAGAGGACGAAGAGAGGGGATGTACTTTCCATTGTAAAACCCTGGAAACAGAACGGTTTTTAGACAAAGTTATTAGTTGAAATGTTGAAATTTACGATAAAACCCAAGAAAACGCATACGTGCAGTAATGTTTTGTTAATTTCATTTGTGCAGGTCAGGATCTCCTATTTTCGGGAAGCTGAAAATTTTTGTTTTAAAATTAGGAACACACGACAAAAACAGAGCTGATTTTATGATTGTTACGTCATACGCGAGGATACCGAGGCCAACGAGAGACAGGCCAGGGCACTCAAAAGTCACATGATCATCGGGGTCCGGGCAACAATTCATCCTTCATTGTCTCCATCTTAGATTTTAACAATCAGTATTTTTTCGTTTGTTGGAAACCATGAAGGATGGATTGTTGCCCGGACCCCGATGATCAGTTGACTTTTGAGTGCCCTGGCCTGCCTCTCGTTGGCCTCGAGGGGATACGTAGCCGACGAAAAAGACAGGCCGGAGCACTAAAAAGTCATATAACCAAAGTAGATCTAGCAACAATCCAATATTCATTGTTTCCATCTTGGATTACAACAATCAGTGTTTTTTCGTTTGTTGGAAACAATGAAGATTGGATTGTTGCCGAATCTACTTTGCTCATGTGATTTTTTTAGTGCCCCGGCCTGTCTTTTTAGTTGGCTTTGAGGGGATATCAGAAAGTAACACCATTTATTTTTTAACGGAAGAAATATAGTCGCTGCATAAAATTTAACACAGCCAGAAAGAAGACTGAATATACGCACAGACCTTGCTTAAAAAGAAGGCTGAACACACGCTACGTGCTACCACCCGTTTTACAAATGGCCGCCATTATCTCATCGTCTAAAGTGGAATATGGCTTCTTTTCGCAAAAGCTAAGAAACCCGCTGAAATTCATGGGGAAATGATAGAAGTTTACGGTGCGGAGAATGGATTATTCCAGTGTGTGCAAATGATATAAAATGTTACGGGATGGAGGAGTTTGCCTTGTCGATAAAGAGCGTTATGGGCGGCCTGCGTCAGCTCCATCAATTATCGATGACATTAACAACAAAATCAGAGAAAATCGTCCCATTTCCTTGAAAAATATCTTATGGATCTGCATAGGATATGGTCCATGAGAAGCTTGGATACTACAAAATCTGTTTGCGTTGGATTCCAAAAAATTCTGACACCAGAACAGACCGGCAACAGAATGACGTGTAGTTTGCAACATCTGCAGCGGTACAATCAGGAGGAAAATGTGTTTCTGAATGGCACTGCCACAGGAGATGAGTCCTACCTTCTTGCATTTCACACATGAGCCTAAAACTGCAAGCATATTGTGGAAAATCCAAATTTCTCCGCTTCGAAAAAAACTCAAAGTTTCTCTTTCCGCTCAGAAGATTAGAGATGAAATTCATACAGCTCAGCTCTCTGCGAGTATGATGCCTTAAAGTGTTTTGGGATATGCAAGGCATCATACTCGCAGAATTCCGGCCTCGTGAGTCAGCCGTCAACGACGCAACATATTGTAAAATGTTGACTAAACGGCGGCGTGCTAATCGGGATAAGCGATCAGAAAGAGGAAACAATGTACGACTTCTTCATGACAGCGCACGTTCGCATGTGGCCAACGTCGTCCAAGCAAAACTGGTCCGTTTCGGTTGGGAGAATCTGGACTACCCAGGCTACAGCCCGGACTTAGAGCCCTCGGATTACTATCTCTTTGGGCCCATAAAGAGATTTCTTGGTGATCAGATGTTTGAGACTGACGAGGAACTCAACTCTGCCGTGCGCCATTGGCTCTATTCACAGACGACGGAGTTCTGTGAGTAGGATATTCTAAAACTGGTGTAGCCTTGGGATAAATGCGTAAATCGTCAAGGTGCCTAGGCTATAGAAAATATCAGATAAAGACGTGTAGTATAAATTACATTTAAATGTTTATCTGTATGCTTTGTAATTTTCTTTGAAAAAATAAATGGCATTACTTTTTGGTATCTCCTCGTGCAACTATGTTATTGGAAGGCAGTAAACCACCCTTTCTCGTGAGCCTTTTTTCTATTAAAATTTCTACTTTTCGTCACGTGGAGAGAGATCAGAGACGGAACATAGATAAAATAGAAGTTATTTTATTAAGCAGAATATTTACAGTAGAAGCTAAATTAGCATTACCATCTGATTGGGATGGCAGTACAATGGAGTATACTAATTGGCGTATCGATTAACTGTCGACGTCACTCAATATCACACACACATAAGAACTCATAAAATAAACTGAGATGTCGACGCAACTTGTCGAATCAAATTTTTATAGGGCCAAAGATTATCAAGGATATGATCACTATCATTTTAATATGAGCACTTCGCTCTCATAAATACCGCAAACCCTGGCGGTTTTGATTCTTTGTAAATTACAGGAACACTATTGAAATTAGCACTTTATATACATTATGATAACACTTTAAATGCAGCACACTATGGGCACTATTTATATCATTTGTCGCACTACACATCCAACTGTTGTATAGCAGCACTGATTAAAAGACACAACTTATCAGCACTTGTGATAAAACTAGCATTATAATTTCGTAGCTGCTCTATAGTATTACACTAACCGATGAAATTCTTGACACTTTCCAGAAACATACACTTATGTATTTAAAGCAATGCACAAATCAAGTAACTCTTTAAATAACACTTCGAATCACCATGGGACGTTTACCAAAAGTATCACGTAGCACACATGCACTAAATGGCTTCGTTGCATTCGAGTGGCGTCCCTTGGAGAAATAATTGCGTCGCCATATCTATTTAAGGAAAATCATATAAGGATGTCTATGGTTAAATGTCTGAATCAGCACTATGCACTTAAGTTCGCATATATGATGGATTTATGTGAGCTGCGCCAGTCCCAACATTAGAAAGAAGGAGAAGATAGGTATCGCTAACGTAACGGGGAGAGAATGCTTATGGTCAATTTTCTCGAACGAATAGTCTATTCCTCATAAAATGAGTATGATACTGAAAAGCCCGCTGGGCTGAGGAAATATTCCCCCTGTTCCTCCAGTCAAATAAGAAATGATGAAGAACGGAATATTCCCAGCATACGGATATTATCAGTTGGTAGAAAGTTCGTTTCAGAGTAAGAGGCGGAAAGCAATGCCTCACTGTCTTCACTCTGAATGTAGCTGACACTGTTAAATAAAATAGTTCAGAAGCTCCTACCTTGAGCCACAAGCGATGCGAGAAGGAGAATTGCTGCTGTCGTTCACCCTCGAAGATACCGCTGCGCCGTTTGGACTCTTCCTCCGGAAAGTTCTCATTTACCGCATTTATACTCCTTTGATAGAAGAAACTTCCAAGGCAACGCAAGTTTCTTTTTCTTGCGTTCGAACAACTGTTCAAGAAGGAAACGAAGCGTCTTCTTGCGAAGCTACCACCCCCTCTCCTCGCTTTTCGACTCCTGGAAAGAAAAGGCCCAGGGAATCTCGAACAACGAGTCTGGATGACTTTGACCTCTCGATTGCACGAGCATGTGTATACGAAATACACTCAGAAGGTAATTATCCTACTCTGAAAAATGTATACCAGAAATTTAGAGAAAAAACTGACTACGTCGGATCGAGAACTTCCTTCGCCACCATTATGCATGATAAATTGCATATGAAGTACGGCAAAATCAACCACCGTCAATTTTACATCGAGCGGAGGATGTTATCTCACAACGAAGTCGTTTTTTAAGGCAAGTACAAATGCTACGCAGGGACCCCACACCTACATTCATATATTTGGATGAAACGTGGGCTAATACACACCAAGGCCGTGAAAGACAGTGGCATCACGACGGGAAAAGCTGTGCTCCACCGGGGAACTCAGAACCCTACCGCGGGCGTTTCATTCCTACGGGTAAAGGCTCCCGTCTGATTCTTTTGCATGCTGGAAGCGATAAAGGGTTTGTGAACGACTGCTGTTTACTATTTCGGTCAAAAAATAAATCCGTTTTCAAGCGGTTTTCAACGGTTACAAGAAGGATTTAATAGACAAACTGATCAAAAAGCAGACTCTTAAGAAGAAATTGCAAGACATTACCACTCTACAATCCACCGGTGAGAAGAATAAGAAATTCATATATCTACCCTATAACCATAAGTTGACTAGAGGTCTAGAAAGAATTTGTAAAGCTTACGACCTTAGGGTAGCATATAAAAGCAGTCACAACCTCAAATGCTTACTAGGCAACACGAAAGATGCTATTAGTAAAACAGATAAATCTGGTATATACGAAATTTCTTGTAATTCGTGTGACAGCAAATATATTGGCCAGAGCAGGAGGAAGATTTCGACTCGAATCAAAGAACACTTCAGCTATATCAAGAATCACAAACCCGAGAAGTCTGCGTTCGCGGAACATGTTATAACCACAGGACATGTCGGAAAAATCGATAATTTCCGAATCTTACATTACAATGACGATCCCAGAAAACTGAATTTTTTAGAATCGTTGGAGATTTCTAAAATATCTCCAGACAAATTATTGAATCATGAAAGAGGCCTATCACAGTGGTACTCACTGACTTCAAAACTTTAATTTTGGGCAAAATTCTTTCCTGATATAAGAACCTCTGATATAAGTAGGCCGGATATAAGAGCTGCGTTTATAAGAACTTGTTTTTTGGTTCCTTCTAATGTAGTTATTGTACGTATTTATTTTAGAGATTTCTGTTTTCTGCAAAACCTTTTGTATAATTTTTTTGTATAATTTTTGTATAATTTTGTAGAGTGGTTTGACTCTCCTCCAATCCTGTTAATTAACCCGCTTTTGTAAACCAAATCAAGGTGCTCTGCTCCCTGATTGGTACCTCCTTGTTATAAATACCGACTCTGAACAAGTCAACCTGAATCATACTGAAGAAGGTCACTTAGTGAACGAAATGTATACATTTATGGTGTATTATGTTTGTGGACAAGTGGAGTTTCCTTTCTTCATCTCTTATGTGCTTATTTTGTGCTGAATTTTTCATTAAACTCCATTCTTCGTTTTCAATTACATAAAATTATAGTATATAGGTTTATGGCCTACTCTTTTAAAAGGTGCGTAGGGGCGGGGGGAGTACAATTCTTACGGGGTAGATTTTTCCAGTGTGAATAGAAGGCGGTACTCTGATTTTATGTTAAAGCTTCATACAATGATAATAGTTCATTGGTTAGTTCATGTGGTAAATTGGGGTTCGTTGGATAGTATAATCCTTTAAATTATGCAATTAAATCATGTACGGCGCAGATTTAATTACGGGGATAGATTATTCAATTCTAGCTTCTTCAGTAGCCACCCATCTTTATTATATTTATATAAAAGTTATTAAAAGTTCAAACTGAAACATATACAGGGTATGCCGTAATGAGGGGATTCTGCGTTCTTAAGTAATTTTTCATAGTAATTTTTCTGTTAAGTAAAAAAAAGTTCGACGATATGAAATATGAATCCGATTGAATGTGATTCACAAGTCGAGGAAAACCAATCACAAATTTGAAATAATAAATCATTTACAAATAGGGAGTGGATTCCGCGTTTTTAAAATCAAATTTAATAAATATTTAGAAGTTAGTAGCGTTTTTGGCCACTTTTTCATGTTTAGCATGTCCAACTCTATAAAAAACAATTGTTACTTTAAAAAAAAATCTTATTGTTGGGTGGCAATTATCCTAGGTGGCAGTTGTTCGGGTGGCAGTTATCCTAGAACCCGCGCCGCCATATTGGGACTGGCAAGAAACAGCTGATCGCGGAGGCAGTGCATGTGAATCAATCGGTTTGGTTTGGTTTGTTTGGTATTAACTTCCTTTTCAACTTCTATGGTCATTTCAGGACAGGATTATAGGGACGGCAAATTTTGCCTCCCAAGGGTTCTTTAACGTGCAGCCGGCAAACGACTACACGGGACCAACATCTTTACTTCCCTTCCGAAGGAAGTGCGTGATCTCAAGATTTTCTACCTGAAAAAATCCTCGTCGTCCTCGCCCGGAATCGTACCCGCGTCCTCGGGCATCAGAGGCGATCACGCAACCACTGAGCTAGCGAGGCCGATGTGAAACAATCGCAAACAATTGCTAATTACAATATGTGGATTAATAAATTGATTATTTTATTAAACTGGGAATTATTTATTCCTTTTCTTTTAATTACAAATTTTAAAATATTTGTCTTTTAAAAATTCGTTAGGCATTGAATCAGCTATTTGGAGTCATTAAAGTATACGTTATCGTTAGTTAATGCAATAAAGTTTTTTTTAAAAAATCAGAAACAGGTTATGCTTACTAATTCTTCCAGAAATCATCTACAAAAACAGCTGAAATTACATTGAGAATATATGCCGCGTTAGGTTTTTGCCAATCGTAACATGGCGAATGCTGCACTTCCGCTGGCACCAGTAGCGCTCAGCGAAATGAATAAGGGCACTGCCAGTCTCTTTCTTTCATTTGCCTCTGGGATGAACTATAGAGATCGGGCATACTGCACGCGCGACATCCGTGGAGCATAAAACGAAACCACTTGAGGAGCGAATCTCCACACATGCTTGTAACTGCTCGTAGATGCTTTTGTTTAATTAAGTAGAAGTGTTTAATTAAGACAAAACTTAATAAAATATGGGTTCCAGTGTGTGAATTTTGAATTTCTGAGACTTCTGGTAAAAAAAGAAAGGCTTCCAATTAGCAGAAAGCAAACAAATTTGTTTATTTTACACAAATAATTGCATCAGTTATCCCACAAACAAATGTTAATAAAACTCCATACAAAGGGCATTTTGAGGTAAGTTACATTAATACAATGTGTAAATCAGCTGTATTGTTTTCCATGATACAAGTAGCTCTAAATTCCATATGCATAAATTGGCCTCGGTGGCTTAGCGGTTGCGTCATCGCCTCTGATACCCGAGGATGCGGGTTCGAGCCTAGTTGAGGACGACGAGAATTTTTCAGGGTGAAATCCTGAGATTACGCACCCCCTTCGGGAGGGAAATAAAACCGTTTGCCTTTTGCACGTTAAAGAACCCCTGCGAGGCAAAATTTGCGGCCTTTCTGATATGACCATAATTGTTGAAAGAGACGTTAATACCATCCAAACAAAGCAAAACCATATAATAAGGTAAACAAAATATAGGGTGTACATAAATTATTGTCGGGATTAATGTATCTTATAACTTTTGAATAAAAAAAAGACTAAAATAATTATCACATATTCGCAAAGAACAACTCAAAGAATTTTAATAATTATTTAAGTAAAGTTAAATAACATCCACATGGCTGACTATCGTAGCATGTAAATTACAGATACATAGGAAGTATTTGTTGTTTCCCTTGAAACTGTCCCTGCAATGAAATGATCACTGCTTATTCTGGAATGAATTTTCGGCCACCAAGGTCTGACATCTTTGCTAAAAATAAAATAACATTTGAATTTGTTAGGTAGGTTTACATAGATTTGTAAATTCCTTGATATTTAAACAATAACCATGAATAATCATGTTATTCGATACAGAAACGAAGAATACTAACTTACTTCCTCCGTTTAACAGCAGCAATCCACAATGATCGCTGTTCCTTGAAGTATTTTTTCCTTTGGGAAAAGGGAAAAAAAATTCTCTGAACACTTAGATTTTGTATTAAAACACCCAATAACACAGCAATTCACATTGAATTTTATTTTTGTACTTGGCTATGCACGTAGAAATTGCAAGCACAACATTCACGCTGTAGGACGAAGGCTACTAATGATGGGAATCGCTTTTCTCTCCTCAAGTGGTTACTCAAAACGGCCACCGGTCGCCGCGTCAGTCGAGCTTGCCCGAGGTCTATAGATTCACGACGGCGTTGTCGCGTCTCAGAAGATTTTTCCGATGGAGTTAACGAGATTTGCCGCTTCGGCGTAACAGCTGAACTTCTCTCTTGTCCAGTATTATCATAGTTTAAGAAATACCATAGACGCGACAGGGAGGGGTTGAAATGGGAAACCGGCAACACTAGCGATCCTGGTGAATTAGTTGGGCAAAAGTTTCGTTTCCATAAGGGGTCGTCCACAAATTACGTCATCCATTTTCTAAATAATTTTTACCCCCCCCCCCCCCGTGTCAGGGCATGTCATATTTTTGTATACCCCCCCCCTTTCGGTCATATGTCATCCTGACACGAAAAGTGAGAATTAAATTCTATAGATGTGTCGAGGTAATAAATAAAAATAATTCCACTATAAAGGGGAAAACATTACATTTATTGAAATATTTACACGATCTTTAATCCTTGCTGAGGTAGCCCAACTCTCCAAATCTTTAATTATTACAGGCGTATTTTTTGAGGTTGCTTCAAAAACGAACACGTCAGAAATATCATATTCCCTAAGCCACACTTGGTTGTTTGCAAATGTATGATCATTGACATTAGAGGTCTTGCCATGAACTACTTTGTGCAGTTCTATGCGCTTTACAGATTGGGCAAACACGTTTGTGCAAGTTTTCTTGTACACTTGGACAACATGGTTCATATGGAAGTATTTTATATTTTTAACATGCAGTTGGAATAATTTTATGAGACAGTGCAAGTGTTACAAACAAATTTGGAATCTGGTTACTGCAATGAAAGGGATTTGCCTGTGGAAATGCTGTAAGCAAATTGGTTTGTTTGTTATCCCAAATAATTATTATGCGTCTGTTTTTCTACCTGGTTTGTCAGTTAATACTTCTTAAGAACATTGTTAAGAATTTTGTTTCTCATCTTATGCTTTTATTCTTATACGTTCATATTTATCCCAAAGTGGGTACAGTTATATACGAGATGTGGCAATTAAATAAAGAGACTGGTGTCAGAAATGGAATTTATTGCAAACAAAGTTACAACTAACTTTTATCCCCTTTAACATACTACCGTACCCTATTTATACACCACTGTATACGTGCATTCCATTGTTCAAAATAATGCTGTAGGTCATCCATTGACACCCTCTTCAACAATTCTGCCGTTTTTGTTTTTACCTCTTCAACAGACTGAAAATGTGTTCCCTTCAATGCACTTTTCACTTTTGGGAACAGATAAAAGTCACAGGGAACCAGATCTGGTGAATACCGAGGATGTTCGAACAGATGAATGCGCTTGTCCGCTGAAAACTGTTACACAGATTGGGCACTGTGGGCTGGCGCATTGTCCTGATGCAGAATCCATGCGTCGTTCTTCCACAAATCCGGTCTTTTCTTCCTTACTCTTTCCCTCAACTTGATTAGGACTTCTTTGTAGTTTCTGATTAACGGTATTTCTGATGAATGCGACACTACTACAAAACAACGTCCTTTACCAACACCTCCTAAAAGAAAGCCTATGCACTGATAATTCATACATTGTTACATGATCATAAGAAGTCATAATTTAGGGCTTATTATTGGTGGACATATGATTAACAATGCCTTTTTATGATGATGTAACAATGTATGAATTTTCAGTGCACAGGCTTTCTTTTTAAGAGGTGTTGCCTCTACAAACGACGCTCAAAAGAAAACTGAAGCAGAGACACGAAACGAAAGGTGGCTGCTCTTGAAAGTTCAAGGTCACTTGCATTCCAATATCAACCTACCCCCATGCGCGATGCAGTCTCTTTATATAATTGCCACACCTCGTAATTATAAGGGGTTGATATACACTCCTGCAAAAAGTATCCGGACACCCCGCTCCAAGTGCCTTCTATGGGAATGCTGCCATCATTAACGCGTTGGGCCACCCTTTGCTGTAAGGAAGGCTGTCCACAAGATGACAGTTATAGTTTATGAAAAGATGAGTCGTGTATTCAGACCCACCCAGTATATTACCAACTGCGGCTGTAGGCATTTTCCAAAGATTTACAAGCAAATGTCTACAGCAAGTGTTCACATACTGAAAATAACGCTGGAAAAATGTTTTTAATTTGAGGAGCAATAACTTTGAAAGGGAACACGGACGCAATATTTGTAAATACTGTAGTTTAAGAAAAATAAAATGCATCAATTGGTTTGGACTTACTCTCGTATATTCAATAGATTAATGAATATAAAAATAACTTACGGACAGCAAGACGGAAACGCTTCAGATAGAATTCGTGCCTGTCGTTGGGGGACAGCCGGTGACTGAGGAGATGGACGAGGTGGAGGTGGTGGAATCGGTGGCGGGGCTGGGGACTGTGGGGGAAGAGGAGCTGGCTTGGGTGACTGGGGTGGTTGTGGTGGTTGTGGAGGTGGAGGGGCGTAATTATTCCCACCAGGAATCTTCGGTGAAGAATATTGAGCGACTGGTTTTAGTGGATGCGAAACAGCTTGTTTGGGTGAGTTGGGTTTTGGCCTTGTACCAGGACGCATTGTCGACTGCTTCAATTGTGGTGGAGGCCGTGATCTATCGACTCCTAAAAGACATTCAGAAAGTTTACAATTAATTTATATTAAATGCAAGTAATTTTAAATTAAATATTAAATATTAATAACAGTATGTATACACAAAGAAAATTACAACGCTATGGAGGAATCATGTGAATAACATAACGAGAGGATTTAATTAAGCGCCATATTCCAGATGTTTACAGGCGTTTAAATCAATTATAAATGAAAGTAGGAAAGAAAATGAAAATTCCCCGGGATAGAAATAAGAACCTTCGGCTAACCGCGCCCACACTGATCACTTAAGCCATTGTTGACTGTAAAATTTATTACCACATATTATCGAGTAGCTGTTGCCCGCGAGTTCGTCCGCGTTAAAGTCGGAATAGATAAAATCGCCTGCAATAATAGATTTCTTATTTCCCGAGATTTAGTGATTTGTCGGTGTGGGGCATTTCCTTTTTATATAAGACATAGCCCCAAAATCGAGATTAAATATTAAATATTTTGATGGAATTAACAGTTGAAATAAGATTAAATTAAAACAATGATAAAATTTTATGTTGGTTGTAATTTTTGGACGTGTTGATTCAACACCACCTAGACAGAAGGCCTGCGCACAGAACATCTTACATTGTTACATCATCATGAAACGGCCAAATTTAGGGGTTATTATTGGTAGAAATACGAATAACAATAGCCGCTTTAGTATGATGCAACAATTTATGACGTTTCTATGCGCAGGCCTATCTAGGTGGTTTTGGTTGATTCCATCAAGATATTTAATCTAAAGATGAAGAAATGATCCTCGAAAATGTTAATTGCTATCACTTACCATCTGACTTCTAATTTTTCAAAACATAACCACCTGATTCTCCAAGTTTTCGTTTATCAAAGTTCGCTTCATAAAAATATTCTTCGAGACTTTTCATCTATTTCTTCAAGCACATCAAGACTTTCTCCATCCGACTAAAAATTGGTTTCATTATCAAGACTTTCTTCATGTTCCTCAAGACTAATCTTCATTTTCTTCAATATCATGGAGACTTTTCTATCTACTGACTCTTGGTGACTTATGATATTTATTATTATTTTTTATTTATTTTATTTAATTTTCATTAAAAAGGAGACCACCAGATTATCAATTCAACATTAAACTCTCCTCCTTAATTAATAAATGTAAAGATGGCCAATGCTGGTTAGTCTATCAAGCTTTTATTTGTATATTAGATAAAGAAGGTTAAAACAACACAATAACGTTTTAGTTTTTATAATAAATGTGATTATTTTATCAGCTGATAGCAAGTTCGAGAATTGTTTTTTTTTTCACCTTTTCAGCAAAAAGGGAAACCAAAAACGAATAACGAAAGAGTGTATATTTACCAGGTCTGTACATCTTTTATATTTATGCAAAAAAAAATTGACATCTTTTGCAAAAGATGAAAAACAAGTTTCAATTATCGAAGATATGTTTTAGGAATCAATCTAGCTTCACTTTTACATTCTTTTTATCGTGAAGTTATTCCCGTGCTTGCAGCTTCCAAATAAATTTAAAAATATGAAACAAAATTATAATAATTACGTCTAGGTGATAAAAGAGACATAAATTGGCAGAACTTTTCGCGCGAACAACTACGCTCGTCATCGGGCCTCATTGACCACTTTGATGTCTAGCAATTAAACAAGAAGTTAATCCTCCCGAGGAAGGTATAAGAAAGTAGCGGAAGCCCAGAGATTATCTATTTTAACCTTTTATCCCACTTTTTAACCCCCTCCCCAATTTTTTAAATCAAAAAATTGATTTTCTTGAACGTAGTATTTAGAAAGTGTAAAAGAGCTCTATCTTCTTTCGTTTCTCATCATTTCCGATCGAATGATATATAACATGCCATATGTTGCCATGGTTCTAAAGAACGAGTAATTGCCATCCCCACAACTCCGACCCCATTGGGACAATTTGGCCCAAACTTCATAGTAATGTTTATCTTGCTTAGAGGAATCTGTATACCGAATTTCACTCCTTTGTATGCATAAATACGCGTAGACCTTTTGGTCCCCTCTAATTTCTGCCCCCGAAACTCCGACCCCAGTGGGCCAATCAAACCAAACTAAATAGTGAAGGTGCGCATGCCCATAGTAAGCTACATTCCGAATTTCAACCTTCTACCTCAAAAAATGCGTAAATTAAGAAGGGGACGGACAGACAGACGGACACTGTGAAAACAATAAGTAGCTCCATTCTTCCGCTACTTAATATCAACTGAAAAATAAATTTTGACGCTACAAACTCTCACTCTCAGAATCCGTACCGAGTTGTCGCCATATGCATCTTGGGGACATCTGTTGGCAATTCTCCTAATGTAAGGAGCAAAACCATAGTGCGCTTTAATAGACTTGTAGCGACATCAGTTGACATTATATTTTTGCTGGAACCAGTTTTTGTTTTTACCGGTGGGAATGAGACTTTTCCCCTTAGAAAAAATTACACTAAATGTTGACTAAGATACTATATAACTTTCATACCAAATTCCAACTAAATCCCTTCAGTATTTTGGCGCCAACCTCTAACATATAAACAGAGATACAGATAAAAATCCTAAAAACTATTGTTTGGGGTTCTGTATCGTTTATAACCACATAAAAATTTTAAGAACTGATGTTTAAACTTAAGTATCGTTTATAATACACGTAGCAATCATTTTTTCGCAATAAAAATTAATTTACAGTTTTCTAAACAGGTGGTGGCCTTACAGTATAACAGAGGGACATCAGGAGTTCCAACTAGTTTCGCCATTTATTCCCGGCTTTGTCAAGGATATACAGCAAGAGACAATCGACAATCGAACAGTGAAGTGTACATTTGTCAGGATGGGACGAAAGCAGCGCTTTCACAAAGCTCATCCAACCAGAATAAACTCCAAATGAAATATACTGAGGTAGTCAAGAAGCCTAACCAACCTAAGCGGTCTTCCATATTATACAAAAAAGAAAATAAGATTGACGATTGTCAGAAACAAAATACAAACGAAATAAAAAACACAAGGAGAAAGAAGATTATCACATCTTCCAGTAGTCCGGGAAAGAGACGTTGCTAATATCTTCAAAATTGACGTCAAGAACGTGCCTCGGTTTACGATACTTCATATGCCAGTTCATATTCAATGAGTTCTTCAGTATTCCATTCACAAGTTTATTGTCGTGAGTCTTCATCTTCTGTATCATAATCAAAAGGAGATCCTGTATAAACTTTCCGATATGGGCCATGTTTAAATTGTGACATATGAATATGTCCCTGCGAATATAAACGTGTTTATATCCGCGTGGATATATAACTGTATGATAATTTGTTTCAAAATTATATAAAAAGGGGGGATAGGGAAAGATCAGGCTGGGGATTTGGATGAAAGTGATGAGAGAGGTAGAGCGAGCAAATTGATGATGATTATTAATTGTGAACATTTATGTCGTTTATATTTTCTTTTTGTATTATTCTTGTTTTAAGTGTTCAGTTGTACATTTTTGACAATTCGCTGTAGGCTTAAAAGTAGGGTTACGGGACACCAGGAAATAAGTGAAGTAATTTTTTTTTTCTTTTTCTTTGATGGGGAAGGGGAGACCCGCTATAGGAAGGGAGAGAATATAGAACAAAGGGGCAGTGGAAATTCAAGGAAAATAGCAAGTTCAAGGTCAGAGTTCCTCGGCATAGAGAAAGGAGAATTCTAAGAATGAGAAGAAAAGAGAGATGAAATTTGGTGGTGGAGAGAGAGAGTGGAAATGATATAGTGTATGGTTAGCAGTCGACCGAGAGAGTTGAAGATGGTGTGTGCGGCTAACAGTAGAGAGAGATAGCTGGAATGTGGCAGCCGAAGAGAGGAACGAGCGAAGGATAGATAGTATAACGCCGAAGGAAAACCCCAAGGTCTGAGTAGCACTGGGAGGCCAAGACGACCCTCTACCCAAGCCAAGCGGACGACATCGTTTTACCCGACGAGCTGGAGAAAAGTGAGAGACGACCGTCGGCCAGCACGCCGGAGCCATAGACGAGGGCATCTGCCGATGCCAGCGACGGGCAAACAGATCGCCAAGGGAGAGCCGGGGACCAACACCGGTAAGCTGAGACCGTACGTAGCGTGAGCACTATTACTCGGTGGGGCAGGATGGGGCGAGAAGGCGCACCTTGTGGGTTCTAGCAGGGCACTTCTCGAG